>OZ018317.1:22990448-23420448 GCA_963969495.1 Ceratothoa steindachneri | reverse complement strand
TTGGCAAAAAAAAAAGAAACCTGTGCGTCGGCATAGCGAGAGACGCAGTTCAATGTCTGTTGGAGTCGACGCTCCAGAGTTGGCATCTGGGCCGCTACAAAAGAGATCGAAAGGTCGTCCACGTAGATCGAAGCGAGAACATCTTCCGGCAGCACCGAGGTGATACCGTTAATGACCAGGCTCAGGGCAAAGAGTGTGACACTAAGAACAGTTCCCTGAGGGACACCCTCTTACTGCTCCTTTGGGCCGGAGAGGGCTCAACCCACCAGTACGCGGAATCGACGATCTCGCAAAAATTCAGATATAAACATTGGGAGGCGTCCCCTCGCCCCTATCGTGTGGAGAGTCTCCATGATACCGTATCGCCATGCTGTATCATAGGCGTTCTCCTGATCGAAAAACACCATGGTGTGGTGCTGTCTACGAAGGAAGGCCTCGCAGACGGCATTTTCCAGTCGGAGCAGAGCATCCGACGTGGTGTGAAACTTGCGGAAGCTTCCCTGTGAAGAAGACAGATGACCTCTGCTGTCCAGGAAAAAGGTTAATCTAACATTTACCAATTTCTCCATCAACTTGCACACGCAACAGGTTAGAGAGATTGGGCGGAAACCTGCCGGAGTAGAATTATCTCTCCCCGGTTTGCGAAAGGCGATCACAGTAGCAATTCACCAGGAATCTGGGAGAAGACCCTCCACCCAGATCCTGTTGAACAAATTTATCATAAAAGCCATGCCCCGCTCACCCAGGTGTTGAAACATGGCGTACGAGACATCGTCTAGACCATGGGCGGTGTCCGCGCACGAAGCAAGAGCGGAGCGCAACTCACTCACAGTAAAACTGTCCTTGAAGGGTTCTCCGCTTCTGGAGGTAAAGTCCAGCTGGCGGCCTTCCGCGACATGACGACGTGCATTGAATGCTGGCTGAGCAGCTTCCCGGCTAGGAAATGTGGAGAAAGCGGTCACGAAGAATTCTGCCCATGACGCGGGGTCCGAGATTGGGGTCCCATTCTCCTGGAGAACGGGGGGGGAATCCTGCGAGAACTTGCCCTAAATCCTTTTGACTCGCTTCCACACCTCTGCTAGAGGGGTATTCCCGTTAAGTAAAGACACGTATGCCCGCCAAGAAGAGTGGCGGGCGTGATTCGAAATATACCGGAACATAGCCCTAGCGTGACGAAATTCACCGACAGTGAAATCGTTCGAGCGGCGCTAATACCGCATGTAGGCATAACGCTTCTGTTTGAGGGCCGCCTCACACTCAGCCGACCACCATGGTATTGGTCGGCGTGCGAAACGGCAAGATGTTCTGGGAATAGTAGTCACACCCTCGGCGATGTGGTTGCCGGAGTAGAACTCAACGGCCTCATCTACTGACCTAAACTTCTCGAATGAGATAGATAATTCAGTTATTTCCTGAAATCCAGGCTACCTCGCCCGCGCTAAGCATCACCGAGGTGGGCTCTCGGGTGGCAGTTGCCTCAAAATGATATTTGATTGGGAAAGTGATCATAACCATGGAGGTCATCGACCACCCCCCAATCAAAATCAGGCTGTGCCTGCAAAGAGGACAAAGATAGATCAAGGCAGGAAAATAAAACGGTTCTCGGGCAGTGATGAGTAAACTCACCCACATTTAGGACACATATCTCAAGCTCTTCGATCAGATCCGCAAGGACTTGTCCCCTGAAATTTATTGATTGATCCCCTGAGACAGGATGCCTGCCGTTCAGATCTTCAAGCAACAGAAAGGGCCTGTGTAACCGTGCCACGACGCGGTGGAAGTCTCCTGCGTTGAAGTCAGCTGACGGTGGAATGTACGCAGAAATGATAGTATACCTCGTATCCAGGTGAAGCTGGACAGCCACTTTCTTAAAGGAGGTATCTAAAGTGAAAGGAAGAACGGAGACATTATGCCGGGTGTAAAACGCGCCTCCCCCAGCCCGGCCATCACGCGGTGGTGGGGTCGCAAGACCCTAATACCCCGGGAGTGCGGGCAGGAGGCACGCGCCTAGCATGGTCTCCTGCAGAAAAATGGCTAACGAGGAACGACACGAGGCAAGCCTCCGCAGTTCCTCCCAGTTCGCCTCCACAGCAATTACATTGAAGAAATATTCCCTCCAGGCCTAGCTCGGAGAAGACGCGGGGGCCCTCCTCGAACAGAAGACCCTCACAGGAATGGCCGTACGCTTCCTGGAGGCAGAACCTCGGGTGCTGTTGGCCGGATAAAGCGCTGAAGGCGCTGTCGCCTTCGAGGACTCATTGGGGGAGGTTGGGCTCACCATGCGAGTCTTTTTCTCCCTCTGCCTCGAATCCTTAGGCAGGCGTTGCAGCTTCGGAGGCGGGGGGGCCTCTTTTTGAGGAACCACCGTCTCCGAGCCACTTAGCCCAACACTAGGCGTGGGCGAAGGAGCCGAAGCTCCTTTGTTGCTGTCCTCCTTTTGGGGGATAGCTGTAGAAACCCCGGAAGATTGCCTGGCGACCAACTTCAAGGGTGTTGCCTCCTGTGAGTCTAACGACTCGGTAGAGGTGCGTGGCCGTTTCGCCTTACAAGAAAGGGTCACGCTGGGGAAAGGATGCGAGAGCCCTGGTTTAGGCCAGTGCTCGGTGTGAGCCTATTTTGGCGCCAGCTTTTACAGGGAAGCGCCTGCGTTGAGTAGAACCCGCAGAAGGGCTCCGAATGGGCACGGAAACACCCTCTTATTGCTCCTTTGGGCCGGAGAGGGCTCAACCCACCAGTACGCGGAATCGACGATCTCGCAAAAATTCAGATATAAACATTGGGAGGCGTCCCCTCGCCCCTATCGTGTGGAGAGTCTCCATGATACCGTATCGCCATGCTGTATCATAGGCGTTCTCCTGATCGAAAAACACCGTGGTGTGGTGCTGTCTACGAAGGAAGGCCTCGCAGACGGCATTTTCCAGTCGGAGCAGAGCATCCGACGTGGTGTGGAACTTGCGGAAGCTTCCCTGTGAAGAAGACAGATGACCTCTGCTGTCCAGAAAAAAGGTTAATCTAACATTTACCAATTTCTCCATCAACTTGCACACGCAACAGGTTAGAGAGATTGGGCGGAAACCTGCCGGAGTAGAATTATCTCTCCCCGGTTTGCGAAAGGCGATCACAGTAGCAATTCGCCAGGAATCTGGGAGAAGACCCTCCACCCAGATCCTGTTGAACAAATTTAACATAAAAGCCATGCCCCGCTCACCCAGGTGTTGAAACATGGCGTACGAGACATCGTCTAGACCATGGGCGGTGTCCGCGCACGAAGCAAGAGCGGAGCGCAACTCACTCACAGTAAAACTGTCCTTGAAGGGTTCTCCGCTTCTGGAGGTAAAGTCCAGCTGGCGGCCTTCCGCGACATGACGACGTGCATTGAATGCTGGCTGAGCAGCTTCCCGGCTAGGAAATGTGGAGAAAGCGGTCGCGAAGAATTCTGCCCATGACGCGGGGTCCGAGATTGGGGTCCCATTCTCCTGGAGAACGGGGGGGGAATCCTGCGAGAACTTGCCCTAAATCCTTTTGACTCGCTTCCACACCTCTGCTAGAGGGGTATTCCCGTTAAGTAAAGACACGTATGCCCGCCAAGAAGAGTGGCGGGCGTGATTCGAAATATACCGGAACATAGCCCTAGCGTGACGAAATTCACCGACAGTGAAATCGTTCGAGCGGCGCTTATACCGCATGTAGGCATAACGCTTCTGTTTGAGGGCCGCCTCACACTCAGCCGACCACCATGGTATTGGTCGGCGTGCGAAACGGCAAGATGTTCTGGGAATAGTAGTCAGACCCTCGGCGATGTGGTTGCCGGAGTAGAACTCAACGGCCTCATCTACTGACCTAAACTTCTCGAATGAGATAGATAATTCAGTTATTTCCTGAAATCCAGGCTACCTCGCCCGCGCTAAGCATCACAGAGGTGAGCTCTCGAGCGGCAGTAGCCTCAAAATGATATTTGATTGGGAAAGTGATCATAACCATGGAGGTCATCGACCACCCCCCAATCAAAATTAGGCTGTGCCTGCAAAGAGGACAAAGATAGATCAAGGCAAGAAAATAAAACGGTTCTCGGGCAGTGATGAGTAAACTCACCCACATTTAGGACACATATCTCATTTTCTTCGATCAGATCGGCAAGGACTTGTCCCCTGAAATTTATTGATTGATCCCCTCAGAGAGGATGCCTGCTGTTCAGATCTCCAAGCAACAGAAAGGGCCTATGTAACCGTGCCACGACGCGGTGGAAGTCTCCTGCGTTGAAGTCAGCTGACGGTGGAATGTACGCAGAAATGATAGTATACCTCGTATCCAGGTGAAGCTGGACAGCTACTGTCTTAAAGGAGGTATCTAAAGTGAAAGGAAGAACGGAGACATTATGCCGGGTGTAAAACGCGCCTCCCCCAGTCCGGCCATCACGCGGTGGTGGGGTCGCAAGACCCTTATACCCCGGGAGGGCGGGCAGGAGGCACGCGCCTAGCATGGTCTCCTGCAGAAAAATGGCTAACGAGGAACGACACGAGGCAAGCCTCCGCAGTTCCTCCCAGTTCGCCTCCACAGCAATTACATTGAAGAAATATTCCCTCCAGGCCTAGCTCGGAGAAGACGCGGGGGCCCTCCTCGAACAGAAGACCCTCACAGGAATGGCCGTACGGTTCCTGGAAGCAGAAACTCGGGTGCTGTTGGCCGGACAAAGCGATGAAGGCGCTGTCGCCTTCGAGGACTCATTGGGGGAGGTTGGGCTCACCATGCAAGTCTTTTTCTCCCTCTGCCTCAAATCCTTAGGCAGGCGTTGCAGCTTCAGAGGCGGGGGGGCCTCTTTTCGAGGAACCACCGTCTCCGAGCCACTTAGCCCAACACTAGGCGTGGGCGAAGGAGCCGAAGCTCCTTTGTTGCTGTCCGCCTTTCGGATGATAGCTGTAGAAACCCCGGAAGATTGCCTGGCGACCAACTTCAAGGTGTTGCCTCCTGTAAGGTCTAACGACTCGGTAGAGGTGCGTGGCCGTTTCGCCTTACAAGAAAGGGTCACGCTGGGGAAAGGATGCAAAAGCCCTGGTTTAGGCCAGTGCTTGGTGTGAGCCTATTTTGGCGCCAGCTTTTACAGGGAAGCGCCTGCGTTGAGTAGAACCCGCAGAAGGGCTCCGAATGGGCACGGAAACACCCTCTTACTGCTCCTTTGGGCCGGAGAGGGCTCAACCCACCAGTACGCGGAATCGACGATCTCGCAAAAATTCAGATATAAACATTGGGAGGCGTCCCCCTCGCCCCTATCGTGTGGAGAGTCTCCATGATACCGTATCGCCATGCTGTATCATAGGCGTTCTCCTGATCGAAAAACACCGTGGTGTGGTGTTGTCTACGAAGGAAGGCCTCGCAGACGGCATTTTCCAGTCGGAGCAGAGCATCCGACGTGGTGTGGAACTTGCGGAAGCTTCCCTGTGAAGAAGACAGATAACCTCTGCTGTCCAGGAAAAAGGTTAATCTAACATTTACCAATTTCTCCATCAACTTGCACACGCAACAGGTTAGAGAGATTGGGCGGAAACCTGCCGGAGTAGAATTATCTCTCCCCAGTTTGCGAAAGGCGATCACAGTAGCAATTCGCCAGGAATCTGGGAGAAGACCCTCCACCCAGATCCTGTTGAACAAATTTAACATAAAAGCCATGCCCCGCTCACCCAGGTGTTGAAACATGGCGTACGAGACATCGTCTAGACCATGGGCGGTGTCCGCGCACGAAGCAAGAGTGGAGCGCAACTCACTCACAGTAAAACTGTCCTTGAAGGGTTCTCCGCTTCTGGAGGTAAAGTCCAGCTGGCGGCCTTCCGCGACATGACGACGTGCATTGAATGCTGGCTGAGCAGCTTCCCGGCTAGGAAATGTGGAGAAAGCGGTCGCGAAGAATTCTGCCCATGACGCGGGGTCCGAGATTGCGGTCCCATTCTCCTGGAGAACGGGGGGGGAATCCTGCGAGAACTTGCCCTAAATCCTTTTGACTCGCTTCCACACCTCTGCTAGAGGGGTATTCCCGTTAAGTAAAGACACGTATGCCCGCCAAGAAGAGTGGCGGGCGTGATTCGAAATATACCGGAACATAGCCCTAGCGTGACGAAATTCAGCGACAGTGAAATCGTTCGAGCGGCGCTTATACCGCATGTATGCATAACGCTTCTGTTTGAGGGCCGCCTCACACTCAGCCGACCACCATGGTATTGGTCGGCGTGCGAAACGGCAAGATGTTCTGGGAATAGTAGTCACACCCTCGGCGATGTGGTTGCCGGAGTAGAACTCAACGGCCTCATCTACTGACCTAAACTTCTCGAATGAGATAGATGATTCAGTTATTTCCTGAAATCCAGGCTACCTCGCCCGCGCTAAGCATCACCGAGGTGGGCTCTCGTGCGGCAGTTGCCTCAAAATGATATTTGATTGGGAAAGTGTTTATAACCATGGAGGTCATCGACCACCCCCCAATCAAAATCAGGCTGTGCCTGCAAAGAGGACAAAGATAGATCAAGGCAAGAAAATAAAACGGTTCTCGGGCAGTGATGAGTAAACTCACCCACATTTAGGACACATATCTCAAGCTCTTCGATCAGATCGGCAAGGACTTGTCCCCTGAAATTTATTGATTGATCCCCTGAGAGAATATGCCTGCCGTTCAGATCTCCAAGCAACAGAAAGGGCCTATGTAACCGTGCCACGACGCGGTGGAAGTCTCCTGCGTTGAAGTCAGCTGACGGTGGAATGTACGCAGAAATGATAGTATACCTCGTATCCAGGTGAAGCTGGACAGCCACTGTCTTAAAGGAGGTATCTAAAGTGAAAGGAAGAACGGAGACATTATGCCGGGTGTAAAACGCGCCTCCCCCAGCCCGGCCATCACGCGGTGGTGGGGTCGCAAGACCCTTATACCCCTGGAGGGCGGGCAGGAGGCACGCGCCTAGCATGGTCTCCTGCAGAAAAATGGCTAAGAGGAACGACACGAGGCAAGCCTCCGCAGTTCCTCCCAGTTCGCCTCCACAGCAATTACATTGAAGAAATATTCCCTCCAGGCCTAGCTCGGAGAAGACGCGGGGGCCTTCCTCGAACAGAAGACCCTCACAGGAATGGCCGTACGCTTCCTGGAGGCAGAACCTCAGGTGCTGTCGCCTTCGAGGACTCATTGGGGGAGGTTGGGCTCACCATGCGAGTCTTTTTCTCCCTCTGCCTCGAATCCTTAGGCAGGCGTTGCAGCTTCTTGAGGAACCACCGTCTCCGAGCCACTTAGCCCAACACTAGGCGTGGGCGAAGGAGCCGAAGCTCCTTTGTTGCTGTCCTCCTTTCGGGGGATAGCTGTAGAAACCCCGGAAGATTGCCTGGCGACCAACTTCAAGGGTGTTGCCTCCTGTGAGTCTAACGACTCGGTAGAGGTGCGTGGCCGTTTCGCCTTACAAGAAAGGGTCACGCTGGGGAAAGGGTGCGAGAGCCCTGCTTTAGGCCAGTGCTTGGTTTGAGCCTATTTTTGCGCTAGCTTTTACAGGGAAGCGCCTGCGTTGAGTAGAACCCGCAGAAGGGCTCCGAATGGGCACGGAAACAACCATGCTCGTTGGCCTGGATGGGCCAGGAGAAGAGGGTGCCTTTCTAATTATTGAGGCACAAGATGTCCCAGGCAAAGTCAGGCACGCCAGGACCAAGTTCTTAGCCTCGCAGAATGAGAGTCGATCCTGGGCCTGAACAGCTAGGATTTCTTTTTCAAGGAGATATGCACCACATTGCTTCGAAAAAGCAGGGTGTGGCTCTCCGCAATTGACATACTTGGCCACACACGATTTAGACTTATCGTGTGCGGCTTTGAAGTGATTTACACATACTTCGGGTGACCCCGAATTTACACGCCTACATGAGCGATTCGTATGGCCGAAGCGGTGACAGTAATAGCACCGACGCGGCAGTGGCACGAATGCCTTTACGCGGTAGCGGTACCAACCGGCACGCACCGACTCAGGGAGCTTGTCACATTCGAACGTGACGAAGAGTGTAGGGGTGGGTCTCGAAGCTCCTCTCTGTTTTCTCATTACACGTTCGACCTTGACTACCCCATGGTCGGCCAGCTGTAAGGTGATGTCCTTTATGGAGTACTCAACGAGTTCCCTTGCATAAACTACTCCTTTCACAAAATTCATGGTAGAGTGCAGCGTTACACTCACTGGGGTGCCATGAAGTGTCCGAAGAGCACTTATCTTGGCCACCTCGGAGCGATTCGCCGCATTTGCCAGAAGGCTCCCGTTCGAAAAAAGGGTCAACTTTGGCTCTCTACCAATTACACTAGCTAATGCTCTCCTCTGATGGATCCTGTTACCCTTGGCTAACATGGTGCCATCAGTGGATCGAATAACGAGGAAGCGTTTGAAGCCAGCGGGCTCGAAAACGCCAGGTAACCTTTGAATGAGGGGCCTTGATGTTATCGAGGCTCTGCCCTGCGCACTTTTAGTCTTAGTCGGGGGCTCCACACCCGGGAGGTAGAGGGGCCGTATGTGCCGATCTTGGCTTGGTCACTTACCAAAGTGGCAGCAGACCCATCCGTTCCCGCAGCACCCACGGATGGAGAGGAGACCCGAGTCTTTTTAGTCTTTTTCTTATTTTTTTCTCTTTTTAGGAGAGGGGGGCGGGTAATAAACCCGATTCTCTTCTCCGCCGGCAGGAGCCATCAGGCCAGATGGATCGGCTTCAGCCAAGTCCTTCTCCGAAATTAAGAAGCTTCTGGCAGTCGTAGGGGCACCGGACGGAGGAGAACCCTTCCCTCCTTGTACTGCCTCCGAAACCCTAGCCGTTTGAGGAGGAACTTGCATAGGGGCTGATTCGGGTTCGGTGCTAAGCGCGAGCCCGCATTCCCCCCCTATGGGAAGCCCTACCGTCTGAGGCTGGGTTGCCTTAAGGACAATGTCTACCTCAGGGTGGGCCTCCAGTTGGCCATCCCTACCCTCCAAGACATCGCACGTCCCGTTGGCAGTATTGTCACTAGTCAGGTGGTGTGGGGAGGCACAGGCCTTGACCCTGGCAAGGTTTAATATTCTTGCCAGCAGGTTTTTTGAGGGAAGCGACCGAAGGGGCCTGGCTTCCCTCTCCCCGCTAAGGGGGTTTGCCCTACCGAGCTGCTTCAATGAGTGCCGGTATGCAATAGGCTGTCTGCTGGCTTTCTTGGAAATACCCTTGGAAAGAAAAGGAGGGACTGCCGCTGGAAACAGGGAGGTGCCCGAAAGCACCTCCAGACAAGGGGTTGAGGGGTAGTCCCCTACACCCGTAGTCGTAGCAGAGGAGTAAGCCTCCTCTCCGGTTGAAGAGATCTGGAGGGTCCCTTGCGCAAGCACAAGGGGGCAAACCTCCATTTTTCTGGTGGAGCTGCCCGAGGGCGGCTTCGTCGATGGTACAGAGGGAATTAAAGGGGGGGTCACTCATCATTGGGCATAGTAGACCTTTTTTTATTACGGGATGCAACAGCTTATCACCCCTCGCAGTAGCTTACACTGCAAAGGGTGCGTACAGGCCTGGCAGAGCCAGGTGCCGCCATTCAGAACCACCACTCGCCTGGTGGCCTGGCACTTCATCGGCATGGCGGCTCCACCTTAGACACTGCGTAAAAATATAGATTGTGAAGAGGAAATGAAAAGAGATATGTGGAAGGTATGGTTGGGGTCGAAGCAGGTTGTTTAAAACCAACCACGTCAGACCGGAGCTCAGGGGTTAGGGAACCTTGTCCCCTCCCCCCTCAGCCCCGATCCGGGACGGTTGGTTGAGAAGAAGGTCAGCATCTACGCTGTGAAATTAGAGGCTGACCAGAGAAAGTTGTGGGAGAGGTTGTATGAAAAGCGAGGAAACACAAGTGTTTTGAAGGAAGAAGACGAGGCTAAGCTGGGGTCAGACGGGGTGCTGAATCCCGTCAGCACGGCGGCCAGGATGGCAAATCGCTGCGCCCCTTACGGGGAAGAAGATCAAGAAAGGAAAGGGTTCTATTATTTTCAACCACATGGCTAAATTTAATGGAAGGAACGAGTGAATTAAGTTTGGTAAGAAAGCTACTAATATCTTTAGAATTCGGCTACAGGCAAATGACGTCATTAATATACCTGTACTAAACAATAGGGAAGTTAAGGATAGTAGGGAGGAGTCTTGTTTCAAAGAATTCCATATATAATCTAAACTTTTAAAGGAAAATATTTGCCATCGAACGAAAACTTACAATTGGGCACAAAGTGAAATGATTTTCATAAAAATAGTAGCAGGTACGAGAAGAACAATATTTTTCAATTATTCATTAAGGAAAGTGAAAAGATCTTTAACTGGAACCTTGGTAAATAATAATAAACATCGAAACTAATAAGGGTAAAATTACTCGAATACTGAATGGCATTGAATTTAGAAATAAGGTCGTAGCTATTGGTAACATGTGAATGAGAAATGGTCCCAACTAAAGGTGTAAGAAAAGAAGTAAGCCATTTAGAGAGAGCATAAGAAACAGAACCAACAGAATTTATAATAGGACGTAAAGGGAAGTTTGCTTTGCGCGTTTTTACAAGTCCATACAAATCAGGAAGGGTGTCGTTACTCGACTTGAATTTTGAAACTAATTCAGGAAAGTTTTTAAGTAATAGCCGTACATTTTTATGGAAATCACTATTAACTTGCAGACTGGTATTTTTCAATACCGGGAGGTAAGTAGCTTGATCACTTAATAGATCGTTCATTTTATTATTATATGAATTTTATCCATAATCACAACAGTTCAAGATTTATCGGCCTTAGTAATATTGAGGGACGGATTTTTAAGAAGAGTCGATAAAGCACGACGAAAACGAAGATGGTATTTAAAGTGGACAGGCTTAGCCAGACTGATAAACACAACCTTTCACAATAGAAATTGAATCACTGTGGATGTCACTGAATTTATCTAAATTGGCCAAACTTTTAGCAATGGAAACAATAGAGGAGTGATATGGGATAGAGAAATTCAGACCATATCCTAAGACTGTAATAGTATTTTCATCCAAAACTTCGGAGAAAAGGTTGGTACCAGTTTCCGGTCGACTATTCTTTGTCCAACTGCTATCTGCGATGAGGGTTTGTAGTTTCCGTTCTAGTTTATGTTCCAATCTTGCAGACTTGATTCTGAGGGTGCCAAAGGTGGTGTCTGGTAACACATTGGACCAATTAGAAGGGATGATAGCTGTGAAAGCATGGTGTCTCGCGTTAGCTTCCTTTAAGACGATTGCAATCTCGTACTTTAATAAAGAAATATGATTTAAGAGAAGAATCCGCTCAATTTCACCAAAAGGCTGCCCATTGATCTCTTTATAATTATTGCCAATGAAAGATTTGGGATAACATTTTCGTATTCATTGCGAACCTCACGTGTACTTTGTTAGTTATTCATTTCATTATGAATCCCGCGTGCCCCTTCAACTACGCTCATATCCTTCTTAACTTTTATCATCTCTACGCTGCGTTGAAACCCACCGTTAAAGGATATCGCGTAGCTTTCCTCCGTGACGACAAGAAATTCAAACTCTCCTCTCTTAAGAAGTGGTTTGCCGAAAATGTTATCCCGAACGGTAGAATGAAACATTTTTCACGAAGCTTATTACCTCATAGCGGCGGCAAATAATAGATTATATATTGGAAAATACTATGTTTAAGGGCTAATAACTCGAAAACTAGTGCTTTGCGCCACGGAAAAAATAGCAAAAGACTAGGGTTGTAGAATAGAGTGAATTCATTAAATAAAAATGTTAGTGTTAGTTTGTAAAATTATAGCAAGGCGAAATTGAGCTAAATATCTTAATATAACTAATTCTGAGTCCATTTTCTCCCCTCCAATGTACTAAAATCTCTTCAAGCGCTACTGCAAACAGCCTGAGGCGAAAAGGGAACTCAAGGCTTTGCTCAATTTTTATTTGTGTTTTATTATTGACCTTTTGAAATTTAAATGAAAGTGTTGTAGAAGTGAATTTGTTTTTAATGATACTAATGCTTTTGAATGATTTGTGAAGTCCATACATGTATGTAGTGGTTTATCCTATTCATTATTTCACTACAATAATTATTAAATCTACTGCAATTGTCATATACGCTATGGTTACTTATGAAAACTGTTGTTCCGGTGCCTGATTAAAGTACAGAGTTTGCGTAAGTGTTTTTTATGACTTTTGTAAGTCATTTTTATATTTCTAATATATGACTGGTTGGCTTCTTGTTGCTTAGGTCTGTCTTGAGAAGGCATATGATATCGCATGGCGTACGGTATCATGGATACACTCCACACCTTGGAGGTGAGAGGACACCTTCCAATCTTTATATCTGAAATTTTGCGAGATCGTCGATTCCGCGTAGAGGGGGAGGGGGCTATCCAGCCCGATTGAGCAAGAATAGGGTGTCCTGCAGTGAGATTTTTTCAGTGTCACACTCTTTGCCCCAGGCATCAACAGCATCACTGTGGTGCTATCGTAAGTTTTCCTCGCGAGGCTCTACGTGAACGTCCTATTGATCTCTTTTGGTGGGGCCCAGATGCAGACTCTGGCGCGGCGACTCCAACAGCCATTGAACTGCGTCTCTCGCTATGCCGAAGCGGACAGGCTTCGGTTTTCCTTGGCCAAGAATAAGGTGCTGCATTTCTGCCGCCATCCACGGCTCTACCCTGACCCAGGCTTTTTGCTAAATGGAGTTCGCTTAAAAGTAGGGGATTCGCACCGTTTCCTTGATCTTTTATTTGACCTACGCCTCACCTGAGAGGCTCATATTCGCGGCCTTAAGGCTAATTGCACCCGTGCCATGGATATTCTTCGTTCCGTGACGTTCAGCGCATGGGGCGCTGATAGGGCTTACGGAATTACTTTTTATTGATCCTTTGTTCGTTCGATGCTCAACTACGGATACGAGCATTATGTATCCGCAGCCGAGCGTTTAGTGCGGAAGGTTGACTCGGTACCGGAGATAACGCGACGTGCCCAGTTCGGAGAGCAGATTGTGATTTATAGCGCCTCAAAAAGCTCCCTAAGTACTCTCAGGGCATTGGAATCTCCGCATCCACTGGTTCGCGATATTCTTGACACCACGGATAGCGGATATCGATATTATCTTCTGCTGAGTTCTTGGACATGTGGGAATTGCGGGGAATGAGTGCGCTAATAAGGGCGCCAAAGAGTCTGCGATGGCTGGGCAACCAGACGAGCGTTTCACTCTTCCTCACACCAATTACATGGCAGGAATACGGGCAGCCCTCCAGGATGCTTGGCAAAAAGATGGGAGACGGTTGAGCGAATTTTAAGGTTGTTTGTCGTTGCGCCGCGACTGTTCCAATGCCCCTATCCCTAATGCCGCATCTGGTTCAAGTTGCTTTCTGTCGTCTCCTAATTTGGCACACTCTTACAACGCACCACCATTTAATGGAGCACTCGTCTGTGCCTTATTGTTAAGACTGTGTTTTCCCCCAGACTCTTCGAGACATTCTTGTTGACTGTCCCACTCTGGGTAATCTTTGTGCAGGTTACCTGTCCCGGTACCGAGAGGAGTGGGATCGCTACTACTGGTCCTTTGTACTCTGGACTGGTACGTCCACACAAACCTAGGGACTATACGACATTTTGGAGGAGGTTGGCCTCCTTCACTTTATTTAACCGTTTTTTGTAGGGTTGCATGTTCCTTCCCAGGAGACGGCGGTCTTCCTCCGACGCCGTAGCGCGCTTTTTTCTTGCTGCCCTTTTGTTTACTTGTCTTTGTTGTTTTTTAATCCTTTGTCATTTTTTTTTATTGTCATTATTTTTCATTTATATATTGTTATTTTTTTTAATCTATCCTAGTAGTAGGCTATGATCTGATTACGGCGACTTTTTCTTTCATAAGCAGTCGCCAGATGGGCTCCTAAATACCCCCTACCTCCAAAACCCTCTCTTCCAAGAATATTTACTCCCATTATTTTCTCATTTTTCCCGTCAAATAACATGATACCATTGATTGTGTTTGCTTGTGTTAACTATTTTTCCTAGCTGGTTTATCTTTTATTCTTTATGTCTGCCTCTCATTTCCTTATTCTTCAATTAAGGTTGTCGTCTCTCTTTTATATGTTTGAGTTCCGGATTACCGGGATAATTTGGACTCTGGTTCCTAACTTGTGAACATTGTTTCTAAATTTTTTTGCTTTTCTCTTTATTTCTTCTGTCCAATTTGAGTGGAATACAGTCCGATATTTTCAAATTTTAGGAGGCTTTATTTGTTTTTATATGAGTCTATTTACTTTCTTTAGTTCATTGTTTATATCCATTATGACGTCGCCATCGTGCAGGGAGAGGGTGTATTTTCCAAAGTTTTGTCTGCATTTTCACATTCCCTAAAGCGTAAAATATTATTTTACTGGTTGGAAGCTGTATGGGAGTTGAGTTTGATGAATTAACTCTAAGATACCGACATGTTGGTTATACGAGATGGCAACAGGTTCCATTTCTATATTATCCAGGATGGTTTTGGTATCGCGTACCATATCCTGGTTTTATTGTGGTCTACTTTGGGTAATACATAGACATGGAAGTCTAGCCCCATCTTTCTTAAAATGGTGAATTGAAAGAGGAAGAATTTGGATCATTAGGAATTACAGAATTCATGTCTGGACGGATGAAAAGAATGATTTGTTGAAACTACGGAATAAATAACAACCTACAAACAAATTCCTTCTATTTCTTTCATCACACTTGTAGTCAGTAAGGTTTTGCAGACATATATAAAATATGTATGTGTATTATATTATGCATTTGTGCATGTGTGTATATGTATATTTTTATGTGTACGTATGTATATGCGTATGTAAGTATTTATTATGTAAATGTGTATGTATGCCTAAGTATATATAAGATTTTGTATGTATATATGTGTGTGGGGGCGGGGAACGCTTAAATTCAAAAACCACAGTGAACATCAATTTTCCTCGGGTGTTAATCTCTGTGTGACAAATTGATAACCACTTTGTCAGGATTCAAAAATGTTGTGAAAGATAATTCCAAGTCTGTCAGTTTCCTGCTCTGACATATCTTTATTTGATGCTGAAATAACCTAATGGGGTAAATGTCTAAAAGATACAGTTGCGTTTTAAAACTGTTAAGCCATTCTGTTATATTCTTTTGATGAAGAGGTCACTTTTTTTATTTTGCAGATTGTCGTGGTACAACCACTCTATACCATACATTAATCCTATATTAATTTGGGGGGGGGGACTTAATCACCTACTGCAACGCGAGCCGTTGAAGGACTGACCGCAGGGATTCAAGACCGACTAGTAGGTCTCACTTGTGTCATTGAGTTTTCAAATCTTTAATAATCAGACAGAGTGCAAAAATGCTTTGCCAGATTTACTTGAATAGGTCGAGAGTATCGTTCAAGGTTAGTTAAAGATGAAACCCCAAAAATGTAATTTTATTTACACCGATCAAAATAAGAATAATAATAAGCAAAGGGGAATTATTTAAATTGAAAGAGACTCTTAATAATTATTATGAGGAGGGATTCTCAAATGGAATTAATTTATTAATGTAACTTGACCCAGATCAAAAGTGGGAACTGACAATACTAATAATGGAGGGAGTGGGGAAGGGGTCAGTCTTATAGGTCGATGACTTTAAGGAAGGTCTTTCTTGCGATAAGGCGAATGGAGAAAGATTCGATGAGGCAAGTGGGGTAAAATCCGAATGAGGCTGGTGTGGCACGATCCAAATGAGGCAGGTAGAGCACGATCCGAACCAACCTTCCGATGGAGATATCCAAACTTCACAGATAACGTTCGACGGGGAATGTAAGATTACTCTTAATTCCACGAGAAGAGGAAATTTCCTTTTCCTAAAAGGTAATCGATGGAGATTTTCTTCGGTTTGATAAAACAAAGGGAGACTGTCGTGCAAATTCAAAGGTTTGCCGTTCACAGAAGCTACCAACTGACTGGGGTAGAATTATGGCTGAGAAAGTCTGCTTTCTGATGAACGCTCACAGGACAAGACGATGAGGACTGACTTGAGGTGCGGGCTGGACTCTTTGAAATACAGAATAGCCCGAGTATTTGTATGCCGGATTCTGAGCGCGAAGTGAGAGTTTGGAGAAAGGAGTCACAAGCTCCAAACATCTTAATCTGGAGCCGGAGTCGATTCATCATTTAGCAGCAAGGGCAAGACAGAGCGCCTCTTTCACACCTCGTCAACGGGGGGAGAGGGGGGAGCTTAGGACGAGTTCGCAAGATTGGAAAATATTTTCCCAACGAGCTCAGGAGTCGAAAATTCAAGAATGTTGGAACAGGAAATGACGTCGTCCATCGCGCCATACCATAGCACGTGGTCTCCGATAAATAGAGGGGTGGGCTGTGGTTGTTCTTCTAAACAGATATTTCCAGGTTAAGTAATTGAAGTAAGGAATCTTTAAAGAAGTAGATATTATACAATGATTTGAGATGTAGCTTAAAATAGCCAAATTTACAACATAATTTTAAATTGTTACAAACTTCAAGGAACACGAAGTCCTATCCTCTGTATCCTACACTTAGCATCCGAAGAAGCTGCTCATCCTCCCGGCCTGAGTGCAGAGTAAGGAAGCCCTGGCACTGACTTTGCATGTATTCTCTGATCGGGCCTCGGGAAGTTCTTGGTGCACTTTCTCCTCGCGAACATCTCGGGATTACCTTCTTTTATATACTACCACTATGCCCTCAGCCTTTTATTTATCCGCACTTAGTACCAGCAGGTACTGTGTTCGCCCGGATAACGAGAAAATTAAGGAAACCCCGCTACTGGGGTGAATAGAATTCCCTTTGACTATCCCCTTTTTTCTTCGACAATCCCTCAGCCCTGGAGGGTGTACAATCTGTCCGAGTGACATGTTCGGTTCGCTAAAGATGACGCATGGGTGAATTTCACACCATGCCGGCATAACCTACTTCCGAGGTATTATTATAATAGGGTGGGATAACCAACCCTACTCATTAGTGTACCAACCTATCTCTATTTTTCTTTATTACATATCCGCCTACCCCCTTCCTAACTTTCTCTTCTTTCGATAGATGTTCTGTCTGCTCGCGCTCTTTCGTCCTCTTATGATCCTTAGTCGAGTGACAGTGTACACCATGAGGTCCCTATCCAGTGCGAGTTCCAAACGCCCGTTGGCGGAAGGAAGTATTAAGCACGGGGTGTGCTGGGCCGTCGACTCTGCTCACCGCCTTCTAGGAGATATATAAGGTGGCTACGTTAACACCATCCTCTAATGTCAAAGATCGAGGACAAGTTGCCTGAATTGCGTTCTCTATTAGTTACGCCCATGTTACCTTTAACCCGTTGACCGAGTATATCGAATTGATCACATTCTGAATATTTTTTATCTTGGTTGACTTTTCTTCAGCTTCGCATGGCTTTAAGAGGCCACAGTGTCAATATTTCATGCATTAACTAACCAAGTCTCCACGTGAAGAGAAAAGTGGGCCACCGCAAACGCATGGAGATCCGCCTCTAAGCGCGACCTTGTCCTTCCTAGGTGTCATAGAACACTGACTGGTTTTAAATACTCCATCTATCGTAAACCTACTATTTCAAACTCTTATATTCACTTTTACTCTTCGCGTCGTCCCAAAGTCCAACGTTCCGTTTATTCCTCGATGTTTTTAGAGGCTTTACGAGTTGTTAGTTCTGAATATATGGATTCTGATTTCTCCAATATCTTTGAAATTGGCCATAAACTATATTACCCTTCTGTTCAACCAAAGTGGTTTAATCGAAAAATCAGCCAAATGCTTAGGGAGAAGAGAACTGTGTACCGGCAATCAAAGACCTTAAGCGACTTTGACGAATACCGGAGGCTAGCCAGGAGAGTGAATTCCACTATAAGGGTGGCTAAGCGGTCTGAAGAACTCCGGGTGGCGAGACTCTGTAAAGAGAATCACAAGGAGTTTTTTGGATATGTGAACAGCCGTAAACCAATCCATCGAACGATTGGCCCTTTGAGAAATAAGGAGGGCCCTTTGAGAAATAAGGAGGGGGCATTAAAGCACTTAGATAAGGAAAATGCTACCTTCCTCAACGACTACTTCTCTTCAGTGTTTACTGAAGAGTGTGGTCCCATCCCCCAGCCAATGGATTTCTACTCGGGGAAAAAGCTGGAAGATATGGACTTCACCGAAGTTGAAATCAAAAAGAAGATCAGTGACCTAATGACGAACAAGTCACCTGGCCCTGATGGGTTTCTACCTAAAGTGTTGAAAGAAGTGCGCGATCAAGTTTCACGACAACTGAGCGCAATCTTCAACATGTCAATCCGGACCGAATGCGTTCCTAGAGACTGGCGTGAAGCAGAGGTGACTCCTATCTTCCAGAAAGGATACCGAAGCCAACCGTCAAACTACCGACCTATCAGTCTAACTTCGATAGTCGGTAAACTCATGGAAAGCATGATGGGGGACAAAATAACGTCTTATTTATAGTCAAACCTGCTCCTGAGGAGTTCCAAGCATGGCTTTCGAAGGCAACGGTCATGCCTGACCAACCTTGTGGAATTCTTCGACTTCGTCTTCAGTGAGCACGATCGGGACAAGGCGGTGGATGTGGTGTACTTAGACTTTCAGAAAGCCCTTGATAAGGTACCACACCGCCGCTTTGTCCGGAAAGTGCGAGCGCTGGGCATAGACGGAAAAGTAGCCGGCTTGATCGAAAACTGGCTAAGTTGCAGATGGCAACGGGTGGTGGTGAATTGACAGGCTTCTGAGTGGGTGCCCGTTACTAGCGTGGTGCCTCAAGGTTCTGTCCTGGGACAATACTATTCATCATCTACGTCAGCAACATGGAAGGTGACATGGTTGCCATGATTTCCAAATTTGCCGATGATACCAAGCTTGTTATGAACGTTGCAAAGGATGGAAATACTGCCCGCCTGCAGGAAGATCTTGGAAAGATTGGGGAGTGGTCGAACACGTGGCAAATGCCTTTTAACGTGAACAAATGCAAAGTAATGCATATCGGCCACAGAAACCGCCAATCTCAGTATATCCTTAAGGGCACTGCTCTTGAATCTTGTGACACTGAGAAGGACTTGGGTGTAACTATTCTTAGCGACCTCAAGTTCTCGAAACAGTGCATCGAGGGAGAGAAGAAAGCCCAAAGGATGTTAGGCTAAATAAAGCGCCAGTTTGGATGCCGTAACAAGGAGATAGTACTTTGTCTGTACAACTCCCTCGTTTGGCCGCACCTGAAGTATGCCGTACAATTTTGGAGTCCTTCGTTTCGAAAGGATATCGCAAGGTTGGAACGCGTACAAGCCAGGGCAACCAAACTGATTCCCTCTATCCGACATAAAAGTTATGAGGATAGACTAAGGGAATTAGATCTGTTCTCGCTGGAAACCCGTAGACTGCGTGGTCAGCTCATCGAAGTTTTCAAAATACTTCGAGGGTTCAACAATGTTGACTACCGGGATATTTTCACACTGAGTAAGAACAGAACGCGCAATCACGGCTTCAAACTTGAACTGAAGCGTTACAACCGCAATCTGTGTGGAAATTTTTTCACTTACAGTATCTGCGGTAAGTGGAACGCACTTCCAGTGGAGGTTGTCAACAGTGAATCTGTTGACCAGTTTAAGTCAAGACTAGACAAAGTCTTGAAAAGTGGCCGTTTAGGAACGCAAAACAATTGAGCAGCCATGTGCCTGCTCGATTGCTAGTCCAAAGGTACCCTCTTTGAATGGACCGTAAGGTCTCCTAGGTTACTTCCTTTCCTTGTTACTCCTTGTTCCTTGTTACCTTTCTTCTAAACTGTCTTTCTTGTGAAAAAAAGTTCCATAATACAGCTCCTGCTATCCCTTTTAATGTTAAAAGTATTTTTGTTTTACCCTTCTCTGTGTATTTCATTGACCTTCCCCGTTTTTGAAAAAACTATAACATTTCAGTTGCTTTCAAATACAACTCAACTATAAAAAACATTCTAGTTCACAATAATTGTAATAATATTGGGGGAGTCTATTCGGTCGATTGTTCTGTTTATCCAAGTAAATATTTTGGACAGACAGGAAAGCAATTATATGTTCGTATTAATCAGCATAAATACAATGTTAGGAGAATTGTAAATAATAGTGCGGTTTATGTGCATATGTCCGAAAATAACCACTTAATTAATTGGAATTCTGCGAAAAAAATTTTGCTCAAATGACTCAATTAAAATAAACCTTGTTGAATGTTAATGTATAAGGACATTTAATAAATTCAACATTACTCATGGCCTTTTTAAAATTCAATTTGTTTTGAAAAAAACTAATTCTTAAAGAAATTAGCAATGACTTATATACCTTTTTTTTCGCAATTCTCATTTTTATGGGAACCCGATGTGTCAATATAATTATTGCATTGATTTTGTATTTATATTATTATATTTCTCTTCCTCTCTCCTTGTCCCTCTCTCCTTCGTTTCAATTTACTTCTTGTGTCTCTCCTAATCTCTCTCTTTAGACTATCGTTTAATCCGTTAATCGTTTTAACCCTTTTAGCTCCGTTCTTGACTCTTTCTTGCCTCTCGATTTGACCTTGCTAACTGTTATATATAGCTAAATCTTAATGTGAAATTACCCATCCCTCTCCTACTTCCACATTGGTGATTTCTTGTCTTAGAGGCGCTCCTTTATCTTTTAATAGCTTATGAATACCCTTATATTATTTTCCCTAGTAGTTATCCTTGAGAATGAACTGAATAAATTTCAAAAGTACTTAGAAGCAACCTTACCATGAAGATAGCCAAATTTGAAAGATGACTTTCGACGGCGAATGTGGGAATTCTCGTAATTCCACTGGAAGAAGAAACATTCATTTCCTCAAAGGTAATCGATGGAGATTTTTTTCGGGTCGATTAAACGAAGGGAGACTGTTGCGCAAATTCAAGGCTTGACGTTCACAGAAGCTACAAATTGGCTTGGGTAGAAGCACAGCTGAAGAAGTCTTCTGTCTGACGAACGATCACGGGACGAGATGATAAGGATGGCCTTGATTTGCGGGCTGGACACTTCGAACTACAGAATAGCCCGAGTATCTGTATGCCCGATTCCAGAGGGGAAGGGAGAGTTTGTAGAAAGGAGTCACAAACTCCAGACATCTTAATCCGGAGGCGGAGTCGATTCATCATTTAGCAGCAAGGGGCGAGACATAGCCGCTCTTTCGCGCCTCGTCACTTGGGGGGGGGAGGGGAAGCTTGGGACAAGTCTCAGGATTGGGAAATATTTTTCCACGTGCTCAGGAGTAAAAAATTCGAGAATGTTCGTACAGGAAATGATGTGTCCATGGCAGGATACCAATAGCGCGTTGTATCTGATAAATTGGGAGGAGGGGGATCAGAGGCTTTTCTCTTACAAACCATTTTCCCATCCTTCTTTCGTCCGAAGAAGAAAATTTACCCAGAGTTCAACTTTCTGGAGAGTAGATAAGGCGAATTGGCTGCAGTTCAAAAAAATCACTGACCTTAATGACATCGAGGTTAGTGACTCCGACAACATAAATGACCTAGTCCACTTCTTTACTACCATCCTGCACCAAGAACGCCAAGAATCTATACCACTAGCTTATGCAGATTTTCACTGTCGCACAATGCCTTGGTGGAAAATAATGTGTTCTGTTACAGTTAAAATCAGAAGGCAAGCCTTCAAGACCTACAGGCGCTGCCCCAACTACAATACACGAATAGACTATAACAAAAATGTGCAAATTATAGACGCATCGTTAAGGAAAGCCGCCGTGATTCATGGCGAAAATATGTATCATTGATCAACGCAAGAACATCGATATGCAAAACGTGGAAAAAGATTAACAAACTATGAGAAGGAGCTTCTAGACACCCAGCCCCAGCCTTGCTCCACAAAGGAAAAATGGTCCAAATCAAGAGAAATTAACCAATATCCTTGGCCAAAGTTTCGCGAACATATCAAGCCAAGCGAGAGCGTTTGAAAGTTTAAAATCCACAGATGAACAGAAGAGGCTAAAAATCTGAACTTCAATCAAATAATCCATCCGCATACAACCTAAACTTCTCTACCCAAAAGTTAGACTCCGCACTAAAGTCGTGTAGAAATATAGCCCCGGGACCAAACAAAAGTTATGATATGCTTCGTCACCTTGCCAGAGGAATTTTAAAAATTCATGTTAACCCTATTTAACAAACTTTGGTAAGAACAGTTTCCATACCCATCCCACCTGCAAAACTATTGCCATATAGCCCTAACATCTTGCTTAAGCAAGCTGCTGGAAAAAAAATGATAAGTGTTCGTTTAGTGTGGCATTTGGAAACAAACTCTTATGACCGTCACAATGTGGTTTCCGAAAACTCCACTCAACAAGTGATGACATCAGTCGACTGGGATCGAACCTTTGTTTAAAAAAAACACCTCGTATCAGTCTTTTTTGAACTCAAAAAGGCCTACGACACATCTTGGAAATACGGTATATTAAAAACCCTTCACAAAATGGGCATGCGCAAGAACTTACCACTTTTCCTAAACAATTTATTGAAAAAATGCTCTTTCTCAATCCAAGTTGGAAACTCCATTTCTAATAACTTCCCCATGGAGAATGTGTACAGCAGTGCAATGTATTTAGTGTACCACTGTTTGCGATATGTATCAATAATATAATTGATATCCTTCCCGAAGAGATGGAAGGGTCCGTCAACTCTTGTCCCCTAATATCCTGCGTGTGACGCGACCAAGTTGCAGGGGTTCAGTATACCCTCCCCCCTTCTCTTCCCCGATGGAAGCCAGTTCGCCGAGCCAAAGCAAGAATAAAGGTCCCTCGAATGAGATCAGTGATTTCTTAGGGGAATGGACACATGAAGGCCTTCCCTGAGAGTGGCATGGTCCCCGCGGTGACCAAGCCCCAGACGGTAGGATCTTTCATGGGATCAACCTTGAGTTCGGTGCCATGGACGGAATTCGAGTCCACCCCTGTAAAAATTTTGCGACCAAGCCAGGATCGGCACGTCCTGTCCCGGTCCTCCCTCGCGTGGGAAGTCCGAGACTAAGACCAAAATTGTGCAGAGCAGAGCCTAGGTTACCTCGCATTTTTAATCCTGCTGGCCTTAAACGCTTCCTCGTTATTCATCCACTGATGGCAACATGTTGGCTAAGGGCAACATGATCTATCAGAGGAGAGCTCTAGCTAGCGTGATTGGCAGAGAGCCGATGGTGACCCATTTCTCTAAAGGTAGCCTTCTGGAGAATACGTCGAATTCCGCCTAGGCCGCCATGATTAGTGCCCTTCGGACAATTGATGGCATTCCAGTGAGTGTGACGCCGCACTCTACTATGAACCTGGGGAAAGGAGTAGTTTATGTGAAAGAACTAGTGAACTACTCCATAGATACCATTACCTTAAAGTTGGCCGACTATGGATCTAGTGTGTGATGAGCAAACAAGGGGTGGCAGCAAATTCCACCCCGACACGTTCGACTGTGAAAAGCTCCATGACTCGGTGCCTGCCGGTTGGTACCGCCATTGCGTGAAGGCATTCGTGTGACTGCCGTGGAGGTGCTACTACTGTCACCACTTCGGCCATACTAATCACTCCTGTAGTCATACAAAATCTGGGTTACCCGAATTCTGTATAAGTTGTTCTAAGGCCGCACAAGTGTGTCAATTGCGGAGAGCCGCACCCCGTTTCTCCGAACCAATTTATTGCGTGTCTCTTTAAGAAGGAAATCCTGGTCGTTCAGGCCAGGGATCGTCTCTTATTTAGCAAGGCTAAGGACTTGGTCCTGGCACGCTTATAACTCCCTGGGACGTCCTACGCCTTATTTCTAAGAGAGACACCCTATGTTCATGGCCCCTCCATACCTACAAACACGGTCGTTTTCGCGACCATTTGGAGCCCTTCAGGCAGTTCTACCCACAAGGGCACACATCTAGTAGAGCTGGGGCGGACTAAATGGTTCACACCCATTCCCAGCTAAAACCAGGGTTCCCCCTCTTTCCTCCAGCAAGTCTTCAGACTCACAGGAATCAACACCCCTAAAGCTTGGCATGAACCTATCTTCCGGGGTTCGTAACACTGTGCCCGGATAAGAGGGCAGCAGCAATAAAGGAGCTATAGCTCCTTCGCCCACACACCGCTTACATAAGGTTTTGAGGCGGAGGGAGGCAAAGACTCGCGTGGCGAGCCCAACTTCCTCCCATAAGTCTTCAATGGCAACATTGCATTGCCCAACCCCAAGCACCCGGAGTTCTGCCTCCTGGAAGGTAACAGCAATTACCATGAGGGTCTTCTCTTCAAAGAGTGCCACCACATCTCCTCCTAGGCAGGACTGGAAGGCATATTCATTCAATGGAATTACCGCGGACTCCGGGCCAACTGGGAGGAGCTGCGGAGGCTCTTCTCCTCCCTTTCCCGTTAGCTATGTTTTTGAAGGAGACTATGCTGGGTGCGTGCCCACTGCTCACCCTCCCGAGGTATAAGGGTTTTGCGACCCCAACAAAACGAGATGGAGGCCAGGCAGGAGGATGCATGATTTTTATCCGGCAGGATTTTTCCATACTTCTCTTTGCTTTAGATACCTCCTTTCAGGCAGTAGCTGTGCCACTGCACCTGGATAAGAGGTATACTGTTATTTCCGCGTACATTTCACCATCACGTAGTGGCACGGTTACAGAGACCCTATATCTTGCTCGGAGCTCTGAACGGTAAACACCCCCTCTGGGGAGACTATTCTATTAATCCTAGGAGTCTAGTCCTTGCCAACCTGATCGACGAGCTAGATTTCTTTTTTTTTAAGAGCTCATCTGGCGACTTCCTACTTGGGCATTAGTCGCCGTATTAAAACTGGCCTAGTTCTAGGCTATTTTAAAATAAAATTAGAGAAAAAAAACACCCCAAAAAGGAGCAAAGGAAGAAAGCTGGTGCGTCGGGGAGAGGTCCCCCCGCCGCAGGAGCGTGAAACCGAAGGGAAGAAAAAAACAACAAAAAAAACAAACAAATGCAAAAAACAAAACAGGCGGTAGCGATCCCGCCCATCCCGGTACCGGGACAGGTATCGTGCGCGAATATCACCCAGACTGGGATATTCGACAAGAATGTGCCGAACAGTCTGGGGGACGACGCAGTCGTTGCAATAGGGCGCAGGCGAGCGCTCCATCAAATAGCGATGCGTCACACGAGTGTGTGTGATTTGGAGACGACAGAAAGCAACCTGAAGCCGTCGCGGCATTGGGGGATAGGTCCATGGGAACAGTCGCGGCGCAATGGCACGCAACTTTAAGTTCCCTTCGACCGTCTTCCATTTTCTTTGCCAAGCAGCTTGGAGAGCTTTCCGTATTCCTGCCATGTAGTCAGTGTGAGGAAGAGCGAAATGCTGGTCCGGTCGCAGAGCCTTGCGGACTCTTTGGCCCCCTCATCGGCGCGCTCATTTCCCGCAATTCTTACATGTCCAGGAACCCAGCAGAAGATAATCTCGACAGCTGCCCGGCTTGCCAAAACCGTGGCGTCACGGATATCGCGAACCAGGGTATGCGGAGATTCTAATGCCCCGAGAGCACTCAGGGCCCTTTGTGAGTCGCTATGGATCACAATCCGGTTTCCGAACCGGGTACGTCGCGTAATCTCCCGTATCGAGTGGTGTATTACCACCAGCTCGGCCGTGAAGACAGACGCAGCGCCTGGTAGAGCCCCTCTGACTTCAGACAGAGGGGATACGGCGTGGAAGCCGACCCCCTCTTGAGACTTGGAGCCATCCGTATACACTGGCACGGTTCCAGCGTGACACGATGTGTGCTCCAAAAAGGTCGAACACAATACTCACCGCACAGTACAAGCTTTGAGAGAAGAGGCGTGGCGACAAATAGCCAAATGTGGTACCCTCCAGGGTGGCGGCCTAGGCAGAACCAGGGGCGCCACCGGCCCGAGAGCTATATCCAGCTTTCGAAGGAGTATCCTGGCCCTAAACCCAAAGGGCTTAGGGTATGACTGGCGTCTCTCGGAGGCATAGGCACCATCGAGATCAGCTGCAGATGCAGTGAGAGCTGTGGCGACTAAGGGAGGCGCCGGGCTTGCGCGTATAAGCAAGTAATGCACTTCACGAGGCGCAGAGCGAGTGGCATCTCTGCAGCATCGACCAACAGGCTGTCAATGGGGCAAGTGCGGAAGGCACCGGTCGCAAGGCGAAGGCCGGTGTAGTAGATCGAATCCACCTTCCGCAATAAACGCTCGGCTGCGGATGCATAAAACGTGCATCCGTAGTCGAGCTTCGAACGAACAAAGGATCGATAAAAAAGTGAGGCAGTAGCCCTATCAGCACCCCAAGCGCTGAACGTCACGGAACGGAGAATGTCCATAGCGCGGGTACAAGAGACCCTAAGGCTGCGAATATGAGCCTCCCAGGTGAGGCGTCGGTCGAATACATGACCAAGGAAACGGTGCGACTCAACCACATACAGGCGCACCCCGGCAGAAGTGCACCACCTTAGTCTTGGCCAAAGAAAACCGAAACCTGTACGCTTCGGCATAGCAAGAGACGCGGTTCAATCCTTGTTGGAGTCGACGCTGCAGAGTTGGCATCTGAGCCGCGCCAAAAGAGATCGAAAAGTCGTCCACGTAAAGCGTAGCGAGAACATCTTCCGGCAGCACCGAGGTGATGCCGTTGATGCTCAGGGCAAAGAGTGTGACACTGAGGACACTTCCCTGTGGGACAACCTCTTCCTGCTCCTTAGGGCCGGAGAAGGCTCCCCCCCACCCGTACGCGGAATCGACGATCTCGCAAAAATTCAGATATAAACATTGGGAGGCGTCCCCTTGTCCCTATCGTGTGGAGAGTTTCCATGATACCGTATCGCCATGCGGTATCATAGGCCTTCTCTAGATCGAAAAACACCGTGGCGGAGTGCTGTCTACGAAGAAAAACCTCGCAGACGGCATTTTCCAGATGAAGCAGAGCATTCGACGTGGAGTGGAACTTGCGGAAACCGCACTGTGCGGAAGACAGATGGCCTACGCTGTCCGGGAAAAAGCCTATTCTAACATTTACCAATTTCTCCATCAACTTGCACTCGCAAGAGGTTAGAGAGATTTGGCGGAAACCGGTCGGAGTAGAGTGATCTCTCCCCGGCTTGCGAAAGGCGAGCACATTAGCGATTCGCCAGGAGTCTGGAAGAAGACCTTCCACCCAGATCCTGTTGAACAAATCTAACAGAAAGGCCATGCCTCGCTCACCCAGGTGTCGAAGGATGGCGTACGGGACATCGTCCAGACCATAGGTGGTGTCCGCGCACAAAGCGAGAGCGGAACGCAACTCACTCACAGTAAACTTGTTGTTGAAGGGTTCTCCGCCTCTGGAGGTAAAGTCCAGCCGGCGGCCTTCCGCGACATCACGACGTGCATTGAATGCTGGCGCAGCAGCATCACGGCTAGAGAATGCGGAAAAAGCGGTCGCTAAGGATTCCGCCACGGACGCGGGGTCCGAGATTGCGGTCCCATTCTCCTGGAGAACGGGAGGGGAATCCTGCGAGAACTTGCCCCGAATTCTTTTGACTCGCTTCTACACCTCAGCTAAAGGGGTCTTCCCGTTAAGTGAAGACACATATTCCCGCCTAAGAAGAGCGGCGGGCGTGCTTCGAAATATACCGGAACCTAGCCTTTGCCCGGCGAAATTCAGCGACAGTGAAATCGTTCGGGCGGCGCTAATACCGCATGTAGGCATAACGCTTCTGTTTGAGGGCCGTCTCACACTCGGCCGACCACCATGGGAGTGGTTGGCGTGCAAAACGGCCAGACGTCCTAGGAATAGTAGTCAGGCCTACGGCGATGAGGTTGCCGGATTAGAACTCAACGGCCTCATCTACCAACCTAAACTCCTTGACTGAGATAGAGAATTCAGTAATTTCCTGAAATGCAGGACACCGCGCCCGCGTTAAGCACCACCGAGGTGGTCTCTCAGGCGGCAGTTTCCCTGAAATTAATATTTGAATGGGAAAGTGATCACTACCATTGAGGTCATCGACCACCCCCAATCAAAATCAGGCTGTGCATCCGAACAGCCCAAAGATAGGTCAAGGCAAGAAAATGAAGCAGTTCTCGGACAGTGATGCGTAAACTCATCCACGTTTAGGACACCCATCTCAAGCTCTTCGATCAGTTCGGCAAGGACTTGTCCCCTGGGATTTATGGAGCAATCTCCCCAGAGAGGATGCCTGCCGTTCAGATCTCCAAGCAAGAGATAGGGCCTCGGCAACCGTGCCACAACGCGGCGGAAGTTCCCCGCGTCGAAGTCAGCTGACGGTGGAATGTACGCAGAAATGATAGTATACCTCCTATCCAGGAGCAGCTGCACAGCCACTGCCTGAAAGGAGGCATCTAAAGAAAAAGCAAGAACGAAGACATCATGCCAGGTGTAAACCGCGCATCCCCCAGTCCAGCTATCCCGCGGTGGTGGGGTCGCAAGACCCTTATACCCCGGGAACGCAGGCAGGGGGCACGCGCCCAGCATAGGCTCCTGCAAAAAGATAGCTAACGGGGAACGGAACGAGACGAGCCCCCGCAGGTCGTTCCAGTTGGCTTGGAGTCCACGGCAATTCCTTAGAAGGAATATGCCTTCCAGCCCTAGCTCGGAGGAGACGCGGGGGCCCTCCTCAAACTGAAGACCCTCACGGGAATGGCCGTTCACTTCCCGGGAGCAGAACCCCGGGGGCAGAACCCCGGGCGCTGTTGGCCGGACGAAGCGCTGTCGCCTTTGAGGACTTATTGGGGAAGGTTGGGCTCACCATGCGAGTCTTTTCCTCCCTCTGCCTCGAAACCTTAAGCGGGCGTTGCGGCTTCGGTGGCGAAGGGCCCTCTTTTCGAGGAACCACCGTCTCCGAGCCACTTGCTCCACCTCGGGGCGTGGGCGAAGGAGCCGAAGCTCCTTTGTTGCTGTCCTCCTTTCAGGAGACAGCTTTAGGAACCCCGGAAGATGGCCTAGCGACCATCTACAGGGGTGTTGCCTTCTGTGAGTCTAACGACTCGGTGGAGGCGCGTGGCCGTTTCGCCTTACGGTAAACGGTCACGCTGGGGGAAGAGGGGGGAGCGCTGTTTTAGCCGGGGCTGAGTATGAACCCTTTTTGCCGCTGGCTTTACCAGGGTAGCGCCCATGTTGGATAGAGCCCGCAGAAGGGCTCCGAAGGGGCGCGAAAACAACCGTGCTTGTTGGCCTGAATGGGCCAGGAGCAAAGGGAGCCTTTCTAACTATTGAGGCATATGACGTCATAGGCAGAGCCGGGCAAGCCAGGCACAGTACTTAGCCTCGCGGAATGAGAGTCGATCCTGGGCCTGAACGGCCAGGATTTCTTTCTCAAAAAGATATGCACCACATTGCTTCGAAGATGTGGGGTGCAGCTTTCCGCAATTGACACACTTGGCCACACACGATTTGGACTTATCGTGTGCGACTTTGGAGCAATTTACCCATAATTCGGGTGACCCCGACTTTGCACGTCTACATAAGCGATTCGTATGGCCTGAAGCGGTGACAGTAAGAGCAGCCCCGCGGAAGTGGCACAAATGCCTTCACGTGGTAGTTATAGCAACCGGCACCACCGACTCAGGGAGCTTGTCACAGTCGAACGTGACGAAGAGTGTAGTGGTTGGTCTCGAGGCCCCTCCCTGTTTTCTCATCACACGTTCGATCTTGACCGCCCCATGGTCGGCAAGCTCTAGAGTGATGTCTTAAAGGGAGTAGTCAACGAGTTCCCTCGCATAAACTAATCCTTTAACAAAGTTCATGGTAGAGTCCTGCGTCACACTCACTGGGGTGCCACGAAGTGTCCGAAGAGCACTTATCTTGGCCGCCTCGGCGGGATTCGCCGCATTCGCCAGAAGCCTTCCGTCCGAGAAACGTGTCAACTTCAGCTCTCTACTAATTGCACTAGCTAATCCTCTCTTCTGATGGATCATATTGCCCTTGGACAACATGGTGCCATCAGTAGAGCGAATAACGAGGAAGCGTTTGAAGCCAGCGGGCTCGAAAACGCCATGTAACCTCTGAATGAGGGGCCCCGATGTCATCGATGCTCCGCCCTGTGCACTTTTGGTCTTAGTCATGGGCTCCGCAACCGGGTGGGCAGAGGGGCAGGATGTGCCGATCTTGGCTTAGTCGCTTGCCAGAGTGGCAGCAGACCCATTCGTCGCCGCAGCCCCCGCGGATGGAGAGGAGCCCCGAGTCTTCTTTGTCTTTTTGGTTTTGGTCTTTTTCTTTTTTAGGGAGGAGGGCGGGGAATAAACTCACTTCTCACCCCCGCCGGTAGAAGCCCCCAGGCCAGATGTACGGGCCTCAGCCAGGTCCTTCTCCGAAATGGAGAAGGTCCTGGTGGTCGCAGGGGTGTCATCCGGAGGAGATCCCTTCCCTCCTTGTACAGCCACAGAATCCCCAGCCGTTTGAGCAGGACCTTGCATAGGGGCGGATTCGGGTTCGGTGCTTGGCGCCGAGCCCGGATTCCCCCCCCATGGAAGGCCCTACCGTCTGAGGCTGGTTTTCCTCAAGGACCATGTCTATCACAGGAAGAGCCTTTAGTTGGCCATCCCCTCCCAGGACATCGCAGGTTTCCTTGGCAGCGTCTGAGTCTTTTGTGGGGAGGCACAGGCCTTGACCCCGGCAAGGTTTAATATTCTTGCCAGCAGGTCTTTTGAGGGAAGCGACCGAAGAGGCCTGGCTTATCTCTTTCCCCTAAGGGGTTTTGCCCTACCGAGCCGCTAAAACGAGTGGCAGTCGTCAATGGGCTGCCTGCTGGCTTTCTTGAACAGTCCCCTTAGAAAGAAAAGGAAGGACTTTCGCTGGAAATAGGGAGGTGCCCGAAAGAACCTCCAGAGAAGGGGGTGAGGGCGAGTCCCCTACACCCGTAGGCGTAGGAGAGTAGTAAGCCCCCTCTCCGGTTAAAGAAGTATGGAGGGTCCCCTGCACAAGCACAAGGGGGGACCTCCATTTCTTCGGTGGAGCTGCCCGGGGGCGGCTCCGTTGATGAGCAAGGGGAAGTTAAGGGTTGTTTTTGTTTTTTTAGTTGTGCATCATTGGGCATGGTGACCAGAAATTTTCTGCGGGAAGCAATAGCTCATCATCTCTTGCAGTTACCCGCACTGCAAGAGGTGCTTACAGGCCTGGCAGAGCGCTATTTCGGACCACCCCTCCCGCCTGGTGGCCTGGCAGTCCATCGGCATGGCAGCTCCACCTTGAACACGGCGTAAATTCGATAGAATATGAAGAGGAGAGGAAAATGGATGTGAGGAAGGTATGGGTGGGGATGAAGCAGGTTGTGAAAATCCAGCCACCCCAGACCGGAGCTCAGGGGCTAAGGAACATTGCCCCCTCCCCCCTCAGCCCCAATCCGGGACGGTTGGCTTAAAAAGAAGGTCAGCATCTACCCTGTGAAATTAGAGGCAGACCAGAGAAAGTTGTGGGAGAGGTTGTATGAAAAGCGACGAAGTAAGGGAGAAATACAGGCTATCTGAAGGAAGGATGGGTGGCTAAGCTAGGGCTGGAGGAAGCGCTGAATCCTGTCAGCACGGCGGCTAGGATGGCAAATCGCCGCGCCCCTTACGGGGTCGACGAGCTAGAGATAAGTGTCCTTAATATGGATGAGTTTACGCATCAGTGCCCCAGAAGCGTTTCATTTTCTTGTCTCGACTTATTTTTGTGCTCTCAGGATGCACACCCTGATTTTGCGTGGGGTGTGTTCGATGAAACCTATGGTAGTCATCATTTTCACATACAAATATAATTTTCCTGGCTGTTGACGCCTGAAAGCCAGCCCCGGTGGTACTTGGCGCGGGTGGCCCACATTTCAGGAAATGACTTATTTATCTGTCTCAGTAGAGGAGTTCAGGTCGGTAGATAAGGCCTTTGAGTTAGTACCGGCATCCTCATCGCCGTGGGTCTAGCTACAATTCCTAATACGTCTGGCCGTTTTGCACCCCGACCGCTCCCCTGGTGGTCAGCCGAGTATGAGACGGCCCTCAAACAGAAGCGTTATGCCTACATGCGCTATAAGTGCCGCCCGAACGACTTCACTCGTGGTGAATTTCTTTGAGCTATGTCCTAGGTTCCAGTATATTTTAAAGCACGATCGCCGTTCTTGTTGGCGGGTATCCATGTAATCATTTAAGGGGAAGACACCTCTAGGTGTGGAAGTGAATCAAAAGGATTCGGGGCAAGATCTCGCAATACTCCCCTCGCATTCTCTAGGAGAATGAAACCGAAATCCCGGATCCCGCAACCGTGGCGGAATCCTTAGCGACCGCTTTCTCCGCATTCTCTAGGCGGGACGTTGCTCTGCCAGCATTTAATGCGCGTCGTAATGTCTCAGAAAGCAGCCGACTGGACTTTACCTCCAGAGGCGGAAAACCCTTCAATGACAGGTTTACTCTGAGTGAGTTGCGTTCCGCTCTTGATTGGTGCGGGAACACCACCTCTGTTCAGCCTGATGTCCGGTACGCCATTCACGATACATGGGTGAGCAAGGTATGACCTTTCTTTTAGATTTGTTTAACAGGATCTGGGTAGATGGTAAGCTCCCAGATTACTCGCAAATCGCTTGTGTTCGCTTTTCGTAAACCGGGGTGAGATCACCCTGCTCCGGTTGGTTTACGTCAAATCTCTTTAACATCCTGCGTGATAAGTTGATGGAGATATTGGTAAATGTTATATTATCTTCTTTCTGGACAGCAAAGGCCATCTGTCTTCTCCACAGTACAGAATCCGCAAGTTTCATCCCACTTCAGATGCGTTTCTCCGAGGGGAAAATGCCATCTGCGAGGTTTTCCTTCGTAAACAGCATTACGCCACAGTGTTTCTCGATTTGGACAAGGCCTATGATACAGCATAGCAATACGGTATCATGTAAACTATCTACTACGATATGGGGGCTAGGGAATGCCTCCTAATCTTTATATCTGAATTGTTGCAAGTTCGTCGATTCCGCGTACAGGTGGGGCGAGCCTACTCTTTGCCTTGAGCATCAACGGCATCACTTCAGTGCGGCCGGTAAATATTTTCGCTACGCTCTACGTGAATGACCTTTGAGCTCTTTTGGCGCGGCCCAGATCCCAGCTCTGGACCGTCGACTCCAACAATGCTCTGAACCGCGTCTCTCGCTATGCCCAAGCGCACAAGCTTCGGTTTTACTTGTGTAAAACTAACGAGGTTCAGTTCTTCAGCCATCTCCAGCTCCACCCTGACCAAGAGTTTTTCTTTCTGCCGTGCGCTTGGAAGTGGTGGACTCACCCTTTCCTTGACCTTCTATTTGACCAACGCCTAACCTGCGAGTCGAATCTTCGCAGCCTTAGGGTCTCTTGTACCAGCGCTATGAATATTCTTCGTTGCGTGACGTTCATCACGTGGAGTGGTGATGGGGCGACTGCCTTACTTTTTCATCGATCCTTTGTTCTTTCGAAGCTCGATTACGCATTCGAGTTTTATGCATCCGCAGCCGAGCGTGTATTGCGGAAGTTGGACTCAATCCACCACACCGGCCTTCGCCTGGCGACAGGTGTCTTCTGTACTTTTCCCATTGAGAGCCTACTTGTTGATGCTGGGGAGATGCCAATCACTCTGCGCCGTGTACAATGCCTTAGTACCTGTACATGCGAGCCCGGCGCCCCCCTCAGTCGCCAACACTTATTACTGCATCCGCAGCTTATCCTGACGGTGCCTATTTCTCCGAGAGATGCCTTTATAACCTAACCTACGCACTTAGGGTTTCGAGATATGAAATTCTTTTGAGAGCTTGGTGTAGATATTCGTCCAGTGGCGCGCCTGATTCTGCACAGGACGCTATCCTGTGACTATTTGTCGCCACGCCTCTGCTCCAAAAGCTTCTTCAGCGCGAGAATTTATGTGTTCAGATTTTTTGGATCACACTCCGCGTCACGCTGGAACCGTGTTAATGTATATGGATGGCTCCAAGTCCTAAGAGCGGGTTAGTTTCCACGCCGTATCCCACCTGTGTCGAGTCAGCGGTGCTCTGCCATTCACTGCGTCTATCTTCACGACCAAGCTGGTTGCATTACATTTTTCGGTACGGTGAATAACTCCACGTGCCCTGTCTTTAGACAGCATTGTGATCTATAGCGTCTCGCAAAGAATCCTGAGTGCCTACCCTGGTTTACAATATCCGTGATGCAATGATTTCTGCGAGCCAGGTAGATATCGAGATCATCTTCTGCTGGGTTCCTAGAGATTGGGAAATTGCGTAGAATTAGCGCGCCGATGAGTGCGCCAAAGAGTACGCGAGGACTTGGCATCCAGACTAGCGTTTAGCTCTTCCTCACACCGATTACATGCCACGAATACGGCCAGCCCTCCCGTGTGCTTGGAAAAGAAGATGGGAGACGGTCGAGGGGAACTTAAAGTCGCGTGCCAGTTCGCCGCGCCTGTCCCAAGAGACCTACCTCCCAATGTTGTGACCGCTTCAGGTTGTTTTCTGTCATCCCTCAATTGAGCACACTCGCGGGACACGGCCATTTGATGGAGCGCACTCCGAAACATTATTGTGACGACTGCATTTCCCCCCAGACGGTTTGGCACATTCTTTTTGAATGTCCCATTCTGGTTGATTTTCGTGGAGGTTACATGTCCCAGTAGCGGGACAAGTGGGGTTGCTAGTTTCAGTCCCTTGTATATGTAACTGATTTGTGCACAAAGACCTGCCGACTATATAACTTTTTGGAGTAATCTGGACTCCTCCACTTTATTTGACTGTTTGTTGTAGGTCGCATCGTAGGGTACATGCATCTGAAGTAATTTGTACTTATCCCAATCCGCTCTGTGTTATGCCTTCCATTTCTTCAAAGTCATTTGTATAGGTTGCTTGTTTATACGCATTAGAGTTGCAGAACTACAAGGGACGTTAACTGGTGGCATAAAATACTTAAAGGGCAGATTGAAGTTTGCCAGGCAGATATCCAGTTTTATACCAGATTCTCCTCGTAAGGCTTGTATGGAATTTGGGTCCCAGTCTTTGCATTATGCGTCAGTTTATCAGTGTATTAAATTTGTTTTCCGACCCTGTTTGTATATCTTTATTTGGGTTCTCTGCAATGGACGTTTAAATCGGCCATATAAATGACCGGTGTCCTATTGTTAAATAGGTTAGTAAAGTTTTGCACCGGTAGTTGGGGTGCATGGGTGGATAGTGTACTGTTGCTAAAAAGGACGTTGCTTGATTCCATTTGAAGTTCTATATCTAAATAGGCTTCTTCTATTCCTTGTACGGTTTTGAACTGCAATCCTTGCTTGATAGCGATTGCAACACCGTCGTGTGTGTCTCCTGAAGGAATTTTGGCTATAATATTGTAAAGGGTGTTCCATTAAGACGTATCTCAGTTATCAGTAAATATACATTCTAGCAAAATATATATTGAGTTTTTCTGCCTCTTTCAACACTAATTTCAATCATCAATATATCCTCGTTTTCTAAGTTTCGTCCATGTTCTGGTATTAGTATAACATTAAGCTGGGTCAATATTTCTGAATAAGTTGCCGTACATAATTTCTTAATCTTTCCATCCGCATGTATTAATTGTTAGTATTTTTAATTTCTTTATTTTCTTATTCCAATTATCCATTTTTGTTCGTTTAGTCGTTTACCGTGGGGTGGCTTATCCGTTGAAATGAGTTATCCGTGTTTCTTCGTCTGGTTCTTTTTTCGTTCTATCCGAGATCTTTCTCTGTTGGTTGCATTCGAGGGTACATCGGACGATTCATCTCTTGTAGATGGACTCCTTTAGCTGACGGATTTAGATCTCCTATTTCTTGGGTCTTCCTGCTGGTAAGCGTGTGCATTTATGTTCTGATTCTTAGGAGGTCTTTTTTGTCTCTGTGTCCTCACTAGTTGCGTCCTCTTCTGTTTCTACTGTCTGGTCATTTCCTTTCGCCACTTAAATTAACTATTGATTTTAAATAAGGCCGATGAGTTTACTTCCTTGGAGAATTTTATGGGTTCTAGACCGTTGTCTTGTAGCATGCTGCTTACTTTATTTGTGTACTTGTATGATTCGCACTATTCATCACCTGGGCGTCTAGTATGCACGTAAGTATTTTATCATTGAGTTTTCCATCTAAAATATTATGTGTTGTCGGTCCTCGGTATTATTTTTAACCATCGATGTGTATTAGTTGCTGTTCATGATAAGGTTATTCTTATTTGTCTCAGTTTCTGTTCTCTTGATATCTCTCTCCTTTTGGGACAGATCATAGCCAAAGTTCTGTCCGCGTTGGCAGTTAATGCATTTTTCTCTCAGTTATTACAGTTGCGTCACGAATAATGGGCCTCTGTTCTGTTCCACGGTGGTCAGCCTACCTATCTAAGCCTAGCCCTAACAGCGGTCCACAGTTGGATTCTGGCTTATGACCGAGAATCGGCATCCCTTTTTTGGCCCCACAACGAGGTCTCTTGTAGGGGTTTACTCTACCCTACTACCAACTGCAACTCAGAACTTGCCGATGACCAAGTTATATAATGCTAGTGACAAATAAGTTAGATTTAAAAAGATGTGAAAAGGAGCCAAGAATTAGAATAAGAAATAGCAGGAGAAAAGCCTACCTTGCTCAAGAGGAACAGGAAGAATCTCCAATCAGACCCAAGAGTGAATATATTTCTTCTTTGAGAAAGTCGTTCTTTCGCCTCCTTTCGAAATTCTTTCCGCCTTTACATGACATAGCCTTTACCTGTTCACTTTCGGCGATCAAGCGTTTAGACTGAGTTTTTATTAAGGAGAATGGATGAAACGGCTAGCAGGGCCTCCTTCCCTCCGTCCTCCACCCACGATCGGAGGAGAAGTGCAGCCAACTTGTGTTTGGAGAAACTTCCTACACTTCTGACCTTCAGCTCAACTGAACTGATGGGGAAGTGTTTGGTAGGAAGTCTGGAGCAAGGTTTCGTAGAGGGTTTATAGTATAAGATGGAAAAATATAAAAAATAAAATAGTTTTGCTATAGAAGAGAGAAATGTCAGTAATAAAGATTCTTGTAGCACTTGTAGTTGCTATTATTCTCTCTCTCTCTCTCTCTCTCTCTCTCTCTCTCTCTCTCTCTCTCTCTCTCTCTCTCTCTCTTTTTCTCTCTCTCTCTCTCTCTCTCTCTCTCACACACACACACACAACACAACCACCTTTTTTTCAGTAAGAGAGCTTGCGTAATCTGCCTGAGTTAATCTAGCTAAGCTGGGGGACTTTTAGTCCGGTAGGTTCACCCATGCCAGTAAGGTAGCTGTAGTAGGATCCAGACTAATGGTTGTCAAACTTCTCTCCCACTTCTTTGATGCATCTCCTTGCATCCTCCTACCTACCTCTTTGATTCTGTTAGTACTAAGTTTCACAACTCTCTTCAACTCTCACAAAATCAAAACAAAAACCCAATAACAAAAAACAAACCTACATCTCTATTACACATGAGTTGTTTATTAATAACGGCCTCACCAGCTCCCTTATGCCGCGTAAAAAGAGAGGGTTTGGAAACTCTTTGAATAACGCCTTGGAGCACTCATAGGTTACAAGAGACTGAGATTGAAGGGATCTCAGGCGTTTGGGGTACAATTAATGAAGAAATGCTAGGTACCCCTTAGAAGCTTTCTCCTAACGTATAATTGCCTGACCAGTTCCCTGTGACCGCTACTTGGTGAATAAAGGCTCAACTGATCTTTGGTGAGAGAGCTTTTGTGCGTTGCTGGTTGCCAGATCAGCTAAAGATCTCGGATGAAGTCGTAAGCACTTAGCTTTACTATTTGCCTCAAGTCTGGCCGTTTTTAGTTGATTAGTGGGGCTTAGTAAGAAGACAGTTACACCTCAAGCACCCCTGTCGAAAAATCAGAGAACCAGTTCACTGGGGCTCTCGTGCTGCTTAGTTGGCAGCTGCGGCACGATTGGGGACGTCCAGCCCAGGGGAGACCTTAGGGTTTGTGTGCTTGGTCAAAGGGTTTCTGTTCGCCGAACGACCGAAAACCTCCTGGAAATAGGCGGATGTGATTAGTGCGAGAGAAAATCACAACCAAAAAACCCTTTTTCAATGCGTATGGTCCGAGAGTTTTGTAAGATGGCGAAGAAGAATGGTCCTCCGTTTTGAAAGCTAACCTGCAAAATATGCAAAGTCGCCAGATGGAGTGAAGACTTCGGGGGCAGGAGTTGCAAGGAGCTCACAGATGCCGTCAGTGTCTGCGACTTCTGCGAACTCGAGAAGCACCTGGGCGAGAGCATCGCTCAACTGAAAGAGAAGAACTCCCTCCTTAAAAGGGAAGTTCACCTTTTAAAAACAGAGAGATGCAGATGCTCAGGCGAGAAGGCTCCCGACGTCCCACAGCCGATTTCTTCTGCTAAAGGGCTTCCTCAACGAGCCAAAGAGGAGAAAATAAAGAAGAAAGAAGAGAAATTAGAAATAGAAGAGGAGAAAGTAGAAAGAGAAGAAGAGAAAGTAGAAAGAGAAGAAAAGGAAGTGGAAACGGAAAACGAGAAAGTAGAAGCAGAAGAAGAGAAACGGGAAACAAAAGAAGAGATAACACAGGAAGACAAGAAGAAGAAAAAGAGGAAGAATAAGAAGAAGAAGAAAAAAATTTAGAGATACAAGAGGAAAGCGGCAAGTCGCCTCCGAAAGGAAAGACTAAGTCGTCTGCAGACAAATGTGTAAGAGTCACCCTTATTGGTGATTCTTAAGCACGGGGTCTGAAGCCCCTGCTAGCGGCCCGCCTTCTCACAAGCGTTAAGGTGAGCTGCCTCCCAGGCTGTGGGAATAAGCAGGTAAGAGCTAGGGCCGAGAAGTCTCAGATTTCAGAGACTTCAGTCGTTGCCCTTATGGTGAGTGGCAACGACCTCTACCTCAGAGGAGGTAGGGTAGGCCCTACAGGCGAGATTATGAGGACAGTTATGGGCGCTGTCGACGACTGTTGATTGTAAACCCGCAGACACGTCGTGGTGGGGATTCTCCCGAGGTCGGGTCCAAGCCGGAATGCCCAAATGAGGAACATGTCGCTAAACAGGCGCCTTGCAGACCTCTGTACGGCGGAGGGTGTCTTTTTTGTTGACCCGTAGGCCGTATTCTATGGTAGTAAAGACCTCTACCAAAGGGACGGGGTGCACCTCTCCTTTAAGGAAAAGGCGTTCCTAGCTAACCTCATCCAGGATGTCGTGGAGCGCACCCAAAGGAGTGTCCGGCCCATTTGGGAAGGCGGACGTACGCCAGTACGCCCGAGTCACTTCTCAAACAACCTTCTCGGAGGTTGTCAAAAATGGTGCCACCGCGACAAACAAGAAGCCGGGAAACGGAAGAGTATAGGGGATCCTACATTAGGGGACTCCCTGAAAGTTTTTCTGTTCAATGCGAAGTCAATCAGGAACAAGTTTCCTGAGCTCCGGGGCCTGTAGCGACGGAAGAACCCGAAATGGTAGCCATAACAGAATCGTGGATAAATACCTCAAACCGAGACTTCGAAGGCGAATTCACCGTCGTTGGCTACCAACTCTTCCACAAAGATAGGCCAGAAAGAGAGGGTGGCGGTGTAATGTTGTATGTCAAGGATACAATCAAATCTAAGAACTCCAACGTTATATCCCACCACGAGCTCCTAGGCGTTGACCTAGAGATCGGTCCTGTCAGATACAGGACCCTGGTGCTTTACAGACCCCCTTCCCAACCCGTTAAGAAGGACAGGAAACTGTACCAGCTGCTGGGTGAGCTGGTTCAAAGCAGAGTGTGGATTGTTATGGGCGATTTCAACAGCCAAGTTGACTGGGAAACAAGAGCAGCCTGTGGCGAGAGCGCGCTACTCTTGGAGTTCGCCAACAACGAGTTCCTCACTCAATAAGTCAGAGAACCGACGAGAGAAGATAATATCCTCGAATTGGTCTTCACCTCTGAGGATGATATCGTTGAGGATCTCTCTGTAGACGAAGAGATCGGTGGCAGTCATTACCAGCTAGTTAGATTTAGCGTCAAGATCCCGAAGGTAAGGTCTGTTGCCAGTCAATCAAGGAAACTTGACTTTAAAAGAGCAGACTTTGCAAGCCTTCGTTCTGGACTGACTGACTTGAAACTAGAAGTGTGCGATGCTGTTGAAGACTCGTGGAATAGTTTCAAAACCACATTCATGAGTCTTCAATCGCGTTTCATCCCTCTTAAATGTCCCCGTCAGGCTTCTGTTCAACCAAAGTGGTTTAATCGAGATATCAGCCAACTGCTTAGGGAGAAGAGAACTGTGCACCGGCACTCAAAGATCTCGGGTGCCTTTGACGAATACCGGAGGCGGGCCAGGAGAGTGAAGTCCAGCATAAGGGTGGCTAAGCGGTCTGAGGAACTCCGGTTGGCGAGACTCTGTAAAGAGAATCCCAAGGAGTTCTTTGGATATGTAAACACCCGTAAACCAATCCGTCAAACGATCGGCCCTTTTGGGAATCAGAAGAGGACATTAAAGCATTCAGATGCAAAAAATTGCTAACCTCCTCAATGACTACTTCTCTTCAGTGTTTACTGAAGAGGGTGGTCCCATCCCTCAGTCAACGGATTCCTACTCGGGGGAAAAGCTGGAGAAAAGGAGAAATCAAAAAGAAGATCAGTGACCTAATGACAAATAAGTCCTCTGGCTTGGATGGGTTTCTACCTAAAGTGTTGAAAGAAGTGCGCGATCAAGTGTCACGACACCTGAGCGCAATCTTCAACATGTCAATCGGGACCAAATGCGTTCCTAGAGACGAGCGTGAGACGGAGGCGACTCCTATCTTCAAGAAAGGAGACCGTAACCAACCGTCGAACTACCGACCTATCAGTCTGACTTCGATAGTCGGTAAACTCATGGAAAGCATCATAGTGGACGAAGTGACGTCGTATTTAGAGTCAAACCTGCTACTGAGGAGTTCCCAGCACGGCTTCCGAAGGCAACGGTCATGCCTGAGGAACCTTGTGGAATTCTTCCACTTCGTTTTCAGTGAGCATGATCGGGACAAGGTGGTGGATGTGGTGTACTTAGACTTTCAGAAAGCCTTTGATGAGGTACCACACCGCCGCCTTCTTCAGAAAGTGCAAGCGCTGGGCAAAGACGGAAAGGTAGCCGGTTGGATCGAGAACTGGCTAAGTGGCAGACGGCAACGGGTGGTGGTGAATGGACAGTCTTCTGAGTGGGTGCCCGTTACTAGCAGGGTGCCTCAAGGTTCTGTCCTGGGACCACTACTATTCATCATCTACGTCAACGACATGCACGGTGACATTCTTGCCAAGATTTCCAAATTTGTCGACGATACCAAGCTTGGTATGAACGTTGCAAAGGATGGAAATACTGACCGCCTGCAGGAAGATCTTTGGAAGATTGGGGAGTGGTCGGACACGTGGTAAATGCCTTTTAACGTGAACAAATGCAAAGTGATGCATATCGGCCACAGAAACCCCCAATCTCAGTATATCCTTAAGGGCACTGCTATTGAATCCACCGACACTGGGAAGGACTTGGGTGTAACAATCGCTAGTGACCTCAAGTTCTCGAAACAGTACATTGAGGCGGAGAAAAAGGCCTAAAGGATGTCAGGCTATATAAAGCGCCAGTTCGGATACCGTAACAAGGAGATAGTACTTTGTCTGTACAACTCCCTCGTTCGGCCGCCCCTGGAGTATGCCGTACAATTTTGGAGTCCTTCATTGCGAAAGGACATCTCGAGATTGGAACGCGTACAAGCCAGGGCAACCAAGCTGATTCCCTCTATCCGACATAAAAGTTATAAGGATAGACTAAGGGAATTAGATTTGTTCTCGCTGGAAACCCGTAGACTGCGTGGTCAGCTCATCGAAGTTTTCAAAATAATTCGAGGGTTCGACAATTTTGACTACCGAGATATTTCCACACTGAGTGAGAACAGAACGCGCAATCACTGCTTCAAACTTGAACTGAAGCGTTACAACCGCAATCTGTGTGGAAATTTTTTCACTTACAGTATCTGCGGTAAGTGGAACGCACTTCCAGTGGAAGTTGTCAACAGTGAATCTGTTGACCAGTTCAAGTCAAGACTAGACAAGGTCTTGAAAAGTGGCCGTTTAGGGACGCAAAACAATTGAGCAGCCACGTGCCCGCACCATTGCTAGTCCAAAGGTACCCTCCTTGAATGGACCGTAAGATCTTCTAGGGTACCTTCTTTCCTTGTTGTTACACTCTCTCTCTCTCTCTCTCTCTCTCTCTCTCTCTCTCTATATATATATATATATATATATATATATATATATATATATATATATATATATATATATATATATATATATATATATATATATATAAAACATAATTTTACACGGGGAGTTAGGTCCCGAAATTTGCGCACAAGCAAGTCTTGATTTCTATGCAAATTTCACGGGAAACAAAATAATTTTTAATTTTTATGGGTGACAAAATTAAATGAAAGTTTCCTTAAGACATATTAGGACAAACTTTATGCAGACTTATTTTAAACTAGGATGTAGGGTGTGAAATAAACTAAGTCACAAAAAATTATTTAGTGATTAATACCATATAAATTAATAATACAATATAATGCCCAAATAAAATAATTATATTTAAGATGTTTACAAAATATATACATATTTTAAATATATTGGTGATAAATACAGAGAAAAACCTACGTTTTGTTGCTCAAAGCCTTTAGGCATATTTTTTATAAGAGCTCATAGGCTATCGATTAATAAAGAAAATAGGCTGATTCGATATTAATCTTATTCAATTTCCGAGATTAAATTTCTAAGTTCCTCTCTGTTTTTTCCAAGAATTTAGAGAGTTTTTCAATTCTCTCTTTTTCTAAAGTCTCAGAATCATTGCCGTCATCAATAAATTGAAAAAAAGTTCTTAATTGGGTTTGCGATTCACGTCACCGATTTCGTTCTTTCCTAAAATAAAGTTAATCGATCCTTATCCGCCTTGATGATTCCCTCTCCTTAGTGATGATGTACGTACGCGCTGCATTTTCCCCAAACATCCCTGTCTCGGTTACGTTGAATACTTGCTTCTGGGAATAGCATCTCTCAGATGTTATGTTGTTGAATTTAGTCATTATGTGGGTACAGCGTCAACATTAGCACTCGCTGCTTCACCATGAAGATGCGCATTAAAAATTGAACCTTTGTTTGAAAACCTCAAGACTCCCCCGTTGGCCGAAAAATTCAAACACGTGATTATTTCCGCTATTCTTTGTCTTTTTATTACTTCGTACAGCGATATTTCTTTACTTTGTTTAATATAAAGTAAAACAACTAAAGTAAGTAAAGCAAAGTCATTGCACTAATAAATAAAAACACAACGAATTACGAAAATAAACACGTGTTTTAAGGCTTGCATCCTTACTTCTTTGGTCTGTGATTCAGATGTATAAGTGTGTTTCGGACATGTGGATCATTAAAACCCCGAGGGATGATATCTTTAAAAAATATCTGATGATACAAATTAGAACATTTCCTTAATTTTGTCAGGGGTTTTTTTTTGTTTTACTGTAAATTCTGTCTTATTCATAAATTTAAAAACACCATATTTTCATTATTTTTTTTAATTTCTTAAAAACATCTAATTTGAATTTTATAGTAAAATTCTCTTATAATTTTTGATGCACACTGTTCTGTTTTCCTGTATAGTTATTTTTATCTTTGGGGGACCATTTTAAACTAACAGATAGTTAGTACTTGTAGCGAGAGAATAGGGTTGATGCTTGTAACGAGCGGAGAGGTTGACGCTTAATTGTGGTGGGGGTCACCTGCTCCAAATTGCAACAAATATTCCTTCTCTGCGACATTAATCCAAGTTAGGGATTTGAGTTCGTTTAAGGGTGTCCACCAAATAAGTTCGTATTTGGAATTACAAACGAGTCAATGAAAATAACTACATTGAACTTGATGTTTAATAATATAAATTGCTGGAGTTGGTGAGCGTGTGATTCCTGTATACTAATTTAATCGACTGTATGGATAATGTGAATAATGAAAATAATGAGAATCTTTCAGATTGATTTACATGTGTAAAGAAGGTGGGCGTGACCAATGGAGTTTCTGGGAAGAAGATTTATCTGGCGAATGTTTGTAGATTTCTGTTCGAGAGAGAGAGAGAGAGAGAAAGAGAGAGAGAGAGCCGAGATTGTCTATGAAAGGAATTTAAGATATATATGGTGGGTAAAGGAATTTTATAGGTTTCAGTTCAGCAGGTTGGCGTTAATAAACAAATTGAAAGAAATGGTCAAATGGCAGTTTTGTCGGAACGGATGTTGTTGTCACCTAGAATGAAGATAACGACCAAAGCCAGATCAATGGTCCCTCCGGTCGGCACGATCTTGGGAAAGACCGTGTACAAAGTGTATGTCACTTTTGTGTAAATGGATTTCATATATATTATTTCTAAAGTAATTTCGAAATTGGAGCTTCGCCTCTCATACCCCTCACTTAATTGTCAGGGTTTGCGCCCCTTGTAATTAAAAAAAAACTTGTAATATTCTGTGATAGAACGGTCTGAGGCCGCTTAATTTCAGCCGCTATCACATGTTTAGAAACACATGGCTACCCACGTGCATCTGCGAGAGGAAGCAGAGCGCGATATCGCCCACCTCAGCCAATATTTAATAAAGGAGGTTCATTCCCCCGTTTTGCCTCCATACGTCGATCTCGCCAGATTGAGTTAGGCTTATGGGAAGATAAGGTATTTTCCCAGGCGCGACCGGGGCATTCCCCCAAAGCCTCCCACTCACTTGTCCCCTACGCCAAGGGGATGGCTTCGACTATTTATATCAAAGCTTTCCCGATTGAAGCAGATCAGATCAGATCCAGATTATCTTCGCGAGGCGTCACGCCGATTCGGTCTCCCTTGTGCACCTCGAGATCCACCATTATTGTCCAGTAGAGGACAATATCCCTTGAGTGCCAAGGTTCGTGCCTTCGAGACGCCAAGTGAATAAAACCTCCCCCCCCTGTTGTTCAGAAAGAGAACAACGTTAGAACAGCGATTGTTCTTTGAGCCTGTTGACAAGAAACGGTTCTCATCCCCCCTCCCCTGTTGTTCAGAAAGGGAACAACGTTAGAACAGCCATTGTTCTTTGAGCCCGTTGACAAGAGACGGTTCTCACCCCCCCCCCTGTTGTTCAGAAAGCGAACAACGTTAGAACAGCCATTGTTCTTCAAGCCCGTTCGTCAAGAAACGGTTCTCATTCCCAAGACATCACGTCAGGATAATTTAATTCCCCCCTTTTTAACGTTCGTCAAGAGAACGCTTGGTTTCAACATTAACCTCCATTGTTCATCTAGAACATCCCCGATTTGCTATCACAAAGATCGCTCGTACCTCTGAGCCCCACTTCGCTCTCACTCTTCGAATACAGTCCTTCCCCTTCGCTTAAGGACAACCCCCCGAAGAACCCTTCTGCTGGAAATCGCCAGTGGACCGAAGATTCCTTCGCATCGTCTTCCTTTGCACAACAACTTTGTAATTACGTAAGCTGAGCATTACCTTTAATTATCTAACCTTTTTATCAACGCTACCCTGTGCTTTAAATGGTTTAGCGAACCATCCCATCCCTTTAATTTTTATTTGTTTACCTTTTTAAATCTCTCCAAATCTTAATCCTCGGATTAGTCAGATTTTCCCACGACCCTTTCCATTCTCCGTTTATGTAAACATTTTCTTTTTGTGTGTTGTTGATAGTTTAATAAATAAAACTCTATTTTATTAATGATAGCCATATTATTATCCTTGAGCTGAGTTCCACTTCTTAAGCATATTGAAGATAAATAACCTCGGTCAATCAGATTACCACGCACTCGAAATATTAGAATAATTCCGTCAACGAATAGTTATATATGGTATATCGTCGAGAGCCTATTCTACAACATATTCCTAATTCGGGAGCCTAACCTTAGATTCGAATTCAAAAGGTGATTGCTAAATGTCGTTAGGCCTCTAGCTTGTCTACCGCGTTCCTTGACTTCAGACATATAAGCCTCACCCCTGAATGCTATTTAAATCAATCATATTCTCTTTATAATTGATTGATATGAAATTTCCATATCATATTTTCATTCAGAAAAAGAATTCCTTCAAAATGATGTAAAATACAATATGATGCGATTCCAATTAACACTTTGGCTCCCAAGATGGCGGCCAATCTATTTTTCGTCATTTCACCATAATTAGAAATTTTCCCACACAAGTAGTAAAAGGGCTATATAGCATTTGCGAATTTTTTTTTAAAATAAAGATATTTTGAACAAAGTGCCCACAAAATTCGATGGTGGGCATAAACCCCAAATTAACCCATCGTTTTGGCGGTTTTGCGGAGTTTCTAAAGTGAAATCCTTTTCATCCGTGAGGGCAAAATTTTTGTCAGCCGTGACAGAGAAGTTATTAAGTAAATGACTGCATCTTATTTTTCTTCTATCCTTAACAACACCACTTTTCTAGAAGATGCTATTCTTTTGACAGCCTCTGTGTCTTAATTATTCTTTGTACCGAACTCCTTTCAATATTTAACTTTTTACCAATTGATAAATGACTTCGTGGTTTATCTTCTTGTGAGCAGATGTTATCGTTAATGTAATTCACATTTCCCGGTTCTGAAGTTGTTTTAGGTCTACCGCTTCCTGGTTATCTGTTAGCACTTCCCGTTTGGCGAATCTTTTTTAAGAGTCTTTGCACATCACATCTTTTCCACATTTTACCAGGAAATTCTTCCGAGTTTATCCATAACTGAATGGATATCATGTCTAGGTAACGCTCTCCATTAATGGTAACTACATTCCCCTTATAATCTTCAAAGAAGAGCTGTCCAAGCACTCCACCTGCCCGAAAACCACACCACACAGTCGCTTTCAATGGATTCATTTCACGCTCCTGCACTATTCGAGGTTTTTCATTTCCCCAAATCCGGCAGTTCTCTTAATTGACAAATCCACTCAAGTGGAAGTGGGCCTCGTCGCTCAAGATGAATTTCTTGGCAGAACTTTCGTCGGCCCGAAGTCTCTCCACAACCCAGTCAGCAAATTTCTGTCTCCCGTAGTCAGGTGTCAGAATATGCTGCGTAAGTTGAATTTCATACGCATGTATATGAAAAGTTTTAGGCAGAGTTCGATGTAATGAAGTGGTCGAGATGTTCAACTGATGCGAACGTCGGTGAATCGATTTTCGCTGACTCAGAGTGATACTGTCTCTCACAACAGCAATTTGTTGCTCTTTCCGACAAGAACGATTTCTCTCAGGTTGTTTTAGACTTTGTCATTAGTCTGCGAATAATAGAATCGTTGGGTGCTTCATTTCTTCCCCCCAAATAGTACGAAGTGATGGAACTGTTTGCGTCGCACTTTGCCCGCTTTAGTAAAATGTCTTCACGATGAGAACGCGCTGCTCAGTTGTAAACTGCTCCATGATGCACTGCACACAAATATTCTAAAAAAACAACAAAAACTAATAATTGAAGTGAAGAGAAATAACAAATATGATAAAAGCATGATTTCAAACTTCAAAACACAAAAGTGTCACCTAATTCAATTTTGCTCTACCACTTTCACTTTTTATACTCTGAGATATGGTTGTGTGTATTCACGTAGCACAGGCAAACCGCCTCTCTGTTAAGTTTAGGGGGGAGAGGTTTTAAATAACAACTGGTCGAGTGGTTTTCATATAGTTCCGCACATTACTATCTGGTAATCAAGGATTTTCAGGGATAAATTCTCCCCATTTTGTTCCACATAGTTAATATACTAACTGTGGTTGCCGATGCAGGAGAGTAGTTGGTCATCCCACATACCCTCATCATTGGTCTTTGACCTAATGGTCAGCCAAAGAACGATTGCAACCCCATGATGTCAATAGCTGGCAACTTACGCTCCATGAGCCTAATTTAGTGGTACTGAGAAGAGATGCGAATCATAGATCGTGTTTTCATCGCCTCCCACCTCCTTGCCACCGTCGCTCCGCGCAAAGCACCAGCTTACATCGTCGACCTCGAAAATCCCCATTCACACGAGCTGCAGCCATTTGACTTGAGCAATCGAGAAGAATTCTTACCTGATATTGTCAATAATAAATATTTATTACATAATTGGAGTCTGCTTATATAACCAAACCTTCCACCAGTTAGGCTTTGTAAAAAGGTATCTGCGGATATGTTGCAATCTTCTAAGCATTACAAGTGCTAATTCTGGACCCATGTCTTTACCATGTATTGCATGGGACCCTTCTTTCTGAGCTACTAATAATTACAGTGTTCCCTGGTGTTTGGCCGTAACAACGAATCCTAATGGGTAATCCTTCAGTTTTCCGAATTATTGGTAATTTGATCCTCTTAACTCCAATCAACCAACTTCTGACAATAATACATAAGAATAAGCAATTAATCAATAAGGAACAACTACATGTATCGTTCAATCTTGCGCAACTCAAAATGATTTCGACACCAACCTGTAATCAATCCTCCGGTTGACTGAATGATTTACCTATTATTATTAGCCGTTAATTACTGCCTGCCTTTTCCTCTCTCTATAAACTATAAATATCATCTCTAAAATGTTATTATAACAACAGTCAATATATAAACCAACGCATCAGCAAAAGCCATTTTGGCTATTCAAATCAAGATGAAATATCAGTTGTTTTCCTCTCCGAGCTGTTAAATGAGGCAGAGAAAAATCATTACGCGATAGAGAATAATGCCCTAATTCTCCCTCGAAAGTCAATATTCTGTGTTTAATATGGGCTATTTCAGCAAATTAATAAAATGTGCAGATATTCTGATAATGTAAAAACTGATGCCACACTTATACGACTCAGCCTAGAACCTCCTAATACAGCTGTAGTGTTTTATTCCGTAGATATTGCGATTCAACATCTCAAAATGGCCCTATTACTCAATGAAGCACTTTGCCGCATTTTTTCTCCTTCAAAATATTCCCAGTTCAGTCGAAGATATAAAACGGATCTCCTCTTGCAGAAGGGTAGGAAAAAATGCAGAAGGGTAAATCCATATTTTGACATAAACGCTATTAACTTATCCGATTCCGGCGTCGTTTTATAGAATTAGTCTCGATTTTAGGAGTTATTTGCCGTCCTCTTTAAATTACAAATATCTATTGACTTGTGTTAAAAAAAAATCTCGTTTTCCTTTTGCCCTATGGTATTTATACTCTCATGCCTCACCAGCCTTTTTTCCATTTTGGCACTCCTGGTCACTTACATACTGATACAGGTATTTCGTTCGTGTAATCATAGCGTAATGCTTTTATTTGCCTGGATATGGAGAGGATAGTGCAGCTGTTTAACTCCTCCTTCATCAGAAAATGACCAGGGTAGTGTTAAGATAGATTGAATAAATGACTTTTAGAATTGAGTAAATAGCTACTTGACATTTGAGAGCTTTTCTGGTCTAACACACTTTATTTTCTTCATTTGGTGTTGTTGTGCCGCACACGAAAGGCTATTCAGAACACAAGCTAATTGTTTACTAGTAGGCTCTGTCTACTCTGATTTTTCCTGGTAGTCTATAAAAGGTAGGAAGGAAATAAGGACACAGGTATATACATAAAATGACCTAGTTAATTTCCTCGCAAATTTGTCTCTTCCTCTGCAGTCCTTTTTAATACTATTGTTCCGACAGAAGACCTTATCGTTTATTTATCTCTTGAATATGCAATTCATTTTTTTCTCTACGTTATAAATATATATATATATATATATATATATATATATATATATATATATATATATATGCGTGTGTGTGTGTGTGTATGCACGTGTATATAGGTGTAGGGGAATCGTCACTCCTCCGTTCTCTCTCATTGGAGACACGAGACGGTTACCGCAAAGACATCCGGCCCCGGCACCGTGGGGTCAAGCGCGTAACCACAGCGCCTCACCTCTCGTCGCTATAAAAGGCCTAAAGGTTAAAATGCAAGATCTCCCCTACGAGAGTGATATTCAATGTCACCTCAAGTAAGAAATTGGAGACGCTTTTCTCTCAAGTTCGAAGGCTAGCGAGGAGCCGATGTAAGACTTGGTGAGAAAAAGCGTTTGGAATAAGAACCCTCCTGGGCCCATCCCCAAGCCTCCCCCCCCCTCCCTCTTACCCCTTCTCAAGAGGGGTGACGAGGTATAAATAAAAAACACTGAGGAAAATCGGGGTAGAATACGTTAGTCTCCAGGTGACGAAGTCCCCGGATTAAGGCCAGAGAAAGCCCCTCCTCGATTCTCGCCCTTGAAGAAGACCCTCCCCGAGTACAAAGTGCAGTCCTCGCCCATGAGGAATTAAGTAACGAAGAAGAAAAGCTCCCCCTCGAGCTCGTTACTTGGTGGTCACACCGAACTCTTAGTTAACTTGGTTTATGAACCATGTTCTACTTACTCTCGCCAGAGAGACCACGCCTACTTTGATGCCGCCTAAAGCACCGTGATTGCTCTCGTCCTTGAAGAACCCCCCCCATTGAATAACGTGTGGACCCCCATCTGCTACCCTCGCCAAAAATACCTCGTGATCCCGCCCACTTACATCTGGCCGGTCGGCACGCGTCGTGCAGCCAATGACATTCCTGGGTTATTTAAACTCCAGTAGAGTCAATAAGCATAATATTGTATATTAAAGTGCGCATCGAATTTAGCAAATTTTAGAGGGTCAAACTAATTGAATTAATTATTTGTGTATTTTAATATTCGTAGTATTTCTGTGGTTAATGGTTAATTTTTGTGTAGTAAATTGTTAAAGTTAAAATATAAGTTTATTTGGGGAATTCTTGTGCGTTTTTATATATCCTTACGTGTTTCCAACGGCTCTTATTTAAAATAACAATATTAGCACTCTTAGCACTCTTAGAACAAAGCCTACTTCATCTAAGAAGTATATCACTACCACCAAGAATACGACAATAAAAGCCGTTTGTGTGAGGAGAGATTAAAAAGGGTCATTCTCCTACGTAAAGTGGTGTCTGGTGTGGAGTGATCGAAAAGGGCCATTCTACGACAATAGGTATATATTAATATGTATTTGCATCAATAAACTTAACTTGTATTCACCAACCAAGCTAGAGCTCCGTAAAGGCATAGACCAGATTGAAAGCAGGAGTCTCTGATTACAAAAATCTGCTTTTAGGTTAATTCTCAATTTTCAAGAATGGTTCTCTCCGTTCCTGTCATGGCGATAGGACAAATACCAAAAGGATGAATTATTAATTGGCATAAAAATGAATTTCGGCAATCAAGCTTATAAATATTCTCGCCGTAAAGGAATGGAGAAGAGCAACATTAAATTTTCAAAATTTCTGTCGAAAATAACTTGAAACAACGAAAATCTTTTACGATATTTGCCGAAAACAATGAAATAAAATTTAGGAAAAGGTAAATAAATGGACAAGTACGAAACATATAAATTGAAGAATAAAATACTATAATGCAATTTCCTCTCTATAGGATTTAATTATTACAACAATTATTATGTAGACTTAATTATTACCACAATTTGTATGTAGAAAAAGATAGTTCGTCAGAACGAATGCTGTATTCAATCTAAGATTCACCCGCGAAGGGCTAAACCTCGAGTGTAGCAGAATGACCCTTTTTATCACTCCATACCTGACACCACTTTTGTCGTGGTATACCTTGTGGAACGTGAAATACTTCTTTGATGAAGTAGGCTTTGTTCTAAGAGTGCTAATTTTTGTTGTTTTAAAGAAGAGCTGTTTCAAACACGTAAGGATATAGAGAAACGCACAAGAATTCCAAAAATAAACTTATATTTTAAATTTAACAAGTTTACTACACAAAAACTAAACATTAACCCCTGAAATACTCCGAATATTAAAATACACAATAATTACTTCAATTAGCTCGACCCTCTAAAATTGGCTAAATTCGATATGCACTTCAATTTACATGAAATAGGCTAATTGTCCCTACTGGAGTTTAAATACCTCAGGAATGTTATTGTCTCCAAGACGCGTGCCGACCGGCCAGAAGGAGGTGGTCGAGATCACGAGCTACTTTGGCGAGTGTGAAAGATGGGGCTCCCCACGGTATTCAATGGGGAGGGGGAAGCTTCAAGGATGAGAACAATCACGATGCTTTAGGAAGCATCATGGTAGGCGGGGCCTCTCTGGCGATAGTAAGTCGAACTTGGTTCATAAACCAAGTTAACTTAGAGTTCGGTGTGATGACCGGGTAACGGGCTCGAGGAGGAGCTTTTCTCATTCGTTACTTAATTCCTCATGGGCGAGGACTGTACTCGGGGGGAGGGGTCTTCTTCAAGGGCAAGGATCGAGGAGGGGGTGTTTCTCTGACGCGAATAAGTTGAACTTGAATAAGTTAACTTAAAGGTCGGGTTTCTAACCAGGAACTAGCTCGAGGATGAGCTTCTTCTTACTTCCAGTCTTCCTCAAGGGCAAGGATAACGGAGGGGGGTTTCTGTGTCGAGAATAATTTGAACTTGGTTCTTCAACCAAGTTAACTTATGAGTTTGGTGTGGCCATCGGGTAACGGGCTCGAGGGGAAGCCTTTTCCCTCTTCTTTTCTTAATTCCTCAAGGACAAGGAATATCCCTGGGCTTTAGGATGCACCAGGATATGGGTAGTCTCTCTGACGAGAGTAAGTTGAACTTGAACAAGTTAACTTAACGTTCAAATTGATAACGAGGAACTAGGCTCGAGGATGAACTGCCTTTTAGCCCCCTAGGTAGCACTGCCTCTCTTGCAGGGAACTTCGTAGTCTGGCGAGTCAAGTAATCTACCTGTCCAGTCTCGGTAGCCCGGTCTTAATCCGGGGACATCGTAGCCTGGAGACTCACGTATTCTACTACGATTTTCCTAAGTGTTTCTTATTTATACCTCACCCCCCCCCCCTTGAGGGAGGTATAGGAGGGGGAGCTTGTGGACGGGCCCAGGAGGGTTCTTATTCCAACGGCTTTTCTCACCAAGTCCTACCTTGGCTCCCGTTAGCCTTCTAGCTTGAGAGAAACGCGTCTCCAATTTCTTATTTGATGTGAAATTGAATCTACTCTCGTAAGGGAGATCTTGCAGTTTACAACCTTTAGGCTTTTCATAGCGATGAGTGGCGAGGCGCTGTGGTTACGAGTTTGACTCCACGGTGCCGGGGCTAGATGATTTTGCGTTAACCGCCTCGTGTCTCCACTGAGAGAGAACGAGGGAGTGACGATTTTCCTACATCGAGGTTGGATCTCTTCAAATTTGAAATGATCAAAACACAATTAGAAGTGATTTTGAAACCTCCTCGTGACTCCCCACATCATGGGCCAACGATGACCACTTTACTCCGAATTGTTTACTATGGTTTCAGGTTGCTTTTTGTCGTCTCCGAATCGTGTACCCTCGTGGTACGCAGCGCCATTTAATAAAGCGCTTGGCTGCACCTTTTTGTGACGACTGCGTTGTTCCCCAGGCTCTTCTTCATATCGTTTTTGAATGTCCCATTCTGTGTGATCTTCGCGCTCGTTCCCTGTCCCGGTAGCGGGGCGAGCGGGTTCGCTACCCATTGTCCCTTGTACTCTGGACTGGTTTGTGCACACTGAATTTTGAACTTTAAGACTTCTTGGAGGAGGCTGGCCTCCTCCACGTTATTTGATTTCCTTTAAGAAGTCTTAAAGTTTGTTCCTGTGCTGGGGAGAGGAGGGCCTTTCCAAGATGCCGGAGCGCGCTTCCTTCTTGTTGTCTTTTTGCTTTTTTTTATTTGTTGTTGCTGTTTATTAGCCTTTGCTTAGCCTTTGCTTTTTTATCATGTTATTTGTTATTTACATCATTTGTTTTATTTAATCTCGACTTGTAGGCTGTGATGCAATTACGCCGACATTTTCCCTATTATGCAGACGCCAGATGGGCTCTCAAAATCATTTTAAAAATGCTATTTTAGAGGATTATATCTAAACAAATTATTGATATCCCCATTTCTGTTTATTTTAGGAGTGGTGCATAGCCTTTTATTTTAGGTGGATAGAGGAAAAAGAGTGCATAAAACTTTGTTAAATATACTATTTTTGTTTATGATTTGTTTTCATATATAATTTACTAGATATTTCTCACGGGCCGTTCAAATTCAGGGAGAGTTAAACCCTCCGCATTGTTAGACGACTCCTAAAGCTTTTAAACAAGTTGAAGGGGGTTGAATAGTAGAAGTATGAGTCAAACGAGAAGGGATTTGCAGTAATAAAGAGTATTCTGACGGTAAAAAAATACCGAATAGAAAAGGAAACATTGAAGAAAAACACCATTGCAGTGAAGGAAATCACCGAACAACGGGGAAAAGCTCTGCATTGCCATCTGCTTCGTCCCCACGGCTTACGAGAAGGGACGAGGGCGCTTACACAATTGCGAATGCAACCGAATCTCTTAGTGAGGGCTGAGAAACACCTTTTGTTCAGATGGATCTCTATTTACTAGACCTCAAAGACAATAAAATACTTTTATGTGAATTTTAAGTTGAAATTATTATTCAAATACTCAAAAATATCCCCTTCTTACATTATAGAGTTAGGGATAAAAACATGCCTTAATCTTAATACACTTTATTATTTTTTCTAAACTTTACGATTTGTCATTCTTTTTGTTCTTTAGAAATATCAAAATGTTCGATAATCAGATTTATTTTTTTCTGAACCCAATTATATATTTTTTTATTCCAAACTTAAAATTTACTTTTTTTGATAAACCAATGTTCAAACATTTGGCCATTACTATATCCATATCCAAAAATTTGTAATACCTCTAAATAAAAATTCAAAATGTTAAGGAAATTGCTTTCCTAATTATACTCTAATGGAATATATATATATATATATATATATATATATATATATATATATATTGGTGTCAGGATAGATTGTGCGTGTTAATAGACGAACGACACTGCCTTATATTGCATCCCCATTCAATGCCTGATATCCCAGGCGTATATTAATCGAGTCAGCGCAGCGTTCTTCATCTTCGCTCATGTTATAGAAGAAGAAGACCTACCAGAGTACACCGGTTACCACCACGATACCAGGTGTGCCCTGGTGGACTAGCAACAATGGAGTTGTCCGATGATCACAGTCCAATTCCTAAGTCAAGAAGGCACCGTTCCATATTGATGTGGGGTGTGTTTACGCGCCATCAGTTGGGTCGACTTGTCTGCATAAGTAATTCACTGACCAGGGACAGCTACGGTGCACTGCTTGGCGACCATTCTCGTCCAGTCTTGGAATTCATCTACCCCCAAATGGATGTGATACTCCAGCATGGCAATGCACGGGGCCTCGGGCCCAAAACTCCTAGAATTGCTTCGAAGACGATTCTAGAGAGTTCCGACGAATACTACATTTAGCGGATCCAGGGAGTGAATTGTGATAATCCGGTCGATTGCCACATGGGCGAAGGGTTTAGGTGTGATGGGTCCCTTCTGCAGTGGAGTGGGTCTGATGCATCCTTTTGTGGCTGTCCTTTGAATTATATCACACGAACGTTAATAATTACGGATTTCATCTACCGCACCGGGCCAAGAAAAATACTTAAAGATTTTCTAAGCCGTTTTAGTATGGCTGAAGTAGCCAGAGAAAAGACTATCATGAGCCGTCTTTAATATAAGGGGTACCGGAAAACGGGGGATGCATAATGCATGGACCTCGGAACTATTGCTTTCAGGGCATGCGCGATACAGGAGGTCGCTCTTCGCGACGTAGGAAACGACTTTCTTACCGCAGGTGGACTCCTGAGCCTTTTTATGAGCTTTGGTCCACAGGGGGCGGAGTGAATCGCAGTCCTTTTGCTCTTTAGTGAATTCATTGTTCTGAACGCTGCTAAACTCGAAGTTGCAAGGCATCCAAGGGGAGCAGGTGCCTCTGATTCCCTTTCACTCTGGGAACACGGGAGGTTGGGTTGAACCAAATGGGTGAAAGTAACATGTGTGCACTGTCCTACCAGAACAGCGCAGAGCCTCATGGGGCCGCTACTACTTTAGTCCAGCCGGTATAATACAGACATTCAATAAAGCATTTCACGATAGGAAATCGATTTCCAAGTCCAAGGTAGTCATGCACTACCCCAAACTTATAATGGTCGGGAGAGATAGGGGGAGCAGCTCATCCGACACCACAATACATGTACACGCTGTATCCCGAACAAGGGTGGATACCCGAAAGCCGTTTACTCATCGGGTCTCAAACTTGAAGCTTCTTGGGGAGCTCTTCTCGGACAAGTTCACCTGATGGCCAGTGGCAAGAGGAAGACGGAAAGAGAGGCGGTTCAACTTGCGACGGTGGTAGTGCAGGGTAAGCACAAATTTGGTGCAGTTGATTGATACAACTAGGACAGAATTGAGAGTTCTGAGGGCAGTTGGTCCTCGAATGTCCTCCAGTACTGCAGGAGAAACACACGATGGGACTCCTGGGGAAGTATGACGAAGGAAGATTCGCCGAGAATAGCTTGACGTCACAGGGTTTTGATGAAGTAAATTTCTAGGCTTGAGGGGGTAGTTATCTTGACAAACTTTCCAGGGTGACGGGGTGTAAATTTTTGTTTGCCACGTTTACCTTTGGCGAACGATGGATCAGACTATCTTCCTTCCTTATGGTAGCAATTGTGGCTCGCGGCGTATACATCAGTTTCTTCGATGCATTCCTTGAAGGTGGAACACCTCCTGTTTTTCACAAAAGATCGAATCTCCGAAGAAAGCGAAGCCATAAGCTGGTCCTTCAGAATGAATTCGACTAACGCGTCATACTTGTGGGGAACTTTCGAAGATTTGAGCCAGAAGTTGAAAAGTCTCTGAAGCGTATATCCAAACTGTGGAAAAAATTGGTTGGGCTCTATACGGGCGTGACACAATTTAACGCGGTAGAAATCAGGCGTCATGTTATACGCGGCTAACAATTCCAAATTCAACGTCGAATAATCGATCGTTGCCTCCGGCGGAATGGATATGAAAATATTTTGGAGCATGGAATATAATAACAGCAGGAGTTTAGCGACACTATCCGCTTCAATGTCCCAGTTGTTTAGCTTGAAGATCTTTTCAAAATGTGTCAAATAGGACCCGAAATCTTCTCCTTCCTTGTAAACGGGGAACTTAACTGACGCAGTTTGTGGGACGTCCATCCGCGAGTTGAAGGAAAGCGTTTCGTTCCTCGTTCTATTAATTTCCAATTAATTTTGTCGGATGCGTTCTCTTTCTTCTCGTTCTTCCCTTTCTTTTCAGTCTGCTCTCTCTCGTTCTTCTCTGTCTCTTCTTTCCGCTCTTTCGGCTCTCTCTTCTTCTTGTATATAGGAAAGAAGGTCCTTTCTGGATAAACCAAGAGATTCACCTTGTAATTTCAATTGTTCGAATGAAGACATGATGGTCACGAATTCGAACTAAACTTTTTTCTTAAATAAAAACGTAACGGGATTGTCAACCCGAAATAACTCGGGATACACACGACGCAATTAATAATTTCGGTATGAGCACTCGGAAATACCCGAATTAACGCGATAGCCTCTAACTTTGCTCACAACACCGATAACAAAACTAAACTGAACCTTTCTTTGGTATGAAAGGGTAAAATTCCACTGGGGGGAATAAATGAGAAGCACGATCTCAAAACTTACACACGTTATGTATAAAAGCGGGTACACACAACAAATGTGAAAAATAGTTCGCAAGAATATTTCTGCTTATCTTCTCAATAGCCAAGCTTTCAGCCTCAAAACTTTTAAAAGAGCTTAAAAGAAACCTTTTAAAGCGCCTATAAACCTGACGCCAGTTAATATATATATATATATATATATATATATATATATATATATATATATATACATATATATATATATTGTAGTAGAATGACTCTGACATATACGTCACTTCGACCCAATATGCGTGGACGCTCAAGGTCAAACCGGGTGACCATGACTCAACTTTGGTCACGACAGAGATGGGTGATAGAAGTGTGGGATGGGACGAGTGCGAGGATTTAAATTCAAAAGAGTGAGTGCAGTTGGCTGATATTAAACTAATGAAGGCTGCGGGCTATTAGGATTATGAAAGATTAGGAACAAAATGTACTTTAATATTTACACAGTTATACACAATAAATAGATTAGATAGAATAATAGCAATAGATACTCGATGTATATAGGAACCTAACTTAACAGAGCTACTCAGGGTGAACTCTACGGGGAAGGAAGGTTGAGAGGCGATACGAGCTTCTGTACATATACACACGGGATGACTGACAGGGTAGCGACAGATAATTCGTCTCTTCCTGGCTTGGGTTCGAAGTTTTAAGAGATGAAACGGGGGACCGGATGGTTATTCGAGGGATTTTAGACTTTAACCACGGCGCGTTTAACCTCTAGTAGTAACACTAACTGGAGGGAGTATTCGTGCTAAACGAAATTTACCGAAACCAAGGATGGGCCAATTGTCTGACGCTCAGATCCTTCGGTATAATTTTAGCATACGGACCGTCGAGAAAAGGGAGCGCGATCAAGAATGGCGTGTTTCGTTGTAAAAGGCAGACCTATACTGTCGATGCCTATTTGAGACTAACAATATACAGAAACCAGCCGGAACCGTAACTATCTCCGCCAAGGGGGGGAGGCGAATCTCTTCATGAACAAACACTGTGCTTGAGGGATGGGAAATACTCTCGCGGGGGTTTCTTTATAACACCCTGGGAGACGACAGAAGCGCGCGTTTGAGATTTCAATCCCTCGCTTATCGCAGAAAGTAGTTCGATATTTTGACTGTTCTCACGGTCCTTGCTCAAGTGGAATGACCTCGTGCGTGACTTCGTGAGTTCGACGGGCCACATGGTGGCAAGGACCCTTTATTCTCTACAGCATTAATTGCACTTTTCTTGTATCGTTCTGTGCATTAACTTTCTGGATTCATACACAGACTAGGATTGGTAGTTTTAACGTATACTTCGGTCGTAATCTTGTCATTCTTTTGAGTAGTTAAAGTGTCGAGAAATAAAAGTTGGTTGTCTTGGCTTCGTTCAACTGTATAAATGAGGGACGAACATTCTTTACACAATTGTGGGATTGTGTGTTTTTTTTTCCGATTGTAAATTTAGGTAAATGTCGTCTATATATCGGCAGTAGATAGGGAGTCTGGGTAATTTTGCGAAAACTCTTTCTTCGACGGCTCCCATGTAAAAATTTGCGAATAGGACTCCAGGAGGAGAGCCTATAGCAGCTCCGTCTACTTGATGGTACATATCTCTATTGGGACCATAGAACGGGGCTTCCGAGTTGCAGGCGTGTAAGAGTTGTGTTAGGGCAGCTCTGGGTATGCCAATAGGGGTCCGATAATTTTGATCAAAAACACGTTCTACTATTATTTCTATTGTTTCGGCAACCGGAACATTTGTAAACAATGTCTCAAAATCCATAGAAGCTCTTATACTTTTAGGCGCAGTGGCTCTAATAATTTCAATGAAATCGATCGACGATTTTATAGTGTAAAGTTGGGGCACGTAAGGTGTTAATATTCTGTTTAAGAACTTAGCCATCTCATGGAGGATTACGGAAATGTGCTACTCGTATGCCCCATATATGAACGTTCCTTACAACAAGGTTCCAAACTTTGTGGCAGAGACCAAGTTCTAAGACATAGTGTCGAATCTGGGTCTTCTTTTTTAAAGCGAAGATAAAGAAAATAAAGACAAAATTGAAAGATTAGTGTTGGCGCCGAAAGGGAATTTGAGAGAGGAATTTCGGCGTCGGATCTCGGGACGATGGATCTGGATCAAAGGGGGAAACGAAGGTGAAGAGAGAAGTTTGACAGAATATTCCAAGCTCGAGCAAATTTTGCTTTTCCGCACCCTCCTCTTTCTCATACTATCTCTCTCTCTCTCTCTCGTATTTTCTATCATACTCTTTATCATGCTCTCGGTCTCAAATGCGTTACAACCGCAATCTATGTGGAAATTTTTTCACTTACAGTATCTGCGAAATGTGGAACGCACTTCCAGTCAAAGTTGTCAACAGTGAATCTGTTGACCAGTTCAAGTCAAGACTAGACAAGGTCTTGAAAAGTGGCCGTTTAGGGACGCAAAACAATTGAGCAGCCATGTGCCCGCTCGATTGCTAGTCCAAAGGTACCCTCTTTGAATGGACCGTAAGGTCTCCTAGGGTACCATCTTTCCTTGTTGTTACTCCTTGTTGTTACTCTCTCATAATCGTTCTCCCATACTCTATCTCTCATGCTCTCTCTATCCCATACTCATTTTATCATACTCTCTCTCTCTAACTCTCATACCCACTTTGGCAATACTCTCTGTAGTTCATACTATGTCTTTAATACTCACTTTCTAATACTCTCTCTCACATAATCTCTTTCATACTATTTCTCCAACACTCTTTTTCATACTATATGTCTCATATTCACATTCATATACTCTCTCTCGTACTCACACACTCTTTCTTATAATCTCTCTCTTACTCTCTTTCCTACATTCTCTTATACTCTTTCACAGTCTCTATCTCTCATTCCATATCTCTCATACTCTCTTTAACAATCTCTTATATTTAATCTCCCATACACTCTCTCTGATAAAAAAGAAGATCAGTGACCTAATGACGAATAAGTCACCTGGCCCGGATGGGCTTCTACCTAAAGTGTTGAAAGAAGTGCGCGATCAAGTGTCACGACACCTGAGCGCAATCTTAAACATGTCAATCCGGACCAAATGCGTTCCTAGAGACTGGCGGGAAGTGGAGGTGACTCCTATCTTCAAGAAAGGAGACCGAAGCCAACCGTCGAACTACCGACCTATCAGTCTGACTTCGATAGTCGGTAAACTCATGGAAAGCATGATGGTGGACAAAATGACGTTGTATTTAGAGTCAAACCTGCTACTGAGGAGTTCTCAGCACGGCTTCCGAAGGCAACGGTCATGCCTGACGAACCTTGTGGAATTATTCCACTTCGTCTTCAGTGAGCACGATCGGGACAAGGCGGTGGATGTGGTGTACTTAGACTTTCAGAAAGCCTTTGATAAGGTACCACACCGCCGCCTTCTCCGGAAAGTGCGAGCGCTGGGCATAGACGGAAGAGTAGCCGGCTGGATCGAGAACTGGCTAAGTGGCAGACGGCAACGGATGGTAGAGAATGGGCAGGCTTCTAAGTGGGTGTCCGTTACTAGCGGGGTGCGTCAAGGTTCTGTCCTGGGACCACTACTATTCATCATCTGCGTCAACGACATGAACGGTGACATTCTTGCCAAGATTTCCAAATTTGCCGATGATACCAAGCTTGGTATGAACGTTGCAAAGGATGGAAATACTGCCCGCCTGCAGGAAGATCTTGTGGAGATTGGGGAGTGGTCGGACACGTGGCAAATGCCTTTTAACGTGAACAAATGCGAAGTAATGCATATCGGCCACAGAAACCCCCAATCTCAGTATGTCCTTAAGGGCACTGCTCTTGAATCGAGTGACACTGAGGAGGACTTGGGTGTAACCATCACTAGCGACCTCAAGTTTTTAAAACAGTAAATTGAGGTAGAGAAAAAAGCCCAAAGGATGTTAGGCTACATAAAGCGCCAGTTTGGATACCGTAACAAGGAGATAGTACTTTGTCTGTACAACTCCCTGGTTCGGCCGCACCTGGAGTATGCCGTACAATTTTGGAGTCCTTCGTTTCAAAAGGATATCGCAAGGTTGGAACGCGTACAAGCCAGGGCAACCAAGCTGATTCCCTCTATCCGACATAAAAGTTATGAGGATAGACTAAGAAAATTAAATCTGTTCTCGCTGGAAACCCGTAGACTGCGTGGTCAGCTCATCAAAGTTTTCAAAATACCTTGAGGGTTCGACAATGTTGACTACCCGGATATTTTCACACTGAGTGAGAACAAAACGCACAATCACGGCTTAAAACTTGAACTGAAGCGTTACAACCACAATCTGTGTGGAAATTTTTTCACGTACAGTATCTGCGGTAAGTGGAACGCACTTCCAGTAAAAGATGTCAACAGTGAATCTGTTGACCAGTTTAAGTCAAGACTAGACAAAGTCTTGAAAAGAGGCCGTTCAGGGATGCAAAACAATTGAGCAGCCATGTGCCTGTTCGATTGCTCGTCCAAAGGTACCCTCCTTGAATGGGCCGTAAGGTCTTCTAGGTTACTTACTTTCCTTGTTACTCCTTGTTCCTTGTCCTTGGTACTCTCTCTCTATCTTACTTACTCTTTATCTTACTTGCACTATATTTCTCTTACTCTCGTTTTCTCTCTTAAAGTACTGGCAGAATTATTATGGATTTTCCCCAAATTTTACTTTTTTCTCCAAAAGAGCCAGTGAAACCAGTTTCATTGATTGCAAATGGATTTATTTTATCCACCAGCACAGAGCAACCACTTAACTTTTATTTTCAGCGGCCTCAGGTTACTTGGTAACTATAATTTGTAACACTGAAGCAACAACACTGCATTGGACCATCTCAATGCGGTCACAGCCAGTTGTGTGAGTTAGTTGGTCTCCTGGATTTAAAGTGCAAATAGGGTGTTTTCCGTTATTACATTAACCTGTGGTTGTTAAACAATAGTATTTTTGTGTGGTTCAGATAGTTTATTAGTTGTTTTAAAAGCTTGATTTTGTGTGATTCAGGTAGTTTTTTAGCTATAAATGAATTAAACTAAAATGGGTAAAAAGAATCATTTGAGTACTCAAAAATTGAACAAATGAACGTTTTACTGAAATTAACTAAACTGAAATAGAAATAAATAGTAAAAAAAGTTGGTTGTTAAACTCAAACACTCAGTGTTATTAAGAAAAAAACGATAATGGTCAAGATTTAAACTCAAAAGGGTTAGAAAATGGGGTCGGAAAAGAAAAACAACTCCAAGAACAGATAGAAAAATAATAAAACAGGTTCTTAAGAACAGCAGAAAATCTTTCTGGAAGATTTCTATTGAGCTGGAAGCAGAGGCTTTTAGCCTTGCCCGAAGAATAGCGAATGACAGCCTTTTGGAATCTGGATTGAAATCATATGACCCGAGAAAGAAGCATCGACTCAAGAAAACAATGATGAAGGCACGCTATTCCTGGGCAAGGAATCACCTTGAGCGGACTTCAGAAGAATGGGGAAAGGTAAGAATGATACATCTAGCTAACCAGTTACCTTTCTTTCATACAAAGGCATTAATACTTACTAACTTTAATAGTACCGCATTTTTGTAATGGTTTCAATCTTTTCAAACCATAAAGTTTATTTGATGATTCATTATATCAATAGCGTTTCCAATAGTTCTAGAGATGTTCAACTATTTATGTTGTATTTTCTACTATTGCAGGTATTTTTCTCTGACGAATCAACCATTGCAGTACAAGATGATCGCGTGCAGAGTGTAAGAAGGCGGCCAAGAGAAGAATTTATGGCTGAATGTCTGAGGAAAACCGTAAAATTATCAACGAAAATCATAGTGTGAGGAGCCATTTCGGGGCATGGAACAAGTCGTTTGCGCATTGTTGAGAAAACTGTGAACCAAGAAAAGTATATAGAAGTTCTTAATGGTCGTTTATCTAAAATAAGGGAATGGTATGGCGATAGACCTTGAATATTCCAACAAGACTCGGCCACATGTCATACAACAATATCAGTGAAGGCATGATGTGCACAAAATAGAGTTTAGCTGCGTCCATGGCCCAGAAATTCCCCGTACATGAGTTCGATTAAGAGTTTATGGTGTGTATTTAAAGAAGAAATACACACAGAGCCTATTACGACCAAACAGAAACTCAGGCGCCGTCTCATTCAAGTGTTGTTCAGATCTAAGCGAATCCAGGCAGTGTGCAAAGTTATACCAAGAGGTGTTAAAGCGCTCTTGGATGCTAAGGGTGGCCAAAACTCTTACTAATGAATGCAGAAAACTTAACATTGTGTGAATGTCTCCAAAAAATATTTACGATCAATAAAATTAATTTTATTAGCATTTTTGTAAACAAAATTCATTTGGGGAAAAAATCAATATTGTTTCCGCCAGTACTGTAGTCTTTCTTTCTTACTTTATCCTTAATTCTCTCTCATTTTAACTCCTTCTCTCTTCCTCTCTTTTTTATTTCTTTTAATCTTTTCTACTCTCTATATTTTCTATCTCTCCCTTACTCTCTCTCCCTTACTCTCTCTCTCTCTCTCTCTCTCTCTCTCTCTCTCTCTCTCTCTCTCACTCTCTCTCTCTCTCTCTCATAATGAAAGTAGAGAGAGGTGACGCCCCCTTGTCGCGGGAAGAGAGCTTGTGCGTACCCTTGACTTTTCGAGCTATGTCGGCGGGGGTACCTATCTTCTGGCACCCCTGGCAGGGTTTCCCTTGTCGATTTGGTCGAAAATTAGGTTCCAGACTAAGTGCGTCTTTTCTTTTTTTTATCCTACTTTATCCTTCATCTTTTTTTAAAAATTAATCCTATTTCTTCTACTTATACAAAAAGAAAAAAACAACAAAAAAACAACCCCTATACCTATCATGTCACTTTTACCCTTTTTTCATCTATCTACATAAAAGGACCTGGCAGCTACCTCACGCGTCAGAAGAGAGGCTTTGGAACCTCTATAAACAACGCCAATCGACGCTCACTGGTTGCGAGAGACTAGGACTTGAGGGGTCTTAGGCGTTGGGGCACGATGAATGGGATGAGGGTAGTGCCTCGGTAACCCCTTTCCTGGCGCATAATTATTGACCATTCCCAGTGACCGTTGACAGGTGCCTCTGGTAGCATTGGTCCGTGGTGACGGCCCTTTGTTCCCATGTTGGTTGCCAGGCCAATAAAAAGCCTTGGGTCGAGTCTCTTGGTGTGGCGGGATATCCACTGAACGCTGCTCCGAGATCTTGGCCGCCGTGAAAGGAACTAGTAGGAGTTTAGTACGGGGTGTGCTCCGTTGTTCACCTGGTGAGAAATCGACGGCCCCTTCGGGGACCGTCAGTGCTGCTTGGTTGGGAGCCACGGCACGCCGAGGTTTGACGACTCGGTCGGACGAACAGCAGCACAAGGAGCGTGCCTTCTGAAAGATCCGAAACCTCTCTGATCGATAGGCGGGAGCGACTCACGCGGGGCGAACTCACCACCCCCTTTCTTTTTTATTGAGTGGTCACAAAGTATTCAGAGTTATAAAGTGTTCAGCATGACTGGAAAGAAAGGACCTGGTGCGTTAAAGTATACCTGCTCTACATGCCAAAAGGACAAGTGGTGCGTAGATTTTCCGGAGGGGTGTTTCTCAAAATGCCACCCTGGAAGTATCTGCACGGACTGCGTCCTTAGGGCAGAACTTCAGGAGCTTAAGGAACTTTTTAAATCTTCTGAGGAAAAAACACGACGGCTGGAAGAAAAGGTGAAAATCCTCGAGTCTGAGCATGTGACTCAAATCCGTCATCTCGAAGCCATCATTTCAGAGATTAAAGCCACCAATGGACAGCAACAGCAACAAGAAACTCCCAACGACGCGGATGGCTCCTCTGTTGGGCCCTCATGCACCGCGTCGATAGAGATAGGCCAACCATCCGACGTCCCAGAGCCAGCAGCTGCTGGGGTTACTCAGGGCGTCAAAAAGAAGAAAAGGAAGAGTAAGAAAGGAAAAACAGAAGAGAAAGTAGAAACGGAAGAAAAAACGAAGAAGAAAAAGAAGAAAAAACCCAAAAAAGTGGGGAAGAAAGAGGAATCGAAAGAGCCCATACTGAAAGGGAAGCCTCTGTCCTCTGAACCCAAATGCGCGAGGGTCATCGTGATCGGTGACTCCCAAGCGCGGGATCTACAACCCTTGCTAGCGGCCCGCCTTCGCACCAGTGTGAAGGTAAGCTGCCTTCCAGGAAAGGGGAACGGAGAAATAAGGGTGGAGGCTGAGAAATCTCACATCTCTGAGAACTCAGTAGTTGCCCTCATGGCAAGTGGCAACGATCTCTACCTACGAGGAGGCAATGTAGGGGCCAGCGGGAAGATCCTGACCACGGTTATGGGAGGAGTTGACGACTCTGGGCTAAAAACCCGCAGACGTGTCGTGGTCGGGATACTCCCAAGACGAGGTCCATCCCGCAATGCTCACGCGAGGAATGTCTCCATAAACCAACGCCTGGGAGATCTATGTACGGCGGAAGGAGTCTTTTTTGTAGACCCCTACCGCACCTTTTACGGGAGAAATGACCTGTACAAAAGGGACGGAGTGCATCTTTCCTTTAGAGGGAAAGCTGCACTCGCAAACATGATCCAGGATGTTGTGGAGCGGACCCAAAGAAGTGTCAGACCCCGAGTAAAGGAGGACGTACGCCAGTACACCCGTGTTACTCCAGGAACGACCTTTGCTGAAGTCACAAAGAGTGGAGTGATCCCGCCACAGAGAAAGAAAGCGGGTAACGGAAGAGCATAGGGAGTCCTACAGTCGGGGACTCCCTAAAAGTTCTTCTGTTTAATGCGAGGTCTATCAGAAACAAGTTTCTAGAACTTCGTAGCATCGTAGCAACAGAAGAACCGGAGATGGTGGCCATAACGGAGTCGTGGATAAAAACCTCAAGCCGAGATTTTGAAGGTGAATTCACGATTCCCGGTTACCAGCTCTTCTTGAAAGATAGGCCAGACAGAGAGGGTGGCGGTGTGATGTTGTATGTCAAGGATACTCTCAACTCGACGGATTGCAACATCGTATCCGACCATGAACTACTAGGTGTTGACCTAGAGATAGGTCCTGCCAAATACAGGACCCTGGTGCTTTATAGACCTCCTGCCCAACTCGTTGAAAAGAACAAAGATCTGTACCAGCTACTAGGAGAACTTGTGAAAGACAGAGTGTGTATCGTCATGGGTGATTTCAACACACAAGTTGACTGGGAAACCAGAGAACCCTCTGGCGAGAACGCACTACTCCTGGAGTTCACGAACAACGAGTTCCTCACTCAATGGGTGAGAGAGCCAACGAGAGGAGACAATATCCTCGACTTGGTTTTCACCTCTGAGGATGACATCGTTGAGGACCTCTCTGTAGGCGAAGAGCTCGGTGGCAGTGACCACCGACTAATTAGATTTGTAGTCAAAGTCCCCAAGGCAGAGCCTGCAACTAGTAAATCAAGGAAACTGGATTTGAGAAGAGCAGACTTTGCAGGTAAACGCGCAGGACTGACTGACGCGAGGCTAGAGGAGTGCGATGCTGTTGAAGACTCTTGGAACAGTTTCAAAACCACATTCATGAGTCTTCAATCGCGTTTTATCCCTCTGAAATGCCCCCGTCGGTCTTCTGTTCAACCAAAGTGGTTTAATCGAGAAATCGACCAACTGCTTAGGGAGAAGAGAAATGTGTACCGGCAATCGAAGATCTCGGGTGACTTTGACGAATACCGGAGGCTAGCCAGGAGAGTGAAGTCCAGCATAAGGGCGGCTAAGCGGTCTGAGGAACTCCGAGTGGCGAGACTCTGTAAAGAGAATCCAAAGGAGTTTTTTGGATATGTGAACAGCCGTAAACCAATCCGTCGACGTAAACCAATCCGTCGAACGATTGGGCCTTTGAGGAACCAGGAGGGGACATTAAAGCATTCAGATGCAGAAAATGCCAACCTCCTCAACGACTACTTCTCTTCAGTGTTTACTGAAGAGTGTGGTCCCATTCTCCAGCCGACGGATTCCTACTCGGGGGAAAAGCTGGAGGCAATGGACTTCACCGAAGGAGAAATAAAGAAAAAGATCGCTGACCTAAAGACGAATAAGTCCCCTGGACCGGACGGGTTTCTACCTAAAGTGTTGAAGGAAGTGTGCGATGAAGTATTACGACATCTGTGCGCTATCTTTAACATGTCAATCCGGACCAAATGCGTTCCTAGAGACTGGCGTGAGGCGGAGGTGACTCCTATCTTTAAGAAAGGAGACCGTAACCAACCTTCGAACTACCGACCTATCAGTCTGACTTCGATAGTCGGTAAACTCATAGAAAGCATCATGGTGGACAAAGTGACGTCGTATTTAGAGTCAAACCTGCTACTGAAGAGTTCCCAGCACGGCTTCCGAAGGCAACGGTCATGCCTGACGAACCTTGTAGAATTCTTCCACTTCGTTTTCAGTGAGCACGATCGGGACAAGGCGGTGGATGTGGTCTACCTAGACTTTCAGAAAGCCTCTGATAAGGTACCACACCGCCGCCTTCTCCGGAAAGTGCGAGCGCTTGGCATAGACGGAAAGGTAGCCGGCTGGATCGAGAACTGGCTAAGTGGCAGACGGCAACGGGTGGTGGTAAATGGACAGTCTTCTGAGTGGGTGACCGTTACTAGCGGGGTGCCTCAAGGTTCTGTCCTGGGACCACTACTATTCATTATCTACGTCAATGACATGGACGGTGAGATGGTTGCGAAGATTTCCAAATTTGCCAACGATACCAAGCTTGGTATGAACGTTGCAAAGGATGGAAATACTGCCCGCCTGCAGGAAGATCTTGGGAAGATTGGGGAGTGGTCGGACACGTGGCAAATGCCTTTTAATGTGGGGAAATGCAAAGTGATGCATATCGGCCACAGAAACCACCAATCTCAGTATATCCTTAAGGGCACTGCTATGGAATCCACCGACACTGAGAAGGACTTGGGTGTAACAATCACTAGTGACCTCAAGTTCTCGAAACAGTGCATTGAGGCCGAGAAAAAGGCCCAAAGGATGCTAGGCTATATTAAGCGCCAGTTTGGTTATCGGAACCAGGATATTGTACTGTGCCTGTACAACTCACTTGTCCGACCGCACCTGGAGTATGCCGTACAATTTTGGAGTCCTTCATTGCGAAAGGACATCGCGAGATTGGAACGCGTACAATCCAGAGCAACCAAGCTGATTCCCTCTATCCGACATAAAAGTTATGAGGATAGACTAAGGGAATTAGATCTGTTCTCGCTGGAAACCCGTAGACAGCGTGGTCAGCTCATCGAAGTTTTCAAAATACTTCGAGGGTTCGACAATGTTGACTACCGGGATATTTTTACACTGAGTGAGAACAGAACGCGCAATCACGGCTTCAAACTTGAACTGAAGCGTTACAACCACAATCTGTGTGGAAATTTTTTCACTTACAGTATCTGCGAAATGTGGAACGCACTTCCAGTCAAAGTTGTCAACAGTGAATCTGTTGACCAGTTCAAGTCAAGACTAGACAAAGTCTTGAAAAGTGGCCGTTTATGGACGCAAAACAATTGAGCAGCCATGTGCCCGCTCGATTGCTAGCCTAAAGGTACCCTCTTTGAATGGACCGTAAGGTCTTCTAGGGTACTAACTTTCCTTGTTACTCCTTGTTACTCCTTGTTACTCTCTCTCTCTCTCTCTCTGTCTCTCTCTCTCTCTCTGTTTCTCTCTTCCTCTCTCTATTCGCCATCTCTTTTTTCATTCTGTTTTTCTGTCTATGATTTTTCTTCCTCTTCTTCTTCTTCTTCTATGTCTCTGCATTTTTGTCATGATTGTAACTTCCGACTCTCCTTGCAAGCTGTTAACCGTTTAGTTCTGCCTCTTTGTCTTTTTCTTATTCTTTGTCCTCTTTTATATTATTCTTCTTCTTCTTGTTTAATAGAATCTTTGGTTTGTATCGTGCCATGTTTGTCTCTCTGTCTCTTTGATTTTTATTTGTGTCTCATTTTTATTTTATTTCTTTCACTGTCCTACATATGGTAGTTCCCTCATGCCCTCTTGCTCTCGAAGATGCCCTGATTAGGTAGCGTCATGAAGATGTTTTGTCATATCTATTTAAATTCTGTCTCTTAGGATGTGTCTCTATTTTGTGTTCCTTCTCTACCAATCTGTCTTTATTTGTGTTTTCTCTCTTCCAATATCTCTTTTCGGGTTCTGTCTTTCCAGATGTCTATAATTAGGATTTGTCTCTTACGATCTTTCTCTATTTGGGTTCTTATTTTTCCGATCTGTTTCTATTTATTTCTTGTCTTTTTCGATGTTTCTTAATTTAGGTACTGTGTTTACCCCTCTATATCTAATTAAGTTTTGTCTCTCTTTCGATCTGTCTCTTTGTTGGAGCCTGGCGTCTAGGATTGATGAGGTATAACCCTCTTTCATCGTTTTTATCACTTCATCAATGAGTGGGCAGCATCTCCTCGGATTACAATAGTTTCCATACATTTGTCCCTCAAAATGGATAATTTATCCTAATCTTCCATGTCACAATCATCAAACCTAATCATCCCTATTCCATTATTATTTCAATTTCGTTGATTATCAGTGTGTTTTTGCGGTCCATCTCAATTTATCTCGATTACTTCCACTCCTTAAATTTCTTTGTCATTATTTGTGTGTATGGGCACGGGAGTGGGCGGGTGGCTATAAGAAGCGGTATCTGTCTTTATAGCTCGTCTATATCCCCTATATTATTGGTATCTTTACGTTCATCCGGCGCAAGGGGGTCTTCTTTCGTATCTTCTGTCCATTTGTTTTGCGATACTCCGTATCTTTTGTTCTGTGCACAATGATTTCCATTAAATCTTGCGCACTAGTGATCATTACTTTCGTCGTTCATTTTTAGTCCATTTTGTGAGACTGTCATTTGATAATTGTTTTCTTTCACTGTAATACTTGTGAGTCAGAAACTACTTTATATCAGCAAGTCCAAGCTAAATTACAAGTCTGCCATTAATTCTAATTCCCTTTGGTTCCATTTCAAAAATCCTCCAAAAATTCCTCAAACCTCACTGTAAACACTTTTGGTGAGATGCAATCGCTCCTCTCTCACTCCTTTATATTTTCATTTTATTGCGGACTGCGTGCAGCCTATATGACCATGCTGCATGAATATGAATGTGGGATAGCATCTCGATGTTGTTTTTTATTTCGTTGTTTTTCTTCTTTTTTTCTGTGGCTCTCGTTAGCGGCCGCCAGAGGAGAGCTGTAAAACCAAATATTTTTTTTCTGTACTGGTTTTTTTACCGAATCAGCCATGATTACATTCGAACCATGTAATATATCTACTCAAACCCGGCCATGGTCAATTATGTAATATTAATAATCATTTTATATGTGGTATTCTTTATAATAGGGTGGTATCACCTAGTGTTACTTCAAGAGCCTGAAAGTCATAACTCTAAGGCGTAACAGATTCGTATTTAAATATATCTAAGAATTGCTAAGCATTATCAAGTATTAGTTTGCATTCCGACAACTAGGTGGCACCACCTTTGCCAAATCTGAGTAGCCAAGGTTACTCCCCTGGTCAAGTTACATCAATGGTAACTTTTGTTGGCATTGAAAGTCACTCTAAATTGCCTTCTATAGCGGTCATTTATATATCCATACAAACAGAGTTTCAGTAATATGTATATATTAGATTATAAGATTTTCTCTACAATTTCCTCATCCGTCTTTTGAGAAAATTAATGAACTGCAAGATAGTGTTTGTCCATTCAAAACCTGGTACATTCTATCTTCATATGTCCGGTGATATATCATAGATGCTCTTTGTGAGATTCAAGCTTTTTAGCAACATAAATTGAAAAATACTTTATAACTTTTATTGCTTCAATTATGCTCTTTTGAAGCAATAATGAACCTATTTTGTATTTTGTGTGTGAAGTTGTGTTTCATCCTCCTGTGCATTCCGTAAACGGGGAACATTATGGTACCATACTGAATTATATTCACTTAGAATTTCAAAAATACCTACAAAAATTCCGTTATGCTTTAGCTAATTTGGTATTACAGATGTAATGAAGTTTCTTTCAATTATTTGTTACAGCCTTAAACTGGTGGACAACTTAATTGTCATTAAAAATCGTTCATTACTACTCTGCTTGCTTCTTACCATTCATTATACAGAGACATGCAAGAAGTATATAAACACCAAGGTAATTACCAAGAATGTAATATCTATTGAACAATTCAAGTTAATTCTTTATTAATACACTGTGTCTTCCTTTTAGCGGCTTTTAGAGCTACAACTCGTCTAGGCATGTGGCATGTGGTATTTCCGACCATGTTTTACGTATGATATCACCATTTCTGACCGTATGTTTGGTTTTTGGGGCTTTCTCTTTAAAGTCCTGTCTCGTATACCTCACACATGTTATATTGATCTCATGTCAAGGGACTGACTCGAGCAGGGAAGTCGCTTGATGTCGCTTTGTTACTCCCATTCCTTTGTCTTGTTTCAGTATGATGGAGCCACATCGTCTACAAATAAACATCTTTCCTTTTTCAAGCTGACTATTTGGAAACACTGGTGGTGGTCCCTCTTTAAGTGCTCCCCGCACTATAACAGAAAAGCAATATGTTTTACCGTTTGTTTAAACTTGTTTACAGTATATCAAAATCTTGGGGCGCAATTATTTCCAAACCCATATCCCTCCTCTGTCTAAAAATTAAGCAAACCTCGATTCATCGGAAAAAATTATGATGTGGAAAACTCCAAAGGATTGTCACTCATTTCTTCCACCTGCTCATTCCTCTTCTTAATATTGGTCATAGTTAAAAAGAGGCTTCCTCCTGGCTGCACCTACACGATATTCAAGAGAGTGCAGGAAAGTTACTGCTGCTCTTGGGCTGATTTGGAAATTTCTACCACTTCAGAATCTTTTAATTGAGGGTTGTTCTTAATTGATCTGCGAACACCACTAATACATCTTCCAGAAACCCCAGAATGATCAGGTCCTGAGTCCGGCGGTTTTACCTCTTCTTAAAATTTAACTTTAATTATAGAAACAGAAAAAAGTAGTATTCCGAGATTCATAGCAATTTGTCCCTGAGGTAGTCCGCCCTCAGATTGACCACCAACCCGTCCTTTTTTAAAATTTGAAATATCCTTGGAATGTTACTTTCTAGGCATGTTTAATAACGACAATATTAAACTATGAAAAAATGGAAACAAATAAACGTCATAATAATGGAAAAGATAAATAATAACATTTCATCGTATCTCCTTTTTGCATTTTTTATGTAGTTTTCCTTGTGCAGGGTAGATTTTGATTGCTCGGTATTTGATGCCTTAATTTTTCAACCCATTCTCAAGGATTATTGGTTAATGCACCCACATTAAAATAGACACATCCCTTAATAAACAAACAACAAGGTTTCTCCACTTACTCAAACACGGCTAGTCCCTTTTATATTTCTCTCCATTTGTCAGTGTTACTGAAAAGAGAAGAGTTGGAAATGAAAGATTACATCAAGCGTACAATATATATATATATATATATATATATATATATATATATATATATATATATATATATATATATATATATAGTTTACAGAGATCCAATAGGGGTTCCGAATCATGGGGTGTGAATTTAAGTTCTTTAAGGATATCTTTTAAGATTAGATCTTTGACGTAGTGGCTGCATTTGTATTACCCATCCGAAAGGTTAAAGTTGGCGATTTCATCTATAAGGTTGGATTCAATGACCTTTCTTTGCGGAAGTCATTACACAGGTAGATTAGTTTGGCCTGTAGGGAGTCTATCGGGTGGTTAAAGTTATTAGTGTGTGTGAAAAGACTAGAGGCTGTGTTTTCCAGTCTAATGTCTCCTCTGTGTTCGTACATTCTCTTATCCAGATTTCTCCCTATGGTATCGGTGAAAATTATATCAATTTCTTCAGTTTTGGGCTTCGAAGACTCCTGAGATGACTTTTTAGTCCAAGGACCAAAGCGCAGAGCTTTTTATTTGATGGCCATGGAATAAATACCGTCCCCTGAAGGTGGTGGGTCTCGCGACTACATTTCGTGTCCATGGATGCGACGTAGATGGCTAAACAACTGCAGCAAAACGTCTCTCGTCAAAATTATCAGAGTGAACTACTTCAAACGGATGACAGAACACGGAAAATATTACCATTCAATTTACTTATGATCAACATATGTTAAACCTTTAGGATGGTCAATAACATGCTGTAATTACAAGAGAAATTCGACTATTTTTATGTCGAAATCTAGTCGTGCATTTTACATTTTTTTTTTTATTAAGTCTTCACTTCTTAGACTTTTTATATAGCTACAAGAAGATTTATATTGGCTGGAATCACTCTAATAATTCATTAGCGTCCAAATGAGATGTTAGATAATGCCAAATTGGGCGAAAAATAACTGAAAAGAGACTGGGTGGGATTCAATTGGGCAACAATTAAAATTAAATGTTTTTTGAATTGCTCATCAATGTTTTTGAAAAACTATTCAGCCTATGCATTAGGCCCTCGATGACACTAGAAATAATTGAAATATTTGCCCGTTTGCAACTATATCCGTCTTCACATTGTGTGCCCTTACAGTGCATATAAATGAGGCGTAGGAAATTAAGGCTATAAATTAGCTTGCGTATTTAAATTGATATAGACAAATTTGTGCTTAAACGTATTTCGAAACATGTAGATTCCGGCCATCCTTTGCCTCGCAGTGAGATCTCCAATCAAAAAATAGAAACCAAATCGATTTTTGTTCTTTCTCAGATCTAGTCCCATATGGTAAAGTTTTCTTTCGCGCTTCTCTTTTAGGATTCCTCTTCCCAGTCACTGCTCTCAACTCACATAGCAACACCTCCCTTATCTCTCTAACTAACTCCCTTCTTCTCCTGGACAACTCTATCATTCCGTCAGGTTTCTTAATTGTCACTCGCTGAATTTGAAAGAAGCAAAATTTTATTTGTAACAAAATTGCATCTGAGAAACTCAACTTCATTTGCTTAATGGAAACGTGGATTAAAGACATTTCAAACGCTATTTCTGCGGCTGCGACCCATCTTAGCTATACGTCCCTACACCTAACTACAAGGCAGGGTGGCGTAATTAGTTGAATTATCACCCAACATATCTCCCTCCCTTCAACCTGAATGACCCAGGCCTCTAAAGCCACGGGTCAAATGTAATTATCCACCTCCCCCCCCGTTGCCCCTCTGAAACCTTCTTTGAAGAATTGGGTGAATTTATCAGTATGACGGTCTCATCCTCCATCATACTCCTTCGCATCTCAAACTTCCCGCCATTTAAAACTTTACACTCATTATCTCTCAATTCACAATAACCCCTCTCCCATACGCACACACACATGAAAATATAGTAGACAGTCTCTTCACTCCAAATTCAACGCCTCTCCATTACCGACCCTCCACAAGCCATTCCGACCAATTCATCTATAGGTTTGTTGGTTATTGGCCTATTAGTTGTAGTTACCAATTTCTAGGGGCTTAGTTAGTTATTAGTGGTCAGGAAACGGTTGATATATGTTCACTGGTATAGGTAGACTTGGCGGTCTCTCATCCAACTACTAACAATGCCTATTGTTGCTTAACTTCAACGAAGCACGAGTGAGGAACTTGGATACCTGGCGTCGACCTTAGGCTGACTCCACTTTTAAGGAAGATTGTCCTCTTGCTATTTTAGTGATGTAGGCTGGCTGACAGGACCGGCTGATTACCACCCGCATGCAAATGAATCTAAGAAGACGGATTCAAGGACTCTCTATTATGTGGAGAACTCGGTAGGCTTAGGCGCAATGAATTTGATTGAACGTATATCAAGGTATTCGAGGCAGGCCTAATAATGTATGGAAAACAGTAGGCTTGGCCCACCGATAGCCAATGATACAGTTCGCGGGGAGCTTACTCGACTGAATGTTAATTTGTGCGTACACGGTGATAGAGAAAATCTTGATCTTAAATTTCGCGAATATGATTTCATGTTTTACAGCTCTGTGCTAGTAAATGAAGCTCGCATTTTTCCTCTCTTCAGCTCGGTGTCAATGGCTGCACCTGCTTTGATGTTTGTTTGTACAGCTTTGGCGTTTCCCAGAACCTTGGTGAAAAGATCTGGACAGATATCGCGAGAGGCGCTTTTCTGCTTGTGACCGTGTGTGCGCGTGTAAGTTTATATGTATTCTTAGATTATTTGCATGTGCATAATTATGTGCGTGCCTATTTCAAGCTTTCATAGGGTTTATATCCTACTTATCTGTGAGGCTTCATTTTCAATCTGATTTCACATTGCAATGAGGCACTACACCTGATCCAATTGCGTCTATTTCATCCTTTACCCCAAATTCTCACATATCTATTTCACATCGCAAACTCTTACCATCGTCAGCTCTCCTCTATTGATCACGAACGGATGTCAATATATATTAATTACCTCACTCTTCTGCCCTCAACGTGCTCCCCACGTTGCTTTCCCAGCACCCTTGCTCCCATGCTCCCTTTCTCCCACTTTGATCTCGCTGACTTCGTGTGACTTGGTTCTCAAACTCTATACTGAATGCAAAGGAACATCAGACGAGCCAGTGAGAGGCGCCTTCTGGTTACCCAAACTCCGGGGAAAGAGACAGCTATCCTTGTCTACTCTTTTGCTATTAAATCCTACACCGCCCTTCAAAGGGGCCGTGTCGGATTGAATCTTAAGTCTGACCAAGAAGCTCATACCTGTCTCTCTTGCAACATATTGCTCCAATCTCCTCCACCCTTACCCAATAATTTCTCTACCTTCTTGTCTGACAAGATAGTTCACATCCATTTAGGGATCCTATTTTCTTCTGTTACTCGCCACCGAGTACATACCTCCCTCCACCCCGCCTGAACTGGCTTCTCTGGCCTCGATGTCTCATGGAGAACCGTCCCCCTTTTTGGGGTGTTTTTTTTTATCTCTAATTTTATTTTAAAGTAGCCTAGAACTAGGCCATTTTTAATACGGCGACTAATGCCCAAGTAAGCAGTCGCCAGATAAGCTCTTAAAAAAAAAAAAAAATCATGGAGAACCGATCTCTCTCCTTCTCTGTCCGAAAGAGAGTTGCTCTTCTCCCGATTATTTCACTCTAGATCTCTACGGTTATTTCCTCACTGATCTCTTCCCTTAAATGATTGGCATCTTTGACGTCTCCCTCTCGTTAGGTTTGGTGCAATCTTACCTCGATTACCTTTTTATATCTTCTAAAAGTCCGAATAAAGTTTACAAGTGGTAGTTCACGGTACAGAGAAAAGGAAGGGTAAATGAACATAAATATTGGTAATTATTGCAATTAATCCACTTAATAAGTTTTGGTCATAACATGTGAGTTGACTGTAGAAACTTTTATAATAGGACCATCTTACATGAGCCATTTCACTATTGCAAATGTATTTACTCTAAGTATCATCTATTTTATCAGAATAAGGTCGAAGGGCGACCACGTACCCTTCTTTACCCACTTGGTTCCGAGATCACCGCCTGGAGCTTTAAAAGGAAGCAGGGCTGAACCAGGGCGAGGGTGCAGCCCACACCGTTTATCACACCCCAGATATATTTGCATAGGGGCATATTTTATCGTCTCCCACGGCTGTCTTTGAGCCAGTCGTCCTGCCCTTCGTCATAGATCGAAGTTGGTCGAACATTCTACGCCAACATTATCTTAATTCCCTCGCGCCCCTCTCCCCCAAGGAGTCACCGACGTTTCTCCAAAATCGCACGTGTGTGTGGAAGGGCAACCAAGCCATCTAAAGCCACCTCCCCGAGCGTCTATATAATCCTTCGACACAATTTAACAAGGAGCACTAATAGACTCCCACCTACTACCGCGAACGATCTGAAGGCCCCCCCCCTCCTCCTCTGGGATCAGATACAACGACGATTTCGATTCAAGGAAAAAGGCTAAATTGACATACGTGAACTCTACCATAGTCAATCGGCGAGTATCTAACGAGGATTCCCATCTCCGAAGGCCAACGATGAGTGCTCCCTCATCTGAAGCGTGATGTAAGTCGACTTCTCCCCATGGCAGTCATCGTATCCATACTGGCCCTTCCTTGCAACGAGCACGTAAGAAATTGTAAGCGTTGCCACCTGCAGAGTGTTCTAGTTTGGATTATCCAATAGATCCATTCATTGTGCGCGCGCCCGGTTTAAAATCCCCCTTTTAATCATCAACCTGAACCCAACCATCCACGGCTCCACCCCGACCCAGATTTGTTTCCTAATGGGGTGCGCCTGGAAGTGGTCGAATAGCACCGTTTCCTTGGTCTTGTATTTGACCGACGCCTCATCTGGGAGGCTCATATTCGCAACCTTAGGGTCTCTTGTACCCACGTCATGGATATTCTTCGTTCTGTGACGTTCAGCACTTGGTGTGCTGATAGGGCTACTGCATTACTTTTTTATCGATCCTTTATCCGTTCGAAGCTCAACTACAGATGTGAGTTTTATGCATCTGCAGCCGAACGTCTATTGCGGAAGGTGGACTCGATCCACCCCACCGGCCTTCGCTTAGCGACCGGTGGCTTCTGCACTTCCCCTGCTTGTCGATGCTGGAGAGATGCCATTATCTATGCGCCGTGCACAGTGCATTACTTGCCTGTACGCACGAGCGCAGCATCTTTCTTTGTCGCCAACGGCTCTCAAATCATCCGCAAATTATCTCAACGGTGTCTATGCCACTGAGAGACGCAAGTCATACCCTAGGGCCTTTGAGTTTATGCTAGGAAACTCCTTCAAGAGCTAGATATAGCTGTCGCGCCTGTGGTGCCCCTGGTTCTGCCTAGAACTCCACCCTGAAGGGTACCACCGTTGGTTATTTGTTGCCATGCCTCTGTTCCCAAAACTTGTACACCGCCGGGAGTAATGCCTTTGGCCTTTTTGGAGCACATCTCGTGTCACACTGGAACCGTGTCAGTGGATACGGATGGCTACAAGTCCGAAGAGGGTGTCGGTTTCTACGCCTTATCCCCTCTGTTTGAAGGCAGCGGGGTTCTACGGGGCGCTGCGTCTGTCTTCACGGCTGAGTTGGTAGCAATACACCACTTGGTACGGGAGATTATGCGACATTCCCGGTTAGGAGACTGGATCGTGATTTATAGCGACTCACAAAGCGCCCTGATTGCTCTCGTGGCATTGGAATTTCCCCAGCCTCTGGTTCGAGATATCCGTGATGCCATGGTTTTAGTAAGCCAGGTTGATGTCGAGATTATCTTTTGTTTGGTTCCTGGACACGTAAGAATTTGGGGGAATGAGCGTGCCGACGAGGGCACCAAAGAGTCCGCGAGGACCGGGCGCCTGGACCAGCGTTTCGCTCTTCCATACACAGACTACATGGTAGGAATACGGGCAGCTCTTCGGACTGCTTGAAAAAGAACATGGGAGACGGTCGAAGGGAACTTAAACCCTCAATGCCGCGATGGCTTCAAGTCGCTTTCTGTCATCTCCAAATCGGACACACTCGTGTGATGCATCGCCATTAAATGGAGCGCTCGGCTGAGGCCTGTTGTGAAAACTGCGTCGTCCCATAGACTGTTCGGTACATTCTTACCGAATGTCCTAGATTGGGTGATCTCCGCGCACGTTACCTGTCCCGGTACCGGAATGGGCGGGATCGTTACCGCCTGTCCCTTGTCCCAGGGACGAGTGCGTGCACATTGACTGGTGGAATTGTAGACTTTTGGGGGGAGGCTGGCCTTCTCCCCTTTATTTAGCTAGTTTTTTGTTGTTGTTTTCTTTGTAGGTCGCACATTCTTGCGCCGGGAGACCTCTCCGTGACGCAGGAGCTTGCTTCCTCTTTGTTATGATTTTCCCTTATTATTGTTGTTGTTATTGTTTTTCATTCTTATTTTAAAGTAGCCTAGTGCTAGGCTGTCGTGAGTGCGGCGACTTGTGCACAAGTGGGTAGTCGCCAGATAGGCTCTTAAAAAAAATTAACACGACCACGTTAACTCCCTAATTAACCCACCTTTATCTCGCCTAGACATTTAACTCCGTGTGTGCAACCATTATCTTTAAACCCAATATCTGTGTATATTTAAATATTATTTTGTTTATAGTAAAGATATATTTTTGCCATTGTCTTTCTGACATAGGATAGCCAGACGATATATTTATATATACGTGGATGTTTTGGGGGGATTGGCCCAAAGTGGGTCGAAGACCGAGAGTGAAAGGGGAAATTGTTTGGAGTCCAGAGGTGGATGGTTTATTCTTACTTTGTGGGCTCCTTTTAAACAAATATTTCAGAGTGAAAGTTGGCCAAAGATTACAAAGGTATCTGGTAGGCGTTAGGGTTGCAAAGGAAAGAGAATGAAGAAAATATAACTTTACTAACAACAAAAAAATTATATATATATTTACATAGAAATTGGATTTAAATGGAATGGTCGCCTAGACGGGGTTAAAGATCTACACGCGATCAGCTAGGTTGATTAAGGGGTTAAAGAGGTCAGATACAGTTGGTGATTTAAAAGGGGATTTTAACTGTGGCGTGCAGATAAAGAATGGGGCAATTGATATAAGCCAGATTTGAGATCAATCTGCAGGCGGCAACGGTTACGATTACCTCATGAGCTCGTTGCCAAAAAGGGGCCAGTTGGTGTGCGGTGAAGGAGATGGAAGAAGTTGGTTTTACCTCTGCCTTCAACACGAGAGAGCACTAGTCGTCTTCGGAGTTAGGAGTCCTTTTCATTCCTTGCCAATTGACTAGGGCAGAGTTAACTGATGTCGAAGCCTGCCGCTTGACTAAGGCAGAGTTCACAGATCGATTTCACCATTTTGTTTTTTGATATTATAAAAGAATTATTAGAAATAACTAAGATGAAATTTTTATTCAAATACTCAAAAATATCCCTTTCTTAAATTATAGAGTTAGTGATGATGATGATGATGATAAAAAATTGTAAACGAATAATAATAAGCACATAAAGTGGTTCTCACGCCTCTGGATTATGGCCTCTTTTCCTATTACAATTTGCATATGATAAAGGTAGAATTTAAATTAGAGAATACTTATACGGAATCGTAGTATTTATTGTATGTACCTCACTCACACATAGAGCGGTTCCGGGTTCTCTTGTGATGTTGGCCGCGTGCTCTGGAAGTATCCTCCTCTGCTTTCTCGGGTCTCGTGAGCGATGCTTACGCAATCCTTCACTCCCCGGTAAAAAATTGATTCCAGACTCCTCCATCTTCCCCAGTCCTGTTTATGGAGTTACTAGTTGACTGGCAGATTAATCTTTCAGTAGAGTACCGACTGCCTTACTCTGTTTGACCTCCCGGTGTTAGTAATGAGGAGAACCCCCTTTAATCTCAATTCTTTGGCATTTTAACTTCATCGCTTTGGTTGCTGAATTTAATGTAGGAAGTGAGGTAATACCGTCTGTATAAGTTTGTTGTAAATCCTTACATTGTTTTTGGTATTTAACCCTCTGAACCTGAACAGCTTTGGAAGATTTAGGTGGGTATTCGCTACACTGTGGTCGATGCTTTTTCCATAACTTGTATGTTAAAGTTAGCCTTAGCATTCTGCCTTCACTGAGGTACCTGTAGACATCATCGTCCACCATAATGTCTGTCGTTTTCTATGGCCGATGGCACAGCTCTGGCTTTGTTCTTATTCGTGCGGACATTCCATTTCCTTTCGAAATCAAAGACGTTCCCTATATTAACAGTGGTCGTCTGAGCCATGGTAGGTGCATGCTTGTACTGCGAGCTAATGATGAGCATTATATCGTCCCCTAACTGAATGCACATCGAGCTTTCGTTCACAGAGTAAGGCATTCCCATTGTGTCGATGTTGTACAAAGTTGGACTAAGATACCCTCACTGGGATACACTCTCCCTAGCTCAAACCTGGGTCCAATATGTTCTTCCTCTGAGTTGTAAGCGGCCCTATCCGTGAGGTAGTCGGAAAAGGTCATTTAGAACATGGTGTAGGGGACTTGACCCTCTCCCTTCTTTCCCAGATGAGACACGGGTCGTTGACCGCAAAACATCCGGGCCAGGCACTTGGGTCAATCTCGTAACCACAGCCCCTCGCTCCTCCTGTCTATGAAAAGCAGAACAGTTTAAACTTCAAGATCTCCCCTATGAGTGTGTATTCAATTTCACCTCAAGTACGAAATTGGAGACGCGTTTCTCTCAAGCTCGAAGGTCAGCTCGACCAGAGGTAAGACTTGCTGAGAAAAACCTTTGTAGTAAGAACCCACCTACGGCCCGTCCACCCCCACCCCCCTTCCCTCCTATCCATACCCCAGTGGGGTAACGAGGTATAAATACCAAACACTTGGGAAAAACGAGGTAGAGCCCTTGAGTCAACGAGGCTACGAAGTCCCCTGCAAGAGAGGCTGGGCTACCAAGAGAAGGGACTACGAAGCAGCTCATCCTCGAGCTAGTCTCTGGTTATCAAACCGAACTTCAAGTTAACTTGCTCAAGTTCAACTTATTCTCGTCAGAGAACACCCCCCCACCCTCCCACTATCCTCGCCGTTGAAGAAGATACCCCCCGAGTACACTCCTCGCCCTTGACGAATGGAGGTCGAGGCAGCTTTAGCCCGCTCTGGACCTAGGAAAGGATCGATGAATACCCAGCCAAAGGGAGTAACGATGGAAGAAGTAGTAAGTAGACATGAGGTACCCACAGGAGTACCTAAGGAAGAACCTACAAGTAGAATCCAGTCAAATAGGGTGACGATGGAGCAAGAGGGAGGTGTCAATGTGGTACACACAGGTAAACCGATTCAGATGTTAGACGAGGATATTGAGTATCCCCTACTCCCAGTAGGCTTCCCCCAGAACGAAGCATGCACGGAGTTACCACTAAAACTCCAAGTCGTAGTGAGCTCCACGCCCATTAACGATCTGTTGAGGAAAATTATTTCTGAACCAATTAAATTGAACACAGACTCGATCTCCCAAGGTTCCTTGTTAAAGGAGGACTATGGGACCCACGCTCCCATCAATTATGCCACACTGCAACACGCCGCTCTAGCCATGAGGGTTAGTTTGAAATTATCCAAGTACCATAATACGAGTAGTTCGCATAGGTTGGAGTACCACTACTATTTTGTGACGTACTTGGGTAGACTTCATAAATCGAACAGCCGACTCAGGAATGGTCATAAAGCACCACTTTAATATTAGCTACATCAAAGGAGCCGATAAAGTACAACCGCTCTATAAGCTGAGTCAAACTACCATTGAAGGTTATGTCAGCACCTAGTAAGCGTGAAACCATGTTTTCATTTGTTTTTCGTGTTAATAGTTATCGTTAGGATTTAAGTTCTTAAAAATTTAGAGATGTAAAGAAGTAGCTTGTTTTTGTTTTTGTTGCGAGTAATCGATGAATTAGGTTTTAGTTTTGTTTGAAAGTTAAATGGTGTTGCGAGTATGTAAAATTGTGCTGGGTAACATACCCCCCCCCCCCCAAGTAGGCTCGCGAGGTCTATTTCGACCCAATGCCTGTGTATGCGCGCGCGTGTGCGCTCAAGTTTAAAGAAACTTAAAGTATGAGAAGGCTCAAAGACATGCAACTTTGCTGTAGTCGACTAGGTTGAGTTAGTTGTTTTAAGTTCCCTGGAGCCCCGCCTCCCATTAAGTTTTTCGAAGGGAATTTTGTAGGGGAATCGACCCTCTCTCTTCTCTCCCAGTTGAGACACGGGACGATGACCGCAAAACATCTGGGAGAGGCAACTTGGGTCAATCTCGTAACCAAAGCCCCTAGCCATTCGTCCCTATGAAAAGCAGAACAGTTTAAACTGCAAGATCTCCACTACGAATGTATATTCAATTTCACCTCAAGTACGAAATTGGAGACGCGTTTCTCTCAAGCTCGAAGGTCAGCTCGACCAGTAAGAACCCTCCTGCGGCCCGTGCACAAGCCACCCACTCCTACCCCTACCACAGTGGGGTGACGAGGTATAAATACCAAAACACTTGGAAAAAACGAGGTAGAATCCGTGAGTCAACCAGGCTACGAAGTCCCCTGCAAGATAAGCCGGGCTACCAAGGGGACTAAGAAGCAGCTCATCCTTGAGCTAGTCTCTGGTTATCAAACCGAACTTTAAGTTAACTTGCTCAAGTTCAACTTATTATCGTCAGAGAACACCCCCCGCCCCACTATCCTCGCCGTTGAAGAAGATACCCCCCGAGTACAGTCCTCGCCCTTGAAGAAGACCCCCCTCCCTAGTACACTCCTCGCCCTTGAAAAATTCCGAAACAAAGAAGAAAAAGCTCCTCCTCGAGCCCGTTACCCGGTGGTCACACCGAACTCTAATTTTACTTGGTTTAAGAACCAAGTTCATCTTACTCTCGTCAGAGAGTAAGCAACACGGATATTCCTCTTCCTTGAAGAAGCTCCCTTCCCCTGAGTACTCTCCTCGCCGTTGAAGAAACCCTCTCCCCCCCCCACTATCCTGGTGTAGCACAAAGAACCGTGATAGTCCTCGCCCTTGAGTAATTCCGAAACGAAGAAGAAAAAGCTCCTCCTCGAGCCCGTTACATGGTTAACTTGGTTTAAGAACCAAGTTCAACTTACTCTCGTCAGATAGACCTCGCCTATCCTGGTGCATCCTAAAGCACCGTGATAGTTCTCGCACTTGAAGAAGACCCCTCCCCCGAGTATCGTGTGGCTCCCCATCTGCCACACTCGCCAAAGTCCCTTGTGACTGCCAAGTCATTCCGTTCGCCGTCAATCATCTGGCCAAGGCGTCAAAGAACTTACCGGATTCCTGAGGTGTCGAGGCTCAAGAAGGTTAAGGTCAGACTCAAACCTGCCGCCAGAGCAACCAAGTTATTTAAACTTCACTAGAGACAGTTAGTATATTTTTATATTGAAGTGAGTGGTGGGTTAACCATCACTATAATGTCAAGTAGGTCAAGTTAAAAAGCCTTACTTAAAAACTTATTGAAGTCATTATTGTGTATTTAAATTCGTAATATTTCGGTGTTTCATGTTTATTTTGTTTTTGTGTTTTAATTAAAGTTTTAGTTTGTTTTAACAATATTTTTATTCTCTCCTCGAATCGCTACATTGGCACAGGGAACCTCTAAAGTTTAAAGAAGTCAAGACCCTAGATAATAATAATAAAATCATATATAGTACTCTTAGAGAGGTATAAGGTTAATCACGAAGTAGTACTTAAACAACCCATGCGTACGAACATTCTTCCATCACTCGGTCCTTCCTATACCACGACATAAATATTTTGGTGTCAAGGTGTGGGGTGCTTTCTATACCACGACACATGGAGCCAAAGGCAATTTGGAAAGTTTTAAATTTAAGGCAAGTCCGCTAGACCTTGTCAAGGGCCTTTTGATCCACCCTCATCACGACATTGACATACTGGCCCTCGATGACTAAAGGCTATGGCAGTCAGGCTGCTGTCTGCCCAATCCTTGAGAAACCAAACTGAACTCCAGAGATCTAGTAAACTACAGTCCGATCTCTCAACCACCGTACCTTCTGTCTAACTTCTAGAAGGCTAGTGTTGGTCCGGATTCTAGACCGCATGTTCTTCACCAACATTGCTCATGTCTTCCAAGTATAACTTCAAGGCTGGTTACATCAAAGAACCAGCCGTACTACTCCTTCATACAGCTGATACTGCTCTACCTTTCATTTATGTACTTCTTGATCTCGACATCATTTTATACGGTCATTCATACTGTTCTTCTTCATCTCTCTCATGAATTTCTGGGTGTCTCTTGAACTGTACTTATTTGCTTTCGCTCGTTGATATCAACTTTTCTTGTGTCTATTAGCATCTTGCGTGCGCCTTTTTTCTTAACACACAACAGATCACTCGTCCCTCTACCAATCCTCCAGACCAAATTTTCAGTCCACACTTTCCAGTCTAGGAATTGGTGGCTCTCCCTTGAGCTACGTTAAATTACAATTGCTCGCATGTTGGTGGTAAACAAAGAATACCTTTCCCTCTATGAGAACCTGTCCCTTCTACTCTCTGGTTTGCTAGTTATTATCATTCTGATCTTTATGTTTGTTTCCTTATCCAGGCGGAGGACCTCTGCCCCCAAAGCAACGGAATGAGTTCTACTAATAAATAAAAAATATATATAAAATATTTAAAATAAAATCACATTTCAAATACAATATTTCGAAAGTCTCGGTCGAATTATGATAAACGCGCAAGTCATCTTGTAACCCATGGAATTCCAGTGACTTTCAAAAGAAAATTGGTTAGCAAAATGTATACACAATCGGAACCCATCGTTAACTTTAAGGTTAGAGAAGTCTAAGGTGATATTGCTAATGAAATAAAAATAATATATATTATATGGTTTAGTTGTTTCGAAAGCTTAATGAGTTGTTACTTCTATTCCGAAGACAGTTTATTCCATTGACTCTCGTAAAACAGCTTCGAAAGCATTTGCTTAAAGATAACCTTTTACGGATAATCGACATACAAAATGCTTTTATATCTTGTCTGATTTCGCAGAAATTTATTCTTAGTGTTTGATATACCGAAAAATAGATTCCTTCACTTATAACTATATAAATTATTGACCATAAATACTCAGTCAACCTATTTTTAAAAATAAAATATTAATTAACGGATAAAAAGGAAAGTGAATGAAACGGTAGTTATTTAGATAATTTCTAATATAAACATGAAGATCGTATCTAAAGATATAGATTTAGAGAAAGATAACCTTAATTTTCCTTTGATAAGTATAATCTTTGGCATCCAATGTACCAAGAAATTAAATTCTTGTAGAATTTCATTCCAACATTCAAGTAAACAGTACCTTTGAATCTGTGTAATTCTAGGTTTCTATTTACTTACTCTTCTGTCCAGATAATTCCAAAAGAGTTCGAAACAAATGCAATCAAGAGACGGGCTGGCCAATGCATGAGTATATGTAGATGCCATTCATTTTGTGTCTTCCCGCAAATAACCTCGACACATTCTGGACGTCCTTTTAAGATCGTCGTTCTGGTCCAAAATGAAATTTTACCCATAAGACGGGTTTTAGATGGGAGAGCATGACTTATGAAAAATTGAATAATAGCCATGTTGGTCTAATTTATATGATATTATAAAGATCTCCCACTGAATCTCCAGCAAAAGAGCTCCAAACTATCGTGTTAATTCCGCCATACTTCACCGTAGGCACAATAGACTGAGGAGCCATTCGCTCGTCACTACGACTAGTTTGAAAGACTCATCTGGCCAAGAAACACTTTTTCACTCGTCGATCGCCTAGTTTTCATGCATTTTAGCCCTATTTTAGCACTATTACAATGCTTTAACGTAGTTAGTTACCTTAACTCAACAGAGAGAACGAATCGAATATAATAACGTTAACATTCTCATTAAGAAGACAATTCCGGAAAATCAAAGATCATAATATTTCTTGCGAAAAAACTGTTAAGTAACTACTCACTGCAACACCTTAGACCAAATATTTATCGGCAGGTAATGTTAGGATCAGTTTTAAAAATAAAGAGAAAATACTATTGAAAGAGTGGAAATAATCCTATCGCAAACTCTATGATAGCAATGGTCCCAATAAACCAGGTCACAGCTTCTCAGATGACAACTTCTCAAGGAAGTCTGATCAGTAAAAGAATACAATAGTTTTCATGCACTTTAGAACATAAAAACACCTGGAGAACAAGGTGTAACACTTGACTGTATAAAGGTAAGAGCATAACTTCTGCTTTACTTACTTCTCATTCTTTTTACAAAGTGGTTAAGGGAAGATAAGATTCTAAAGACTTAGTCCAACTCTTCAGTACTTAAGGATATGCTGTGAGGGCAGTGTTGTGCTGCTAACCTTCTGACGGGCTAGGAAGAATCTCGTTTCATCACACGATTGTTCTAAGTTCCGGAAGGGGAGAGGTGGATGGAATAGTGTGAGAGAAGTTTAAAAGTAAAAAGTTTACCTAGTTAAAATTTGCGTGAATAAGAGTTGGCTAAGGAAGGTGTACAGAGGCTATGTCGGAAGGAGTATAAATGTGGACAGGAAATAAACAGACGTGTAAGTACTTAAAAGAATTATAATAAATATCACAGTCGTGTATGTGTGTGTATGTTTTGCTACGATTGGTGGAAAATAATTCGGGATGGAATTATAAAGAGAATAATTGAAAGAATCCTTTTATGTATTAGGTAAAAAGGAAGAATTAGGAAACGGCTGTGGAAATGTTTGAAAATAAAGATTTTTTCAATTTAAACATCTTGGAATCCTTAGCAGTGGAATGATAGCCAAGTGACTGGTGTAACATGGATTTTGGAATGGGCCAAAGGATGGCAGATGATGAGTATACATGAAAATTGCATTGGAAGATGTGCTGTTAGCGAGGGATGACGATCTGTTGTTAGTATCTGAAGATGAAGGTCAAATGGAATCATTGCCCGAACCTTTGGCGAATGTGTGATTGCAAAAAATGGGTGAACTAAATGAATGTACAATCTCGCAGTTGACTTATAGTGGTGGTTAAAGATTAATGCGAATTGATACTACGAAAAGAAAAATGGGCTGGAGTTGCTTTGAGTGTTCAGTGCAGTGGATTTTTTAATGCAGTTTTTTTTATACCTACTTTAATGTATAGGTTGATACTGCACATTGAAAGATGAAAAACAAGAGTGAAAAGGGTTTAATGGTATAAATTAATGATAATCGTGAGTATGAACAAAGTAAGAGAGTGATATGAGATAAAATGCGTGGTGAAAGGATGCATGTAAATATTTCTAGTTGGTCGAAGCATATCGAAACACTATATCTAGAAAGGTTACCGATAAAAGAGTATGTTTATGTATGTAATGGAAAAAGGGTAATAGGTAAAGAAAAGGTGTAATAACTTTAACTATTACATATTTTATGATTTAGAATCCCATCTCTAATTACACTGTCTAACAAAATTTAACTTTTTGTCGACTACAAAGATTAGAATAACATTTTTTTAATGTAGTTTTATGGATAGATTTAAAAAATGGAAGTCATTTTTATCGAACTGACTCTAGTTTTTCGGAAGTTGCCAATTATTAATTTTGTTAAATTTTGAAGATTTTAATGAATTTCATTCTTTTCTTTCTTATTTTCAGGTTATTTAACTAAATAAATTTTAAATAAAAGCAACACTTTTAATCAAAATGCCAAGAGGACAGTGTAAAAATAGCCCAGATAAATTCTACTACATATGTGGTTCAGTAACATTTTTTAAAAAATCAAAGAAAAATTTCTTCTCTAGTGAAAAAACTATATAATTTGTATTTTCGATGTAAAATTGGCGACCAAGATAAACCATGAGCACCACATATTTGTTGCATGACATGCTTTAATTCTTTAGCAAAATGGTCTAGAGGAAAAATAAAAAGCCTTCAATTTGGTGTTCAAATGGTATGGCGAGAGCCCCAAGATCATACCACTGACTGCTATTTCTGTTTGGTAGACATACAAAGTAAGTAATTGTTTATTGCCCATTGTACCTATATTTTGAAGTGGTATACTGTAATATTATTTATTTTAAATTAATTAAGTTTAGAACCACTTTATTGTAATCACACATATGTACATAACTAAAAATTAAATTTTATGCATATAATTTGCCTACTTTTAGGTAGAACAACGAAGTGCGCTTCAGCTGTGGTATATCCCAACTTTAGATCTGGTATTTGGCCTATACCTCACTCCAAAGACATTTCAGTACCTGAACCACCTGCAGAAATTGTTTGGTCTAACTCTAATGAATCAGATATGCAATCATGTGAACCAGAAACTGAAATTTATGTTCCTGAAACTGTTGATACTAACTACTCCAAAACCTTTCTCACAACTTGATCTAGATGATCTTGTAAGAGATCTAAACTTAACAAAGCAACAGAATGAATTACTGGCCTCGAGACTGAAAGAAAGAAATTTAGTAGCAGAAGTTGTTCGAATTACTAAGTTTCGCATTCGATCAAACAATTAATTTACAAACAAATTTTCATTTAACAACAATTTATGCTATTTTAATAATATTCCACGTCTCTTTGAAGAATTAGATATACATTATGAACCCAGTCAATAGAGACTTTTCATTAACGCTTCTTTATATAGTAGTAAAGCCGTGCTTCTGCATAATGGAAATAAACTACCATCGATACCAGTAGCTCACTCTGTTGTTCTGAAAGAAACTTATGATAATTTAGATTTCATTTTAAAAAGCATTAAATACAGTGAACATAAATGGTTGATTTGTGCTGGCCTTAAGGTAGTAACCATTTTAAATGGCTTGCAGTCAGGCTACACAAAATTCATGTGTTTTTTGTGCCGGTGAGACAGTAGAGCTCGGGGAGAACATTACATACGCTCAAAATGGACTTTAAGAGAAGAAACTAAAGTGGGTTGTCATAATACCATACGTGAACCATTGGTTCCTAAGGAAAACATAATTTTGCCCCCACTTCACATAAAATTAGGTTTAATGAAACAATTTGTGGAAGCCTTAAAGCATGACCAGCCATCCTTCTTATATTTAAAAACAAACTTTCCTAAGATTATTGATGCTAAAATTAAAGATTATTGATGCTAAAATTAAAGAAGGAATCTTGGTTGGGCCTCAGATTCGATAACTTATGGTGGATAGTGAGTTTGAGGTAAAATTGAGCAAGCCAGAATTTAAGGCCTGGCATAGTTTCAAAGGTGTATGTAATGGTCTCCTTGGAAGGCACAAATCAGAAAATTACCACATTCTTGTTCATAATTTGATTAGGTTTTATAATGAGTTGGGATGTAGTATGTCCCTAAAGGTGGATTTTTTCATTTCCATCTGTCTTTCTTTCCAGAGAATCCAGCAGACGTCAGCGATGAGCATAGCGAAAGATTCCACCAAGATATTGCTACTATAGAAAATCGTTATAAAGGAAAATAGAGTCCTGTAATGCTTACTGAATTCTGCTGGACCCTTCACAGAGACAGACAAGATGTTGTACATAAAAAAGCCTAAATATTCTAAAAATATATGACTATTGTATAGATTTCAGCTTTTTTGAAAAAATCTTCATTATTTTTTTAAATATATTTATAATACCACTCTCTGAAATGTATTAAAAGGACTTATTAATTTCTTTTGAAAAATAAGCTTTTTGTTTGCACTTATCTTTGTACTTTTTGTCAAATAAAATAAAAATAATAACAAATATTTCATACCTCTATATACTGAATAATCTAATATTAATAAAAGATTAAATGTGCAGATTACAAAAAACTGAAGTCATTTCATGAAAAATAAAGGTCATTTTCGTAATCTACGCAAAAAACTACAAAGGAAAACTACTTTCTCATTTCTGTATCAAAATCATTGTTGGACAGAGTTATTATTCCTACTTTATTGATTTTTCCCTTGTGACTTTGACATTTTAACTTAACTTTGACTGTTTTTCCGTAAATTCCAATTGTTTTCGTTAAAACTCGCTTCTTCAATATTTAAGTGGATAAAGTCACTTGTATTTTCTTACTTTTAAACAAATAAAAAGTTTTGGCGACTTATATTAAGAGAGGCATCAACTTTTATCGTTACCCATGTCAGAGGGAAATTAAATTAACGTTTTAAGAGAATTGAGGTCATATAAGAGGCCGACGCGTCATTTGGGAGTCTTGGAGTTTTTCCAAGCTTTACTTCTTTATAAGGGATGTCAATCTTCTTCAATTTGAGGGAGAGGAGATTTCTTTTTCTTTAAATGGGCCAAACTGACCACTGCGAGCAAGAACATAAATCGGAATAATTAAAAAACGCGTAATACTAGGTTTACCTTAAAAAACACACACGCACAAAACAGAAAAAAAAGTAAATAAAAATAAACAAAGACCAAACATAAACGATATTTTAAGAGCAAGAAAAAGTATGAGGCATGCTCCGCTGTCGGGGTAGGAAAGGCCCGCTTCACCCCCGGGCTGGAGCTTGCGACAAGCATCAAAGAGGGTCAAATGAGATGAAGCTGACCTCCAAGAAATCGAAAAGTACACAATTCGCTGGCACAAATTCGTTCCGAATACAAGACACAAGCCAGACTTGGGCATTCAACAAGAATGTACCGAACAGTCTGGGAGATAATGCAGTTGTCGCAATGAGGTGCAAGAGAGCGCTCCAACCTAAGTGGTGCACTCCGCGAGTGTGCCCAATTCAAAGAAGAGAGAAAGCCATCTAAAGCCGTCGAAGCATCGGGGAGTAAGTTCACGGGAACAGTCGCGGCGGGATGGCACACAACTTTAAGTTTCCCTCGGCCGTCTCTCATCTTCTTTGTAAAGAAGCCCTGATGGGTTATCTGATTCCTGCCATGTAGTCACTGTGAGGAAGAGCCACATACTTGTCTAGTCACTCAATCCTTGCGGAGTCTTTGGTACCCTTGTTAGTGGGCTCATTCCACGTAATCCCTATATTTCTAGGAACCCAGCAGAAAATATCTCGACAGCCTCCCCTGCTCGCGGCAGCACTAGCATCACAGATACCGCAAACCAGAGGGGTGATATCCTATGTTTCGAGAGCAGTCAGGGTGTTCGCTAATCACTAAAGACCCCAATACTGTCTCAGAACAGTGCACTGAGCGTTATCACCTGTACCAAGCAGTGTATCTGAACCAGCTTGGATGTAAAAACGGACGTTGCGCCTGGTAGAACTCTACTTACTTTAAACAGGGTGGTTAGTGGATTGAAGACACACCCTCTTTGGACATGAAGCCATCCTTGTAGAGGGGTACGGTTCCAAAGTGACAAGAAGTGAACTCCATGTAGATCGAACGCGGTAGTCCCGACGCTGTGGAGGCTTTGGGAGCAGATGTGTGACGACAAATAGTCAAAGGTGGTTCCCTCCAGGAAATATTGGTTAAAACCAGAGGCGTCATCGGTCCGAGAGCTCCACCGAGCTCTCAAAGGAGTTACTTAGTATTAATCCGGAATGGCTTAGGGTATAACTGGCGTTTCTCAACAACATATGTACCTACACTCGAGATTGAGGGAACATGCGATAAAAGCCGTTGCCAATTGAGTGAGAAGACGGATTCGCGTGTATGCGCGCATAATGCACTGCGCACGAGGCAGGTCAAGTGACACCACCTCGCCATCGATAAGTAGGCTCTCAATGGTGGAATTGCGAAGGCATCGCTTACCAGGTGTTGACCGGTGCGTTAAATCTCACCACATTTCACAATTCATTAGCTGCCGATACATAAAACTCGCATCCGTCCTCAAGCTTTGAGTGAACAAAGGAGTGATAGGGCATCAGAGGGTATAGCCTTATTAGTATTTCAAATGCTGAATGGCACCTGTCCATGGCACAGGTACAAGAGACCCTAATGCTGCAAATATGTGCGATTTAGGTAATGCGTCGGTTAAAAATAAGACTAAAGAAACATTGCGATTCCACGACATCCAGGCAAACCCCGTTTAATGAAAACGTTAGGATCGGGTTAGCGAGAGATGCGGCTCAACGTAGGTTGAGTAGACGCTCCAAAGTTGTAATCTGAGCAGCACTAAAAGATATCGAAAGATCACTTACACAAATCGTAGCGAGAATATTTTCCGACACCACCGAGGTGATACTATTGATGCGGACTACAAAGAGAGTGACACTGAAAGATCTTCCCTACGTGAGCACTCTTCTTTACCTATTAGGCTGGAGATTGCTCCACGATATTCATTGACAGTGAAATCGCCCGGAAGTCACTAGTAGTGCATTGAGGCGTATTGCTTCTATATATAGGACGTCTCACACTCGACCGATGATGTTGCCCGATAAGAACTCAAAGGCCTCATCCACCGAACCAAACACCTTGACTGGAGATAAATGCATATTACCGCGCCCATTCCAAGCACCATCTAGGCAGTTTCTCAAGCGGAAGCCGCCTAGATAATGATAGTTAAATGGGAAAGGTGTTACTACCATGAAGATCATTTACTACCTCCCTCTCCAAATCAGACTGTCAATCTGGAAAGCCTAGGGAGAGAAAAAGGCAGACAAAAGTAATGGTTCTCAGGCTGTGATGTGTAAATTCATCTACACTTAGGACACCTTGATCCAGCTGGTTGATCAGGTCAACAACGACCTGACCGCTGGGATTTATCGTGAAGTCCCACCATAGGAGATGACTGCCGTTCAGACCCCGGAGTTAGATAGAGGGCCTTGACAACCATGCTAAGACGTGGTATGAAATCCCCCATCAAAGTCGGCTGACACTAGAATGTACGCAGAAATAACTGTATACTTCCTATCCAGGTGTAGTTGCATTTCCACTGCCTGAAAGGAGTTATTATAGCAAATAAAATAACAGAGACAAAATACTGGGTGTAAATCGCACATCCTCCTGCCCGACCCTCATTTCGTTGTGATGGCGGCGTAAAACTCTTATACCTCGGGAGGGTGGTCAGAGGGCACGCGGCAGCATAGTCTCCTGAAAAAAGGTAGTTAATAGGGAATGGGAGGAGATGAGCTTTGGCAGCTCCTCCCAGTTGGCTTGGAGTCCACAGGAATTCATTGAACGAATATCTCTTCCATGCCTGGCTCGGGGGAGATGCGTGCTCCTCTTCGTTGAGATGACCCTCACTGGAATGGCCGTTCACTTCCCGAAGGAAGATCTTCAGGCGCTGTTGGCTGTACAAGGCGATCTGACCGTTATGGACTTATCTGGGGAACTTAGGTTCACCATACGAGTCTATTCCTCCCTTCGCGTCTCCGAGCCAAAGCTCCCTTGCTGCTGTCCTCCTTTCGGGGGATAATCCCTGAAGAATATCTCACGACTACTTTCGCGATGGCTTATCTCCTGTGAGTCTAACGACTAAGTAAAGGCTCTCGGCTATATAGCCCCATCTGTGCCTCGTTCAATGTGCCGGTGTCGATCCTTCACATCCTTATAGAGTGCCTCTCCCTCATTAACCAGAGGATAAGAGCATTCCCTTCCCTGAACAATAATCCATCAAACTCAGCCCTGAAATCGGTTTTATCTCCAATGTCCAAAAACTTTGATCAAAAAGCATTCTTCAGGTTCCTAAAAGACATTAATGTCTTTAAAGAAATCTAACGCAACGTCGCGTAATCTAAGGATTTTATTGAGTGTCTGTTTCATCTTTTACAGTTTTAAATATTTAGCAAAAGGCACAAATGTGGTATTAAGTACCACTAATATTTAATAGTCTATTTTTATACCATCCGCACCTCTTTTAATCTTTTAATTTTAAATATTTTGACATACCTGCCAATGGGATTGATTTCATATGCACCATGACCCAGCTGGAGTAAGCGTGGTATATGAAGAAAACTCTTAACCCCAAATGTACCTAGCTGCAAGATAGTCTGTACAGACTGAGCAGCATTGCACTGGTGTATTAATAGCCGCACTGGAAACCATCATGCGGTGGTGTTCGGGGCCCCTGGTTTTAGCTGAGTATGGGTAAGGGCCCCTTATACCGCTATCTTTACCGAGGTAGGTGGACTTGGGGGGGAATGGGGTGGAGTGAAACTCAATGAAGGGTTCCAAGTGGACACGGAAGCGAGCATGCTCGGATGCCTGGGAGGACCAGGGCAATAGGGCACATTTTTGACATTCGAGGCATAGAAGTAGCGCTGGGCGGAGGAATACCACGTCGCTAGCCTCTGGAAAACAAAGGTCTGATGGCAGCCTGATCGACTAGGACTTCTTTTTCTAAAAGATACGATTTACATTGCTACTAGGAAGCCGGATGCGGCTCTGAACAATTCAGCCACTTGGACATGCACAATACAGATTTACCATGCAATGCATTATATAATTTTGCGCAGATTTCTGGTTGATTCTTTGTTTCCCGCTGCAGGTTAATTTTTTATGTCCAAAGTGGTGGCAATGGTAACATCCTGGCTGCAGTGACACGAAGGTTTCGTTGCGTTAGCGATAACAACCAGTATTCAACGACTCAGGGATGCTGTCTCGAACGAGCGTGACTAACAGTATAGGGGTGGATTTCCATCCCTCGACTGTTTTATAATCACACATTCGACATTGACCTCCACTTGATTGGCCAGCTCTTCGGTGATATCTTCCTCGGACTAATCGACGAGTTACCTCGCATAACCTATCCCTTTCACAAAATTCATGGTACTTCGGATACTCGAAGTATTTCCTCCAGAGGAAAGCCATAGAATGTCCGAAGTGCATTTATCATGTCCGCCTTGGCAGGGTCGGCGTCATTCAATGGAATATGCCGGTCCGAGAAAAGTAAGACCTTCGATTCTCTACCTAAAACCTTAACTACTGCCTGAGGCTGATGGAATGTGTGTCCTTTGGAAAAATGCTTTCATCAGTAGAGCGAACAATGAGGAAACTCTTGAAGACTGCGGGGTCGAAGACGCCGGAAAGCATCTCGAGGACAGACCTCGACGTTATGGAGACTCCACTTACCTTATCTACAACTTTTGTTTTCGTTCTGGTCTGGATATCCCCGACTGACGGCACCTCGGGGTTAAACGTGTCAATCATGGCTTGGTCACCCTCCAAAAAGGCATGGGGCCCGTCCGTACCCGGAACCCATGAGATGGAGACAAACACCTAGGCCTCCTTTTCTTATTATTATTCTTCACTATGGAAAAGGAAGGCTGAAAGTGTCCACGTTTCTTCACCACCTGAAGATTGCTGACAAGTGGGTACTAACTATGAGAGGAGATCCCTCTCATAGTTGGGGTAAAATTAAAATGTCCTCCCTTTCTTTGTTTTAACCACCTATTTGATACATGTTACGAATGTAGGTAAACAAATATGTAGAAGGATGAGAAAATCCATTTCTATTGTGCTACATGCACAATTATCTTAATCGGATACTTCTTTCCCCTCATGGGTATTCATTCACCCACGCTGTTAGCCATGATATATGAGGCTCGAGTTAATTTAATTATTGCCTTACATCTCTCTCTCTCTCTCTCTCTCTCTCTCTCTCTCTCTCTCTCTTTTTCTCTCTCTCTCTCCCTCACTCAAATCGAATTCCCCAAACTTTCTAAGCTTTGATCTAACTTTGTCTCTTAAACTAACTCTTACCGTTGCGATTAGTCATTGTACCGCAAGTCATCTCTGGGACAGATTAGTCAAAATTTGAGTGAATCTTTTAACATTAACTTCTCTAACCCCTTTGTAACCTTACCTTAGGAGATTTACACATCCTCTCAGATGATATCTTATCGACACCTGCTCGACATTTTTAGACTTTAAACACTCATCTGACCAATTACTCATCAATTGTTGTTTCTTTCACCTAATTCTAGCACACACCCTGCCATAAAGTCGTATCATCTTCGGCTCCTTTTAATTAACCAAAAAGAGATGCCAAGGGATCTTCCTTCCCTTATTAATGACCTGGCAGTGGCCCTCTGCTCCTTTTTTTGGATCCTTTGCTCGTTCCTTAATGATCATGCCCCCTCTTCCCCAACTCCACTCGCTAATTGGGGGCCCGTAGTTCCTAGTTAGTAACTTAAATGCTATATAACAGAGACTAGCATACAGGAGTCAACTTAGGGTTGCAAGTGCTCCTGGCAGATAGACAGCAACAGCTTCCATAGACTACTTTCTTTCTACTCATTTCTACATTTTCCTCTTAAAGTCCCCCCCTTAGGCGTACAACCGAGTATCATTTTATAAAACAAACGCAAGCCACACACTTTGTTCAAGGCTCATAATAATCCTTTAGGTTCTCTAAGCCCCTAAACTCTTCCTCCTATATCTCCGGCTGAATTATCTCTCTTCTTTACTGAAAAATAGTCCACATCCATTTGGGCATTCTCTCCGCCTCTATTCCTCGCCACCCGATAACTCCTCCTTTCTCTGCGCCGCACAAACTTCGTCCTCTCACCCATGTCCTCAGATAAATCAAATTCCCTCCTTTCTATTTAAAAAGAGCTGTTCCTCCCCATGATCATTTTCACTAAGTTTTAACCACCTGTTCCTTTTTTTCTCCATAACCAAAACGATACTCTTAATACCTCCCTCGTGCTTGGATTAGTACCATCTGACTTCAAAGAAACCGAACCATGCATGTTGTTGGCCGACTGGACTATGCCCACTCTGAGGCCTTCATTCGTAGAAAACCTTAAAGGACGGTGTTTTCGATCTGGTTAAGTCCTAGGAATGTGCCAGTCTGGGCGATCTTCGCGCACGATACCTGTCCCGGTACAAGGACGAGCAGGGTGACTAATGATTGTTCTTGGTACTCTTTGAAAAGTTAAATGCGGTTGCATCCGTTTCTGGTGGCTCTGTAATGTCATTTCTTCTCAACCTTAAATGGCCTAGCTCCTTACAAGTCTACATATATATATATATATATATATATATATATATATATATATATATATATATATATATATATATATATATATATATTTAGACCCATTGTTGAGTTTTTAAGATAGCCAATATATTTCTTGGGCAAATTACAAACCAGTGTTTTGCGGGGTTATTTGTTAGGCTAATGCAATTGCATCATACTGTATTATATATCATTTTTAATGTAATTTTTTGAAGGTAATTGTGGGAAGTTTCAGCCCTGCAATTTTAAATACACTCGGAATATTCCTCATTCAAAGGCCTAACACTAGATTCGGATTCAAAAGGCGGTTGCTCAATGTCCTTAAGCCTCTAGTTTTTATACCGTGTTGCTTGACTTGAGACATGTAAGCTCCATCTCCGAATACTATTTAAATCAATCATACTTTCTTTAAAATTGATTAATATGAAATTTACGAATCATATTTTGATTAAAAATGATTCATAATACAATATGGTGCGATTCAGCTTAACACTGTAGCTCCCAAGATGGCGGCCAATCTCTTTTTCGGCATAACAACATAATTAGAAATTTGCCCACATTAATTAGTGAAAGTGCTATGTAGAATATATGTATCTACGCTATACACTTTATAGCATTTGTTAATTTTTTAAAAATATAGAGATATTTATAACAAAGCCACCATAAAATTCGAGGGTAGGCATAAACCCAAAATTGATCATACATATATAAATATATATATTTATATATGTTTATATATATATATATATATATATATATATATATATATATATATATATATATATATATATATATATATATATAAATATAGGTTAGCCGTGCAAAGACAACCAAATTCGAACTTAAATAACTCGGTCAAATATAATTGAATATAAATGGAAATTCGTATACAACATTTTATATATATTCCTTATTATTTTCAACTTTTTCAATAATATAACTCTAATGCTCTTGCTACAATTCTAAAACTAAAATTGTCACTCAAAAGTTTGCTTGCCGAATTAAACAAACGTGCGATATCTGTGCATAGGATATTCGAAGTCTTCATGCCTAGGCTATTACGCTAAAATTAGCCTTTTGTTTTTTCTCTCTCTCTCTCTTTCAGTCATCATTTAAACCTTTGGTTGTCTTATTATATTTTTATCACAATCGTGTTAGGTTTAAGTGATAAAACTATAATAGAAGTATGTTTTAAAGCAAAGGTTGGAATGAAAATAGAATTATTCGTGAATTTCCAGATAAAAAGTGGACTCGTAGAAGTGTTTATAACTTAATTAAAAAGATCAAAACTGGTTCGATAGCTCGAATGAAAGGGATGGCGCCAAAATAATCCTGCTATGACTGAGAATAAAATGATTGAAGTAGAAGAACTTGTTATATCTCTAATGAAATCCCGGACTCATCTATTCCAAAGAGAGCTCTTTAGTGAATTAGGTATTTCCCTTTCTTCTGTGCAACGGAATTTAAAATTAAAGGCTCATAAAACAATGAACATTTCCCCCCATCGTGATATTAATATGAGACAACGTCGCGAGACTGGTTCTAAGTTGAATGGCCTCCTAAACCGTTTGAATTTAACCCTATGGACTATTCCATATGAAATTTACTTCAAGAAAAAGTTTACAGCAATAGAAAAAATAAATTTAATAAATCAGAACGTAAGGACAAAAAATCTTCTTGCCTGAGTAAACAACGACATCTGATATCAGACACTGTTTTTATTCTTTTAAAATGCGATTAAAGGCTGGATGTAACCAAGAGGGTGGACATATTGTTCATTTATTTCAATAAATGTATATCGATTTTGAGTTTTTAATGTTATTTTTTTTTAATTGAGGCAATACTCTTATAGTTTTATTGTTGAAAATTTCAGAGATATTGAGGAATACATATAATTTGTTAGCGAATTATCATTTATATTTAATTACATTTGACTGAGTTATTCAAGTTACAATTTAGTGAAGATTTTACTGGGTCACCCTAGATAAATATATATATATATATATATATATATATATATATAGTTGTATAAGGCTTGGCTGTGAAGCCTGCATTTGATATTAAGGATAAATAATAGAGCCATATGAAACGGATGCAACATCTTTTAATTTTCACAACGTTTCCAAAACTAGAAGTTTTCATCTTCAGGCTAAAAATACTAAAATTAATACATAAAAAATACAGAAAAAACTAAGACATTGAATTGCTTTAAAGGATGACAATTATAAAGTATCAATAAAATGTATACTAATTATAAGTTAAAATATGACTTGGCAATAGTTAAATTTGCTTTAAAACTGACTAAAAGTAGTTAAGATAAATAACTATAATAACAATACATTTAAAATTGGTAAAAATTAATGAATTCAAAACTGTAAGAGCAATTAACTTGGCAGCAGTTAAATTTGCTTTAAAACTGAGTAAAAATAGTTAAGATAATCAACTATATATATATTTTTGTCACCTGATTTTAGTTAATAGCCTCACTAACGCCACGCAGAGCTCCAAGACAATCCATTGAAATCAAGCAAGTAATTGCAATATACATTTCACGTTCAAACCATACTCTCGAGCATTCTTCCTTGAACATGAATAAACATAACTAAATATTAATACAGCATCCTCTAACATCTCACTGCACCCATAAAAAATAGCCCCATTCCCTAACTAACTCCCAAACATTCAACTCAACATTCCCAAGACATTATTTACCTCTCTTCTCTTCTGTCCAACATTCCAAAAAGGCAATGATCATGAACTGAGTTAAAATTCCTCTTCGTTTCGTGTAACTGATATGTTCAGTTTTATTCCTTCCTTGGCCGAGCCTCCTTAGAAACATAGCTTGAGCAAAGTTAGTCCCACGGTTTACTATTTATTCCCTTTGGTATTTTTAAGACCCATTTCGTTCATTAATACCCCTTAGGGGATCTCTTTTCTCTACAGTTCTGTTTTGGCAGCGCGATAAGTAAGGCACTAATGATCTGGAAAATGAGGTAGAAGTGCATTTCTTGTTAGCGCTCTCTCAGACATGATACTTGATAAATAAATAGGTAGATAGGCCAATTGAAAGATAAGAATTTAACATAACCCATCATATAATATTCATTAAAGTCATTCAGGTAGATGGATATACAGTCGGGGTAAACAAAATAACCTTACAAGTATGCAAACAACTTAAACATACAAAAGATGGGGATTGGAATAGAGTGCACTATTTTGAAATAAACAAACTTCAATTAGAATACATTAAAATTTAAACTAATCAAATTAGATAGGGAAAACGTATTCTAACAGATTTATAATTCTAACTCAGTACTTAGTTTCATAAAAATTGTTGGCAATAACTGCAAGTAGACGTTTTTTATAGTTTAAGAAAGGTGTTTTACATGTTATTTTCAGTACTTGTGCACCCGTGCCATCAAAAATGACGGCATTATTTTTAAATTAGAGCTATATTTCATTCGTGAAAACTGTTTAAAAATTAAAAATTTCCGCTACTTTCTATCTATAATAAATCAATATACATATGTATATCTGTGGAGAGCAAGGCCCTGATACTAAAATTGCACCAGCAAAGTGCCTCGCAGGAATAGGAAGAATTGTAACAAATGTCCTCGTGGATATACATATATATTTATTTGTAAACCGGTCAAGGAAAATAGCGGGGAGCCGAGAATTCAGATAGCAGTAAAATTTGGTGAAATGAAAACTACAATTTCTCGTCTGGAAATGGAATTAAACCGAGACAGCATTCTGCGTCTCATGAATGAGAAAATTATATGGAGAAAGTGTAAATTTGTACTCGCTATTAATCGATAACTTTCAGGTCCCTCACGTGAATCTGATTTTTGAATTTTCGCCATATATTTTTTATGAGACTTAACTCAGGTGACTGGGTAGGTCACTGCAGCACCCTCACGTTATTCTGAACAAACCACAACCGAGTTGGTTTGTCAGTGGGCTTTGTTGGAAGCATAGGTCACCTCCAAGTTGTAACATTTGGACAGAGCTAGGGAAATTTCCTTCCAAAATTATACACTAGTGAGCTCCACTTTGATGCCATCTATCACACGAAGTGCTGGCCTACCATTAGCCGACAAAAACCAAAAACCCTCGTACCAAAATGAGACAGCTGCAGAAATTTACGGTAGGATAATGTTCTTTGGTTCATAAGGATTTCCCAATTCCATCTTTCGTCCATACATGACAAGCTGAATTGCTTCCAAACAATTCAATTTTTGTTTTATCTTACTATAACACTACTACACAATTATCTAGGCTTTTTCAAATACTTATGGGTGTTAGAGAGAGGAAGTCATTCCCCCCCATTAGAACCCAATTAATTATTTAGGCCAACTGCACTGGGATCTGTATCCCGATTCTCTGGCGTGCCCTCTTCACGGTCGCCCTACCACATCTCAATTATATTCTGGTGTCCGGTTTGTAGAGTCATCTGCAGCATCTGATCTCATTTCTTTTAGACCTGTGGCAGATTCTATTGGTGATATTCTTGTATATTAAAGGTTCTGCTTTTAGCAACTGTCAAAAAGAGTTTACCTATTTATAACTTTCTCCTTTGTGTGCATATTTTGTATTGAATGTTGTGACCGTGTGAAACTTAAACTCTTTCCAGGCCTCAAAAAACGTCTGCCGTATTATAAAGGAGTTTATCATATTTTCTATTTTTCGTATTGTGTTTGCGTTTTCTACGTGCGTATTGGAAAACACAGGCTCTCGAAAATTTTGCAGTGAATATTTTAAGTATAATTAAGAATTCGCGCCGTGCGAAATAATTATCGCTGTGTTTGTTTGTTTTTTTAAGTGAAGAATCGGAGGTTCGCTAAAGCCTACTAGCCCTTCCCCTGTGCGTCAAATAATTCCCCCTTTATTTTTTGGCGGACTTTTCTCGAAACCTGGTCGAACGCGTAAAATGTTTTAATTATTAATTATAAGAAAGGATAGAAAGAGAAGAAAGGGTAAGAATCCGCCATCATGAACTTGAAATGAATAGGACTAGGAACAAGACGCTGTTCATCAGCTCGAGGTCCGAAGTTTCCTCTACCGCGTCTGTTAAGCTACCCATTTTCATGAACTTTGTAAAAGGAGTAGTTTATGCAAGGTAACTCGTGCACTACTCCATAGAAGATATCACTCTAGAGCTGGCCGAACACGGGTCGGTCAAGGTCGAGCATGTGATGAGAAAACAGGGAGGGGCATCGAGACCCACCCCTAAACTCTTCGTCACGTTCGACTCCGACAAGCTCCCTGAGTCGGAGCATGCTGGTTGGTACCGCTACCGCTTGAAGGCATTCGTGTCATTGCCGCAAAGGTACTATTACTGTCACTGCTTCTGCCATACGAATCGTTCATGTAGAGGAGCAAAGTCAGGGTCACCAGAATTCTGTGTTAATTGCTCCAAGGCCGCAAACGATAAGTTCAAATCGTGTGTGTCCACGTGGTTCAATTGTGGGGAGTCACATCCGCTTCTTCGAAGCAATGTGGTGCATATCTCCTTGAGAAAGAAATCCAGGCCGTACAGGCCCAGGATCGTGTCTCATTCGCGAGTCTAGGGACTTGGTCTTGTGGCGCCCGGCTCTGCCTGGGACGTTTTACGCCTCAATGCTTAGAAAAACACCCTCTGCTGCTGGCCCATCAAGGATAACGAGCATGGTTGCTTCCACGTCATTCGGAGCCCTTCTGCGAGGTCTGCTCAACTCGGCCGCTTCTCTGGTAAAGCTGGTGGCAGAGCTCCTTTCCCCTTTCCCAATGTGACCGTTTCCGGTAAGGCGAAACGGCTACGCACCTCCACCGAGTCGTAAGATTCACATGAGGCAACACCCCTGAAGTTAGTTGCAAGGCCATCCTTGAAAAGGATAGCCCCTCAACTCCGAATCCGCAACGCCCGCCTAACTTTTCGAGGGGGAGGGAGGAAAAGATTCGCATGGCAAGCCCAACCTCCCCAATAAGTGTTCAAAGGCAATAGCGCCTTCACTGTATTGTCCGGCCAACAGCGCCCGGGGTTCTGCCTCCGGGATACGTAGGGCCATTTCCGTGAGTGTCTTCTCTTCGAAGAGGGCAGCGCGTCTCCTCTGAGCTAGGCCTGGAGGGCATATTCCTTCCATGGAATTGCCGCGAACTCCGGGCCAACTGGGAGGAGCTGCGGAGGCTCGTCTCTTCCCGTTCCCAGTTAGCTATATTTCTGCAGGAGACCATGCTAGGCGCGTGCCCCCTGTCCACCCTTCCGAGGTATAATAGTTTTGCGACCCCACCACAATGGGATGGGGGCTGGCCTGGGAGATGCGCGGTTTACACCCGGCATTATGTCTTCGTCCTTCTTTTCGCTTTAGATACTTCCTTTCAGGCAGTAGCTGTGCAGCTTCACCTGGGTGGGAGGTATACTGTTATTTCTGCGTACATTCAACAGTCAGCTGACTTTGACGCAGGGGACTTCTGCCAAGTCGTGGCACGGTTGCCAAGGCCTTTGAACTTGCTTGGAGGTCTAAATGGCAGACATCCTCTCTGCGGAGACTACTCAACAAATCCCAGGGGACAAGTACGTGCCAATCTGATTGAACAGCTTGAGACAGATTTCCTAAATGTAGATGAGTTTACGCATCACTGCCCGATAACCGCTTCATTTTCTTGCATTGATCTATCTATGTGATCTTTGGATGCACAGCCTCATTTTGATTGGGGATGGTCGATGACCTCCATGGTAGTGATAACTTTCCAATTCAAATTTTATTTTCTGGGCCTCTGCCGCCTGAGAGCCCAACTCGGTGGTGCTTGGCACGGGCGCGATGGCCTGCATTTCAGGAAATGGCTGAAATCTCTATCTCAGTCGAGGAGTTTAGGTCGGTAGATGAGGCCGTTGAGTTCTTCACCGGTAACTCCATCGCCGCGGGCCTGATTACTAATCCCAGAACATCTGGACGTTTTTCACGGCGGACACTCCCGTGGTAGTCGGCCGAGTGTGAGACGGCCCTCAAGCAGAAGCGTTATGCCTAGATGCTCTATAAGCGCCGCCAAACGATTTAACTGTCGCTGAATTTTTTCGGGCTAGGGCTAGGTTCCGGTATATTTCGAAGCACGCCCGCGGCTCTTCTTGGCGAGCATACGTGCCTTTAGCAGAGGTCTGGAGGCGATTCAAAAGGATCGGAGCAAGTTTTCTCAGGAGCCCCTTCCGTTCTACAGGAGAATGGGACCGCAACCTCGGACCACGCGTACGTGGCGTAATCCTTCGCGACCGCTTTCTCTGCATTCTCTAGCCGGGATGCTGCTACACCAGGATTCAGGTCACGTCGTGATGTCGCGGAAGGCCGCCGACTGGACTTTACCTCCAGAGACGGATAACCCTTCAACGACAGGTTTACTCTGAGTGAGTTGCGCTCCGCTCTTTCATCGTGCGCGGACACCGCCCTAGGTTCGAACGATGTCCCGTACACCATGTTTCGACACTAGAGTGATCCAGGCATGGCATTTCTCTTAGATTTGTTCTGGGTGGAGGGTTTCTTCCCAGATTCCTGGTGAATCGCTACTGTGCTCGCCTTTCGCAGACCGGGGAGAGATCACTCTACTCCGGCCAGTTTTCGCCTAATCTTCCCAACCTCTTGCGTGTGCAAGTTGATGGAGAAATTGGTAACTGGTAGATTAGCCTTTTTTCTGGACAGCGGAGGCCATCTGTCTTCTGCACAGTGCGGCTTCCACAAGTTCCACTCCTTGTCGGATGCTTTGTGAGGCCTTCCTTCGTAGACAGCACTACGCCACGGTGTTTTTCGATCTGGAGAAGGCCTATGATACCGCATGGCGATACGGTATCATGGAGACTCTCCACACACTGGGGGCGAGGGGACGCCTTCCTATCTTTATATCTGAATTTTTGCGAGATCGTCGATTCGGCGTACATGGGGTGGGGGGCTCTCCGGCCCAATGGAACTGGAAGAGGGAGTCCCGCAGAGGAATTTTTCCTCAGTGTCACATTCTTTACCCTAAGCAACAACGGCTTCAACTCGGTGCTGCCGGAAATGTTCTTGCTACGCTCTACGTAGACGACTTTTTGATCTCTTTTGGCGCGGCCCAGAGGCCAATGCTGGAGCGTCGACTCCAACAGGCATTGAACCGCGTCTCTCGCTATGCCGAAGCGCACCGGTTTCGGTTTTCCTTGGCCAAGACTAAGGTGTTGCACTCCTTTCACCATCTACGGCTCCACCCTGACCCACACTTGTTTCTTAATGTGGCACGCCTGGAAGTGGTTGAATCGGACCGTTTCCTTGGTCTTGTATTTGACCAACGCCTCAACTGGGAGCGTCATATTCGAAGCCTTAGGGTCTTGTGTAACCGTTGATAGGGCTACTGCCTTACTCTTTTATCGATACCTTTATTTTTCGAATCTCAACAACGGATGAGAGTTTTATGCATCCGCAGCCGAGGTACCGGTGCCTTTCGCACTTTCCCCAATGTGAGCCTACTAGTCAAAGGTGGGGAGATGCCACTCGATCTACGCCGTGCACACTTGGTCTCATCGCATCTGCAGCTGATTTCGACGGTACCTATGCCGCCGAGAGACGCCAGTCATACCCTAAGCCATTTGGGTTTATTGCTAGGAAACTCCTTCGAGAGGTAGATATAACTCTCGGGCTGGTGGCGCCCCTGGTTATGCCCAGGACGCCACCCTGGAGGATACCACATTTGGCTATTTGTCGCCACGCCTCTGTTCCCAAAGCTTCTACATCGCCGGGAGTATTGCGTTTTACCTTTTTGGAGCACACCTCATGTCACGCTGGAACCGTGCCATTGTATACGGATGGCTCCAAGTCCCAAGAGGGGGTCAGCTTCCACGCCGTATCCCCTCTGTTTGAAGTCAGTGGGGCTCTGCCAGGCGCTGCGTCTGTCTTCATGGCCGAGCTGCTGGCAATACATCACTTGATACGGTCTATTACGCGACTTTTTCGGTTCGGAGACCGGATTGTGATCTATAGCGACTCACAAAGTGCCCTGAGTGCTCTCGGGGCATTAAAATCTCCACATCTTCTGGTTCGCGATATCCCTGACGCCGTGCTTTTCACGAGCCGGGGTGATATCGAGATTATCTTCTGCTGTGTTCTTGGACATGTAGGAATTGCGGGGAATGAGGGCGCAAAAGAGTCCGCGAGGACTATGCGACCGGACCAGCGTTTCGCTCTTACTCACACCGACTACATGGCAGGAATACGGGCAGCTCTTCAGGCTGCTTGACACAGAAGATGGGAGGCGGTCGAAGGGAACTTAGAGTTGCGTGCCATTGCATCACGACTGTTCCCGTGGACCTATCCCCCAATGCCCTGGAGTCTTCAGGTTGCCCTACGGTCCCCCGGACTGTTCGGCACATTCTTGTTGAATTTCTCAGTGTAGGCGATCTCCGCGCACTTTAATTGTCCCGCTGCCGGGATGGGCAGCGTCGCTACCGACTGTCCCTTGTACTCGGGACGAGTTGGTGCTCACTGACTGGTGGACTTATAGACTTTTGGGGGAGGTCGGCTTTCTCCCCTTCATTTAACTCGGTTTTCCTTTTGTTTTTGTTTTCTTTTTAGGTTGCGCGCTCCTTCGCCGGGGGAGGCGGACGTCCCCCCTTCGCCGGAGCTTGCTTCCTAATTGTTGCCATTTTCCCTTTTTATTGTTGTGTTTTCATATTCTTTTTTTAAAGTAGCGTAGAGCTATGCTGTTGGGATTGCGGCGACTTGTGCCCAAGTGGGTAGTCGCTAGATAGGCTGCTAAATTTAAAAAAATATCCAGCGTCACCTCAACTTTTGGCTTGATGCTTCTAAAATCCCGCATGACTACGATGCCCTCGTTGACTTCTTCCTGAGAGTCCAGTTTTTGGCTGCACTTCCGGCTGAAGTCTCAGATCTTTCGTAAAAGACCGGTGGTTCCTCACATTCAAGGAATGCACAGAAAAAGCAGAAATTTATTTAGCAAACCACAACCTCTATCTGAAAGAAGGGAAGAAAACGGTGCCCGTTCCTACAAACCCTTAGCTCAACAAAAGTAAATTCTTACCGCAAAATAGAAACAAGTTTTCTAATGTAACTAGGCCGTCGAAGCCGAAACCACTCTTTTTGTCCGAACACCGGGATGCAAAACCGTTCTGTTCAGGCCCCCCTACGTCATCTTTCCCCAGGAGACCCATCATTTATTTTTCCTGTAGTTTTGGAGGGTCACTTGAAAACGAACTGCCTTCAGAACTCTCAGTTCAGGAATAACTCTTCTCACCAGATACACCAGATCTGTGCCACGTCTGCGCCTCCGTTAACACCATCGGAATCTTCTCCTTCCCCGAGCACCTCAAGTCCCGGCGACCACCACGTAAACTTCTTGTTCGATAAGAATACCCCTGGAGGCCTTAAGTTCAAATCTGGAACTATTAATAGCCGCCGGGTCTCCATTCTTGTGAGAGATACCGGGTGCACTTGCATAGTAGTGTTAGATAAGCTGCTTTCCCCAGTATCCCAGCACCACAATAAATTCACCGTCGAGCACGACTACTTGGGGCTCGCCAATCTATTCCCCATCGTTAAGTGCTACATCGATTGTGCGTACTTCACTGGTTGGGCGAAAATAGTTGCAGCTCCTATTAAATTCTGTTCCGTCCTCATTGGCCAGTGCCAACTGGTCTTCCCCAACTATGTGGCCCAACCCCTGGTTACCCGTTCGCAAGTGGTAAAAGATTCTAAGATCCCCTCGCCCTTAGAACCTCACGTTCTTCAGAATTCAAGTAGGGTATGACTGAAGACTTCGCAAGGAACCAAATGAAATGCAAATCCCTCCAAACCCTGTGGGCTAAGGCCCAGTCAAAAGAGCAAGAATCCACCCGCCCAGACAAGGTGATCTTCTACCAAGTTTCGGACGTCTTACTTTACCGTGAGTGCGCAGAAAACGGCAAATCACCGACGCGAGTATTGTGTGCCTCGCGTTCCACGTTGATCACATTTTAACCAATGCCCATGACCAGTGGTGGGCGCGATAACGAAAAAATATATCACGATAACCGATAAATCGATAACGATAACCTGATAGGCGATAACCGATAATCGATAACTGGCGATAAATTTATGACCCATTAAGGTGGTAATCGATGAATCGATAAAGCCAAAATTCTGAAACTAGCGATAACGATATTGATATTTTAAAGAAAAAAGTCGATAAATCCAAATCTTTATTTTTATTTTTATCTTAGAAAACTTACAAAAATCTTAGAAAAAAAAACTCAAATTTAATCTTTATCCTGTCTCTTTACTAATGAAAAGTACTGTTTTAAGTAAAATAACTAAATTTGCACAGTTACAGTCTAGACCAGGTTCTGCAGCATGTTTCCCTTCGTAAACATGATCATGTTGAAGTTTTCATCAGACAGGGAGCTCTTCTCAACCCTGATAATGTCCTTGCCAAGAAAGAACAAGCGCCCCACCGCGGCGCTGCTCAGCATGGCCGTGTTGTACCCCAAGAAGAGGTCAATGAGGACTTTCACACTTTTGAAGGCTGGGTCTGCCAGACTGTCTGTTCCTTTCATCCTTCTCGTCACAAATGCTGGCGTAGTAGTCCTCTGTCTCCATATCCTTGATGCTGCCGCTGCTGGTAGTCTCCAGGTCAGCACGTCACACGATCTCCTCCTTCTTCTCCATCATGGACTTAACCTCTAACCTCTTGACCATTCTTTCCTCCCAGCTCAGACCTACCTGTTTCTGCCTCTAAGGCACTTGCGGCTCGCCCCTGTGCTAAACTGGAACCAAAAAATGAAATTATCGATTATCGCTAGTTTGTAACCAAAAGTATCAGCGATACCGATAAATCGATAACACGGAAAAAATCGGATAACCGATAACCCGATATCGTTATCACGATATTTTTTCGCGATAACGCCCACCTATGCCCATGACAACCTATTTTAAGGCCATTTTAGCCACACGAAGACCAACCAGAAGATCTTTAAATATTTTTATTTGCCAAGCGTCTATGAAGAAATCTTTCGAAACTGCAGGTCTTGCAACATCTGCCAAAAGACTGCCGTCAAAGGACGAGTTAAGCCCACTCCATTGCAGAGAGGACCCTTAATCTCAGAGCCGTTTTACCGTGTCCCAATTGATCGCATCGGGCCGATACACCCCCCGCTGTCGAGTAAAGGTCATAGTGACGTGCTAACTTTAGTGGATTTTGCCACCCGGTTCCCCGAGGTCGTCCCATTGAAGAATATAGACAGTATCTCCTGGGTAGAAGCACTAATCTCCATATTCTCCCTCTTTGGATTACCCAAGGAGATCCTGCCTGATCGTGTCCGCCAATTCACGTCGCAACTGATGAAGTACGTCGACAAGTTCCTGATGATAAACACTTTTTGCCACCCCCCTTTCACCCAGCTGGTAACGGGATGTTTGAAAGGCTCAACGGCTCCCTCTAGTCCAGCCTCAAGAAACTGTGCGCCGAACAACCCCGAGAATGGCACCGTTTCTTGCCGGTAGTCCTTTTTACATACCGTGAAATTTACCATCGCACCTTAGGTTTTACCCCATTTGAGTTTCCGTATGGACATAATGTTAGAGGGCCCCTCTGCATTCTAAAGGAACTCTTCTTCAACTCGAAATTAGACCAGGAGATTCAAGCCTCCTACGCTTACCTCCTAGACCTGAGGCAGAGGTTAGGACTGCTGAGACAAACTTGGGCAAGTATAAAACCTACTTCGATCTTAAGTCCCAAGAACGAAAGTTTCAACCCAGTGAAGAAGGCCTTTTACTACTCCCCACGGAGAACAATAAACTTTTAAGACAATGGAACGGCCCCTTCCCAGTGATTGAGAGATGCGGCCCCGTCGTCAACTACTTGATCCAAACTCCGTTTGGCACTAAGCAATTTCACGTAAACATGCTTAAAAATTGCCATCAATGTGCTTATGCCAATCAACTTGTGGCTCTGGAAGAAGAATCCGCCTTGGCTTCCAGCTACCTGCTCGCCCAGTTGGTCGTGGTACAAGTCTCCTGCGTGGAACAAGATGCGGAATATCCTCTTCACGTCTTGCCAGATACCCCCGATTCCCCATCGATGGAGTTGAGCACAAACCGACAGTTTCCGATCCCCCGAAAGACTCAATTACAAGGGATACTGACCCAATTCGCCGACGTAATCTCGAATACCCCTAGTTGTGCTAATGGGTTCGGGCACAATATTAGGCGGACCACCCAGGAACCTGTCAGTTCGTAGCCATACCCCCTCCCGAGTAACTTAAGAAAAGCGTTCAATGAGGAAGTAGACAAGCTATTGAAGATGGGTATTATAGAGCCCTCGGAGTCGGGGTATTGTTTTCCGGTCGTCATGGTGAAGAAGAGAGACAATACTTACCGGATGTGTATTGACTTCCAGAAGTTAAACACCGTCACCGTGTTCGACGCCGAACCGATTACCCTCATCGATCAGAATTTTCACATGTTCAAGAAGGTCAAATGCATTACCGAATTAGATCTGTGTAAGGCCTATTACCAGATTCCATTGAGGAAAGAAGTGAAGAGGTACACGGCCTTTCCCACCGTCAAGGGCTTGATGGAATTTCGGTGACTCCCATTCGGGTTGGTAACAGAATGTATCAATTATAACCGAATGATGAGGTGAATATTGGATGGGTTGCCCCACGTCACCTTCTATTTCTCAACATTTACGTGGCGACCCAGGAATTGGTTTACCATCTGGCTGCACCTTGTGCCCACCTATGCCGACTCTGAGAACACCACCTCACGGCTGGCCCCAACAAGTGCCACTTTGCCTTTGGCACTATTGACTATTTGGGTTTGCACATAGGGAACGACTCTTTGGCTCCCAGGCTGACAAAATCAAGTTAATTGTCGAAATACCACTGCCTGCAACAAAGAAGCAATTGAAGTCCTTCTTGGGGTCCGCCTCCTTCTACCGACGTTTTATTATGAATTTCGCTTCCATCGCTGTACCTCTCTGTTATCTCCCCTGGTCACCCCTTTGATCGCTAGCTTTGACCAGCTTAAAGGGAAGTTAGCTTTAGCACCGATTCTCCGCTTACCAGACCCCCTTAAACCTTTTGGCATAGGGACTGACGCGAGTAACGACGGCATAGGTTGTGTTCTCGTCCAGTATAGTGACCATGGCGAAAATTTTTCCCATCGCGTTTACGAGCCGTAAACTCCTTCCCCGTGAAAAAGCTATGCCGTAATCGAGCAAGAGGCTCTTGCCATCGTTTGTCAAGAGTTTCTCTTGGGTAAAGAATCCATAAACCATTCTCTTACCTACGGAACGTTAAGAACAATAATGGTCGCCTCATGAGGAGGAGTCTCTCTCTCTCTCCAAGAATTCAAATTTGAAAATTGTATATATAAAGGGTTACGAAAATTGCCTGGTGGACAACTTAAGCAGAAATCCTCTGGATTTGTCTCCAGAGTAATTTCCCATTAATTGTAACGTTAATTATATCACTTTTATATATTCCTGAATAATTTTTGTAGTTTGTCATTATATTTTTTTATTATGTATATTCATTTTTTAGGAGTTACCGTGTTTGTATGTACTTTTTTGTATTGTGGGATCTTTTTTTTCTGAATATCCTTGTATGTAAGCCCCTGGTTAACGAGATATGTTGACCCCGGCTATTGATAACTATTCTCTGTCTTATTGTATTTTGTTATTTATTTTTCTTATGTATTCGATAATGGGAATACCAAGCATTTCCCGTGTCCCATTTAATTTACTTATTTTCATGCAGAGTGCCCGGTACCATCCGTTTTGTAATTGTGTCCCTATGGGAAAATTAGCCGTGTAATTACCCTATATTAGTCTGATGCCCCCATCCCCCTTAGAACCCAAACTCTAGCTGAGGCGCCTGAGGAGATGCACCTGCACGGCCAGACAACCCCAAGGAAGCATCGAGACTTCACGCAGTCAGTTGAACCGGGTTGGGTCCTCTTTATCTTCCCGTCTCATCGCCTGACCGACGCCAGACCCTTGGCGCCAAGGACCTTTGCGCAAAGCTGTGAGGCCGCTGGGACTATCCCACCCCCCCGCCCAGTGCACCAAGTCTAATAAGATCCCAGTCCCCCTTTAGGGGTCCCCCGACGACGCGCTCCCGCAGGCTGTATAAATACTTCGAGAAAAGCTTTGATAAACCAGTACCATACAGCCCATCTTGGTTAGCAGTCACGTACAGTCTGGTACGCCCTGCTCCACCTCCTAACGGCTTCCAGCTACGAACGCGATACGTCACTTCTCTACTAGCCCTCAGTCGTAGCAAAGGCCAGAGTTCCCGCCGACAGACGATAGACACGGACAGCATCTATCACTCGGGGGGGCTTTCGGGGCTGCATACGCAATATATAGCCTTTAAGGCTACTTAGCCTCTGCACCCTAATTGTTGGCACATTACCTGCTCGTGGTGCCCCTGCTTATACAGAAATTGTGTCCAACGACCGAGTGCTGGTGGTATAACCTGGCTGGGCAGGTGGAACTCATAGTCTTGGTTGACATCCCACCTAGGAGAGGGACAACTCTGACTTCCAACCCGGGGAGATGTCGCTCGTTAGCCATGGTAGGCACCCCGTAGAGAGCGCGGCGATTTGCCTTCTTGGCCGCCGTGCTGACGGGCATCAGCGCCCCGTCCGGCCCCAGCCTAGCCACTTCTCCCCTTTCTGCTAACAACCCTTTAGCCTTATCTGGCAATTTCTTTCCCAACTCTACTACTCCCTCTCTTCAAAGTCTTTGTTCCGATGGGATTGGACTTCTCTAACTCGCGTTCGAGCCTGTGCTAGTTCCAGGCGGCGAGAGGTCTGATTCTCGGGAGTCTGTCCTGGCTTGATCCCCCCCAGCAATACCTGCGGAATATTGGCGGCTACCAAATCATCCCCCCCCCCCTCCCCCCTTTTTTTGGCCACCAAAAAGGGGTAAAACTTCACAGTTGGCGTTCGGTTCACGGGACCGGGCCGTGGCCGGGGTGGACTATGAAAGGGTTAAGACCCACCAGGTATATCCTGCATGGTCCGCCAGGCTTACCCTGAGGTCACCTGGCGGTGAAGTCCATGGCCACCTCTGTAAGTGGCCCCGCGCCCGTGCCTACACGCCGACTGCGTCGTTTAGAACCGGCCCGTTGTCTGCGCCAATGGGCATTCGCGGGGTTAATGGAAACCAAGCAATAGGCCTTTCTCTAGAGTCTCCGGTCCGCTCGTTTAGTGGATCTGGCAAGACGGTACTTTCTCGGGCGGTAGATTCCTGTTCATGTTCGAACAAATTCTTTAACAAATCCCTCTTAAAAAACCCAATGAAATCAGCAAAGAATGTCTTAAGCTGTGCATCCCCTCCTCTTTCCCCACCCCCTTTACTTCCCAGTCTATCGAAGAAAATGGATACAAACCTACTCACTCGAGGAAAGAAAAGAACACAAGACGTGGATAAAACTGGTGGGAGAACTTTAACCACAAGATCGCCCCCCAAAACAACTGCACAGATAGAAGAAAATTGCATAGAAACGAGCAAAGTCTCAGGAAATCAAAATTCACCACCGCAAAAACGAACAAAGTCGGTAAGAAATCCGCCGGAAGTTTCAAACTCCTAGCAAGCAGCAGGTCCAGGACGATCCACCAAAACGCTACCTGAACTGCTCTCACTACAGGTACTCCCAGGACAATTTGTTGATCGATCTTTCAGAAGATTTTACCTAATAAAACCAGAAAGCCAACAAACAAACCTAATGAAGACATGCATGGTCAAACAGAGTTAAGATTTCCAAAAACTATTTCAACTTTCCAGATCACAATTTCCCCCTCTCTCGCCTCAATCAGATGGTAGTATACTAGTCGAAGTTAAAACAAAAGAGCAAGCGGAAAAAACCTTATTATTAAAATAACTGGCAGGAGATAAGGTAATAGTAACACCACATCCCTCCTTTAACATGCGTAAAGGCGTAATAATAGAACCAGACTTCGCCCAATACTCAGAAGCGGAATTAATTGAAGAATTAAGCGAGTACTCTGTCACTCAAGTACACAGAGTACATAAAACTATCAACAACAGCAAGATACCAACGAACACTTACTTCGTCTTATTTGACCTAGATATCCTACCAAAATATATATATTTAGGATGGCGCCGCTTCACGATTAAAGAATTTAAACCTAGCCACAGAAGATGCTACTACTGCCAAACTTTTGAACACTCTACAAACACCTGTCGTCGCAAGAATCAGGGCTTTGCGCCCACCTGCGTGAACTGCGCAAATGCACTACACCCTGAACAAATCGAAAATTGCCCAACGAAATGTGTAAACTGTGGAGAGCCCCCCCAGCATCAAGCAAAAAATGTAATGTCTACAAATTCGAAGAAGAAGTAGCATCCATACGTGAAAAAGAAAGACTAAACTTTAGAGATGCCAGAGAAAAGGCACAAACCTCTATAGGAACCAGAGGAAACTCTTATGCCTCTGTAGTTGAAATGAGCAGAATGACCAGACCCCCATACCACGGGGTTAAAGCAAGAACTCAACCGCCCCTTCCCGAGGAGCCTGCACCACAGGCCCCGAATATTAAACTTCCCAACCCTACACATATGGTCGACAATCGACCATCTCCCCCGCCCCCCCAAAAAAGAAGTTGCCGCATCGCGAGGCACCTGCACCCGATACCTCGATGCTAAACCCCATCCCTAGCAGAGAGGTAAACCTAAAATCGCAACCACAGCAAATCCCTAAGCACATCGACCCCCACATCGAACAAATGGACACTCAGGTTATACCAGAGATCGTCTGCCCACAACCTCGGTCACCCCGTGACAGCGTTTTGCCACCACCAATCAAAATGCCTACCACTGACATCATCTACGAAGAGAAGGTAGAAGAGGAAAAAGAGACCCAAGACCCACGTGGAACAGACCTCGTCCCCACCAAACAAATTGAAGCTCGAACCATACCTCCAACGAACCACCTCCCTCACCCACCAACAGAAGCCAAAAAAAAAGATAATCCGTCCTCCTATTATTGACGGAACACCAAAACCGCCTCTAACAGTAGATATCCAAGACACAAAGAAGAAAAACGGTGACAAAGAAGAACCAAAACCTCAAAGACCAGTCCTCACCAAACTCCAGTGGCCACAGGGCCCTAATAAACCAATGGGCACGACGACCTCCGCAAAAACCAAATTGCTCACTTCTCGAACCAAACCAAAAGAATAATGAAAATAATTCAGTGGAATATCCGCGGAATCAGAGCCAACTGGGAAGAATTAAGGCTTCTTGTAGCGGACGAGACCCCCGCCTGCGTCTGTCTCCAGGAAACCATGTTGGGAATACATCCACCACGAAAGCTACCGAATTACAGTTGCGTAACCACCTCAATACCAAATGATGGCAGCACATCCGGCGGCTGTGCCATGTACATCCATCAAAATGTCCCCACATTACCCATCAGATTAAATTCACCTTTGGAAACAATCGCCGCGACCATGCACATCAAGAAACGATACACGATCGCAAATGTCTACCTCCCACCCACAGGGCCCCTTCCAGTCACCGCCTTACGAGACTTGATCTCGCAACTACCAACTCCATTCATTCTAATGGGGGTCTTTAACAGTCGTAATATTGAGTGGGGCGACAGAATATGCAACGCCAGAGGAAACGAGCTATCAAAGCTAATAGAAAACCAGCAACTTGGAATCATGAACCAGGGCGAAGGTACTAGATTTAACATACAAACAGGTACCCTATCAGCATTAGATCTGGCCCTCTGCTCACCCGAAATCACAGCGGACTTTGAATGGAGAATCTTGGATGACCTAAAAGGAAGCGACCATTACCCGATCATCCTTTCCTCAGACGAGGGTTTACGCACCTCGGGTATACCACGATGGAGACTGGACCAAGCAAACTGGATAAAATTCAACAAAATCACTGATATCCAAGTTGATGACATCTCGGAGACGGAGGAAGCGCTGGAAATCTTTACATCCATTATATATCAAGCAGGTAAAACATTAATTGCAACCAGCTCAGGACAACCCAGTCAGAGATCTACTCCATGGTGGAGCCCAGAATGTTCTTCCGCACTGAAAGAACAAAGGAAAGCCTACCGAACATACAAACGATGGCCAAATCCGACGACTAAAATGGAATTTAATAAAAAGAGAGCTAAATATAGATACATACTTAAGCAAAGCCGACGGAAATCATGGAGAGCTTATGTCTCGACGATAAACTCTAAAACCCCCATCCACCGCACATGGAGCAAAATCCGAGGGATGCTAGGTAAACCCAGCCGAGACCCTACCCCCGTACTTCGGATAAATGGAAACACTATCTTAAACCCAATCGATGTAGCAGACACGCTAGCGACTCACTTCGCCAAAATATCAAGTAGAGCGAACACAACCCCCGAGTTCGCCCAATACCGGTTGGAGAAGGAGTGCTCACCTCTAAACTTCGCATCAAAAGAGTACCAATCTTACAACGGATAATTCAGCAAAAAAGAGTTCGATACAGCTCTTGCATCATGTAGAGACACTGCTCCAGGCCCAGACAATATACTTTATGCAATGCTACGCCACCTAAGGGAAGGGGGTAAACGCTTCCTTTTAGATATATTCAATAAAATATGGATGGAAAATGCCTTCCCAGACACCTGGAGAAGGGCTACAGTTCTAGCTTTCCGGAAACCAGGAAAAGACCCAACCAGTTCCCAAAACTACCGCCCAATCGCTCTAACCTCCTGTATATGTAAGCTCATGGAAAAAATGGTGAACGTACGCTTAACATGGTTCCTTGAAACGAAATCCAGCATATCCCCATCGCAGTGCGGATTCCGAAAATTTCACTCGACTACGGATGCCCTTATCCGTCTGGAATCGGCGATATGTAACGCATTCGCCAGAAAACAGCACGTAGTGGCTGTTTTCTTCTACCTCAACAAGGCATATGATACCTTATGGCGTTATGCCATCTTAAAAGCCCTTCATAACCTCGAATTACGCGGACAACTACCAATTTTCATCCAAAATTTCCTAACCAAATGCACCTTCTCTGTAAGATAAGGTAGCGCGAAATCCAAATCATTTATACAAGAAGAAGGCGTTCCACAAGGCAGCGTCTTAAGCGTACCCCTGTTTGCTATAGGAATTAATGATATCTCACAAAACCTCCATCAAGACATTAAAGCCAACCTTTATGTAGATGACTTCTCTATCTCCCTAGCAGGTTCCGAAATGGCCACAATAAAACGTCACCTCCAGATCGCCATCAACAACATCACGAGATGGTCTACTACCCGTGGCTACTAATTCTCAGCTGAGAAGACCAAAGTGGTCCACTTCTGCCGTCGTAGAAGATGTATTAGGGAACCTGACCTATATCTATACCAAAAGAGAATTGCAGTCATTGAGAGCTATAAATTCCTAGGACTAACATTTGACAGAAGGTTGACATGGGAACCACATATAAGAAGCATTAAAAACTCTTGTAAGAAAGAAATGAACGTCCTACGTACAGTATCACGCCACAACTGGGGAGCTGATCGCGAAACACTTCTGACTCTCTACCACTCTTTAGTGCGACCCAAACTGGACTACGGATGCGAGATCTACTCCTCTACTTCCAAGAGGCGCCTTGCACTCATCAACACTGTGGCGAATGAATGTCTCCGCATTGCTACCGGAGCCTTCCGATCATCACCCATACCGAGCCTACAATGCGATACCGGGGAGACACCACTAGACCTCCGTAGGATGGAATTCTCTCTACGCCTCTTTAGCCGCATTCAGCGACTCCCAACATCGCCAACTTCGACCGCCATCATGAATGACCAAATGGATAATATTTTTACAATACGCCTAACTCTCCCATGACCATTTGGAAGTAGAGTGCGACTATGGATGGAGGAAATTGGAGTAACGATGAACCCCATCAATCCACTTGCTTTCCCAGATATTCCATTTTGAAAATCAACTTTAAAGATATGCCATGGTAGCATAATAAAACAATCAACAACTACTCCCCTGGGAGAGAAAATTCAATTCCTTACTCACGCAGCAACACATATGGGTATACATATATACACCGACGGATCAAACTTCATAGACGGAACAGGATTTTCGGTGATATCAAATAACTACACGTTCTCTGAAAAACTACCCCAAACATTATCAATCTTCACTGCCGAGTGCGATGCCTTAAAACATGCAGTACATTGGGCATACAATAACCCAACATCAGATGAATTCACAATCTTCACCGACTCCTTCAGCAGCCTACAAACATTAGAACGAATGACAGACATCCATCCAATTCTGTTAGAAATAAGAAACTACGTATATAGAGCAGCATGCGAAAGAAAGAAAATTTCCTTTTGCTGGGTCCCAGCACACGTAGGGGTAGCTGGAAATGAGCAAGCTGATAGAGCTGGAAAAAATGCCGCCCTTCGTCCAATCAGGCCCAATGATATCCCAGTACCATATGAGGACTACATCATTTCAATAAAGGCCGCCATTCGGGAAAACTGCATGGCCAGATGGGCAGATTTATACGGAAAAAATAAGATGCGACACATTTTCCAAAAGTTATCGCCATGGAAGCCTCGAGAACTTACCCGCCGGCAAGAGGTATCCATATGCAGATTACGCCTCGGACATTCACTTCTCACACATGGATACCTAATGGAGAAAGGCTACCCCCCCTACTGTGAAGATTGCATTCTACCCCTCACAATTGCACATCTCATCGCGGAATGCCTCACCTATGGAGAACTCCGACGAAGATACATACCCATCGATGGTGGGGGTACCCTCGATATCCTAAGATTTGCACTAACAGCTGAAAATATCCGCCCTGGCAGCGGAATCATCCACTACCTCGAGGAGACGGGACTATTAAAGAAGCTATAGATTCGTCTCCAGTACACGATCTAAGTTTTAATGAATTTTAATTATTTTAACACATTATCATACCATTTATTCATCTAGTACTTCAATCATCACTGCATAATCACAACCTCATGATATCAGACACAACTTTTCTAAGTCGTGTTTAAAACTTTTACTACAAAACAAATTACGGTGCAATCACCTGGCAGTGAGCACCAAGGGACTTGTAAATAATCCATCCATCCATCCATCTATCACTCGGTCATCGACTTCGTTCAATGACTGGAGTACTCCCTCGTTCATTTCTCCGCGAGGTAAAAGAAAATGGAATATGTCAAGCTCAACTCGGCAGCGCCCCGTTTATTCGCCGTATTCAAGCCTCCATTCAATTAGGCTTTACGTGAGTCTCTCCGATAATTGCACTCTCCCATTTTCTCTGGAAGCAATCACCGTTCATCCTCTCTCGGATTCTCGAACCCGTCAAATCTTTTGTATCCTCCCACCCCATTTGGTACCCCGAGTCTCATTTTATTTATTGTCATTTATTTACTTGCGTTATTATTATTTTCTTTGTATATAGTAAAGTTATATATATTTTCTACCATAAGTTTCTCTAATCTCAGAACCTATAAGAATTGAATATTTAGGCTAACCGCACTCGACTTTGTTTCTTTAACTCTTGCACTGGGATCTGTATCCTGATTCTCTGCCGTGCCCTCTTCACGGTCACCCTACGACAGGGGGCAAAGTTCAGTCGCGCACACGGGTTTTTTTCATAGAATTGGGGGTGTTCTTCCTGTTTGTCGAAAATTCCAAACTATTGTGGTGTAGCTCCTTAGTGATTGTTCGTTTCGATACCCGGAGCAAGAAGTTCGCTTCAGATTTCACCACCTATCGTTATATGGTTCGCTTTAACTCTTTTTTAACAACACTAGCCTGCGTATCAAATATTTTTTTAAAGATCATAGGTTTTCCAACTGGTTTAGAATGATTTTCATACTGAATTTAAGAATAGAATTAGTTTTTTTTTTTGGGGGGGGGGTTAGGTCTGGTTTCCAAGATATACTCGATTTATATTAAAACGTATATTCAAAAATTTCGCTATCATCCAACCGTTATCTCCCGTAAGGGGCGCGGCGATTTGCCTTCCTGGCCGCAGTGTTGACGGGCCTTAGCGCCCCGTCCGGCCCAAACTTAGCCTCTTCTCCTTCTTCAGACAGCCTGTGTTTCTCCCCTACAACCTCTTCCACAGCTTTCTCTGGTCGGCCTCTAATTTCACAGGGTAGATGTGACCTTCTTCTTAGTCAACTATCCCGGATCGGGGCTGAGTGGTAAGGGGGACAATGTTTCCCAACCCCTGAGCCCCGATTTGGGATGGTAAGTTTATAACCACCTGCTTAGTCACCACCCATACCTTCCTCACACCTACATTACTTCTTACTTCACTATTTTTTTACGCCGTGCCTAAGGTGGAGCCGCCATACCAAAGGACTGCCAGGTCACCAGGCAGGAGGGGTGGCCTTAAATGGCGGCACCTGGCTCTGCCAGCCCCGTACACACCCCTTGCAGAGCAGGCTATTCCGAAAGGAGATTAGCGTCTGCATCCAGGAAAAATACTAGGAGCCCCATGCCCAATGATGAGATTAAAAATCCCCTTAATTTCCCGCCGTCCAACGTCAGAGCCGCCCTCGGGCAGCTCCATAGATAAAATGGAAGTCTCCCCTCCTGTGCTTTCGCAGGGGAACCTCCAAAACTCTTTGACTGGAGAGTAGGTTTACTTCTCTCTATTGCCTACGGGTGCAGGGGGATACCCCTCACCCCCTTCTTTGAAGCCGCTCTCGGGTGCCTCCATCTTTCCATGGGCAGTCCCTAATTTACTTTCTCAGGGGACTGCCAAGAACGCCACCAGACAGCCCATAACCAGCTGCTCCCCTTTGAAGCGGATTAGTACAGCAAACTTCCTAAGGGGGGAGAAGGAAGACACGGCCCATCGGCCGCTTGCCTCCAGAGACCTGCTGGCTCGTATACTGACCTTAGTGGGGGTCAATACCTGTGCATCCCCCATACTATACTCGTGACACGACTACCAATGAAACCCGTGATATCCAGGAGGTAGGGGCAAATGGAGACCAACCCCGAGATTGACATGGTCATTGAGGTAACCCAGCCTGAGACGGTATGGCCTCCCATGGGGGCGAATCCGGGCTCGGCGCCAAGTACCCAAATAGAATCAGCTCATATGCAAGGTATTCCTCAAACAGTTCGGATCTCCAAGGCAGTACAAGGAGGGGAGCGTCTCCTGCCACGGCTAGTGCCCCTGCGACCACCAGGACCTTCTCGATCTCGGATAAGGACCTTGCTGAGGCCCATCCATCTAGAACGGTCTCTTGCCGGCGGAGAGGAGAAGTGGGTTCATTGCCCCCCCCCCCCTCCTTTCTGTAAAGGCTATCGCGGAACCTGGTTCACACGGACCAAAAAGAAAACACACAAAATTTATAGAAGACCAGGGATCTAAAGGCCTACTAGAAATTCACAAGAATTTATCAGAACGGTGCTAAAATACGAGGTATCCGCATAAAAAGTATTTACAGTATTATTTACAACAAAATTAAAATGAAATAAATTAACGGTTAAGTAATTATACGGGGGTCATCAAACAATAAGAAAATTCACAAATGCTTATCACCATTAAACGACCACAAGTCGTTTTAACCAAAATGATACTCGCGCATACAAAATTGGGTTCTATGAATAAGTTGTTTAAAGCCTCTTTACTTACAGGTTTTCCCGGAATAACTTCCCTGTCTTACGTCCCTTACCCGAAGGCCCAAAGTTACACGAATAACACTTATAACACTTAATTAATTTAAAGGGGACGTAATAATAAAAGGATACTCCAAAATACTTGATACCAGAGCAGTGAAGCAATAACCCACGTCGGAAACCCAAGCGAAAGAGGATCGGCGATGATGAGGGAATTCGTCCCAAGTCCACAGGGGTAAATGCGATGACGGTCTTCGGAAAGGAGAAGCCTACAAACGGTGAAATCGGGCGACAGGCGTCGAGACCAAGGGAAGCGATGATTCGAAGGCCCAACGATGCGAGTGAAGGAATTCGAGATGACAGAATTCCTTCAAAGAGGAGATGGCGAGGTTACTGTGGGGGGGGGGAGCTTTCACGTGCCCAGTGTGAACGGCTTCCCAAACGAAAAGACTTGCAAACGTAACTGGAAGAGCACAATTCGATGAAGCCGACAGAGGGTCAGCGACAACGTGGTAGAAATCAATGGCAGGAAATCCTCGCTGCACGAAGGAATCCAGTACGGGTGCCCAAAAAAAATTCGCAACGTCAAGGTAAGTGACGGACAATGATTTAGCGGAGCAATCAGGCAGAATCCTTGCGACAGAATACATTGAAAGGCCTCACGGCCCCATTTATATCCTTCAGTCCGAAGCGGAAAAAGGGAAGTGGGCAAAGAAAGAGGGAAGGGGGAATGAGTCACTTCAGCTGCGCAAATTAGACTGGTAAGTTACAGAAATTTAGGCCAAAATGGTAGCCTCAAAGCGGGTCGACCTGCGATAAACACCGTAAGCTATGATGAGAAAGGGAAAGCATGGGAATTCGAGGGCCTACCATTTACACTCTCCTAAAAATAAAAGAAACAACAAGAAAAAAACAAAAAAGACTCGGGGCTTCTCTCCATCCAGTTGGGTCTGCTGCCACTTCAGTAATGACCAAGTTAAGATCGGTACGTCCGGCCCCTCGCCCCCCCCCCCCTAGAATGCGGAGTCCTGACAAAGACCAAAAGTGCTAGTGCGCAGAGAAGATCCTCGATTACATCGGGGCACCTCATCCAGAGACTACCCGGGTTTTCGAGCTCGCTGGCTTCAAACGCTTCATGGTTATTCGCCGAACTGATGGCAGCATGTTGGTTAAGGGCAACATGATCCATCAGAGGAGAGCTTTAGTTAGTGTGATTGGTCGATGGCTGAAGGTGACCCGTTTCTCGGACGGGGGCTTTTTGGCCAACGCGTCAGATCCCTCCGAGGCTGCCTTCATTAGTGCCCTTCGGGCACTCGATGGCAGGCCTGTGAGTGTGAAGAAGGTGCCCGAGTCAGGCCTGTGCTTGATGGCAGGCCTGTGAGTGTGAAGAAGGTGCCCGTGTCTCCTCCGAGCTAGGCCTAGAGTACATATTGCTTAAATATAATTCTTGCCTACTCCGGGCCAACTGGGAGGAGATACGGAGGATTTTTTCCTCCCGTTTCCCGTTAGCTATATTTTTGCAGGAGACCATGCTGAATGTATGTTTCCTACCCACCCACCCTGGGGTATAGGGTTTTGCGACCCCACCACCACGGGATGGGGGCCAGGCGGGAGGATGTGCGATTTACAACCGGCATAATGTGCCCGTTCTTCTCTTCGCTTTAGATACCTCCTTTCAGGCAGTATCTGTGCAACTGCACCTTGATAGGAAGTATACTGTTATTTTCGCGTACATTCCACCGTCAGCCGACTTCCACGCGGGGAACTTCCGCAGCGTCGTGGCACGGTTGCCGAGGCCTTTACTCTTGCTCGGATATCTAAACGGTAGACACCCCCTCTGGGGAAACTACTCTATTAATCCTCGGCGTAGAGCCCTTGCCGACTTGATCGAGGAGCTTGAGATGGGCGTCCTAAATATGGATGAGTAGACGCATAACTGCCCGAGAACCGCTTCATTTTCCTGCCTCGATCTATTAACATCCCGAGTTTAATTGGGGATTGGTCGATGATCTCTATGGTAGTGATCCCTTTTCCATTCAAATATCATTTTCTGGTCCACTGTTACCCGAGAGCCCGCCCCATGGGTGCTTGGCGCGGGCGCGGTGGTCTGCATTTCAGGAAAGGACTGAATTATCTATCTCATTCGAGGAGTTTAGGTCGGTAGATGAGGCCGTTGAGTTCTTCTCCAGGAACCTCATCGCCGTGGGCCTGACTACTATTCCTAGAAGGTCTGGGCGTTTTGCAGGCCGACCACTCCCACTGTGGTCAGCCGAGTGTCAGATGTCCCTCAAGCACAAGCGCAATGCCTAAAGGCGCTATCAGCGCTGCTCGAACGATTTCACTGTTGGTGAATTTTGTCGGGCTGTGGTGGAGCGAATGTCAGTGTGTGAAGGGGTCATTCTCCCACCCTTTTTTCCAATACACTCGCCCTCCTTCTGTAAGAATGTGTGTGTGAGTGGGAATGGGTTTTTTATTATATTTTCTTTTGTACATATGTATTTGATTTCATGTTGTATGAATAAGGTTATTTAACATCTCATGTTTTTTTTTATTAGCTACTAAATGTTAAAGATTTTATGAGACAGCGTTCAAGTACTAGAATAAAAAAAAAGAAGAAAAAAAAGAACAAAACAAACAAAAACATTGCCTGCATTTTGCAAGAGCGACTTTAACGAAAATATTTTGGAGATATTTAAAGAAGATATAAGAAGTCTTCTAATAGTACTTGACTGGATCTTAAAGAAAACTGAGCTCCAAGGTGGCAGGCACCATAAGCCCCGCACACCCAATTTTGTCACAAGAGTGACTGCCGACAAGATTTTTCCCCGGGGAGGCCGGCAAATCGTAAACCGTGGTACCACGTAAGAAAACTCCTCTTTTTGTTGTCTCTTGTTTTGGTTGTCCCCTTTTGTATATGCTGACTCTTAGAATTAATATATATTTTTTTGGATTAATTGGGTTCCAAGATAGGATTGTTTTAGTATATATATAAATAGGCTCATTGGGTGCATATTTACCCATATTTTTGGTAAATATTGTATTTTTTTTGTTAGTAAAGGACTGTACATACAATCCGTTTCATTCTCCTTCGATTTATCACGTCCGGATTAGTGTAGGAAGCGGGTTGGATCGATTGGGGTTAGTCTAAATTTTTCGGCCCGCTACATTTGGCGCCCGAATAGGGACGTGAGACTTCGAAACCGGGAGCGTGACGGGATTGGATTGCAGTCACAACCCAATTAGCGTGGCAGGTAGTTTGGTTGTTTTTCACCTTTGTCTATCGCTGTTACTAACCTGGGAGGATGGCTTCTGTGGAACAGGGCCTCCATGATGAGATTGTGAGACTGAGGCTGGAATTGAGGCAGAAAGAGGAGGAATGTATGATGTTGAGGAACGTGATTGATGGATTGAAGAGTGATGTGATGAGTATGGATGAGAAGACAGACAGGATGAGGAAAGAAATGGACGAGAGACAGAAGCAGGTCGACCAACGGATGAAGGACCATAAATGACATGATGAAGGGGTCAGGACCGGCCCCAGGACCCTCGACCTTGACCCCTGCTCCGACTGAAGGGAATAAGACTAATGGGATCAATGGGAGTGTGTGCGAGTCTAGAGAGGATAGGGTGATTATGAGTGATAGGAAGGACGGAAAATGGAAGAGAGTTGAACGCAAGAGAAGAAGGAAGAGTGGTGCAAAGGGGAAGGATAGGAAGGTAAGAGGCAAGAGTGTGGACACATTGTACTTGTATGAAGGAGAGAGTGATGGTATGATTGATATGAGTGAGAGTGAAGGCAGCTCAAGTGAGAGTGAAGTGAATGTGGGAAAGGGTATTTTGATAAGGGAAGTGCCAAAGATTGATAGATTTAGGTTACATGGTGGGAAAAGTGTAAAAGAATTCTTTGGGGAATTTGAGCGATATTGTAAGCTCAAGTACCCGCAGAATAAGGGATACTGGATCAATGTTTTGGGGGAATGTTTGGAGGGAAAAGTATTGGAGTTTTTCCGCGTGATTACAAGTGTAGGGGAACCAAGGTACGATGTGGTGAAGAAGCGGATGATTGGACAGGTGAAACGAATGAAAGAGAGTGTGAAGTATAAAAGGGTAAATGAATTTAAGAAGGCTCGAATGGGGAAAAGTGAAAGTGTGAACATGTATGCACATAGGCTTGAGAGTATGGCAAGAAAGAGGTATGGTGATGATGATGTAAATGAATGTAAACCACTGATGAGGAAGTTTTTGGACACGATCCCGCGAAAGGTGAGTGAATGGCTGAGTGGAAAGAGAAAGGAGAGAATGAGACTGACAGGTGAACGGTTAAAGTGGGAGGATGTGTTGGAGCTGTAGGAAGATGGACGATTTGATGATGAAAGCGATCTAGAAGAGGATGAATGGTACAGTGTGAATGTTGGGGGTAAGAAGCCCAGGAGCTTTCATCCACCCCAGCAGTATGTCAGCTACAGGGATGCCCTGAAGGCTGCACCAGCTGGAGTGATGTCGAACTTCCTGGGCAGGCAGAATGGATGGATTAATGGAGGGTGGTCGAATTGAAGGGGACAGATGAATTTCAAGCGTGGGAACGGATATATGAGAGAGAAACCGAGGTATGTCCCAGCAAACGAGAGATCGAATGGTGGGAGAAAGATTGTGGAATGTCATCGGTGTGGAAGGAAAGGACATATGTTGGCAGAAGGTAGGTGGACGTCTGGTGCATGTTTTGGTTGTGGTAAGAAAGGGCATATGATAAAGGATTGCCAGGAAAGTGTGAAAGAGTGCTTTGAGTGTAAAGAAATAGGCCATTTGAAGAAAGATTGTCCGAGGTTGAATGGTGGAGAAACTGCTGGGGGGAGTGTGAAGTATGCTTGTGGTAATTGTGGAAAGGCTGGTCATTATGCGAGGATGTGTCGTGACCAGAGGAATGTATGTCGCTATTGTGCGATGGAAGGACATTCAAGTGAAAAGTGTTAGATTAGACTGAGAGCGCAAGGTGTGAATGGAAAGTCTGAAGCGGGAAACTGAATTGTAAGAGGGTACCTGGTGAAGTATCCTCTGGGTGCATGAGTGTGAGTAATGTGTTGGTAAGTCTGTCTAGGGTGAAAGGGCTGTCTAGTAGGAAGTATAAGTGTCTGAGTGTGAAGGTGAAATTGAATGGAATTGAGTGTTTGGCTTTAATAGATTCTGGATGCAAGGCGAGCTTGGTGTAGAAAGATGGGTATGACAAGGTTAGCGAGAAAGCCCTCCTGTCTGAGTGCAAGGGTAGTTTGGTAGGTATTGGTAATAGGAGAGTGCCTGTGATTGGAATGATAAGGTCAGCTGTTCGAATGCATGGTATGATGATGAATGAATGTGAATTCTCGGTGATTGATAAGGTGAGTAGTGAGTATGGTGTGATTTTGGGCTATGATTTTATGAAAATGAATCGTATGGTTGTGCATCCTGCCAGTGATCAGATTGAGAGAAAGATTGGTAAAAATGGGGTGTATAGGTTATATGTAGGGAAAGATGGTAGTGTTTTGAGGAGTGTATTTACTGGTATTGAGGTGACTGTTATGGAGAATGTAAGACTTGTGAAGGGTGAAAGGGCGGCGGTTAGAGTGAGTTGGAGTAAGGATGTTAGTTTAAATGTGGGTGAGAACACCGTGATATTGGATGGAAAGTATGCATATTATAAGGTAAGGCGTGTTGCTTGTGTGTTTGATGGCTTTATGAGAATAAATGATCCTTTTGTATGTGTGCAGGCGGACCCCAGGGTGAAGGGACAGGTGAGGGGTATCCAAGTCGGAGATGTACTAGGACACCTCTCCACTGTCACTGAGGTAGGTATGGATGATAGCACGGATATCAGGGTGAATATTGCGAATGAAAAGACATGTGAATGGATGTATAATGAGGTGAAGGACATGGTGAAATTGGATGGATGTTTGACTGAGTATAAAAGGGAGGATGTGTATCGAATGATATTTGAACGAAAGGGAGCCCTCAGTAAGGGTGATCTGGATTTGGGAGTTGCAAAGCTCCCGGAATTCAAGATTGTCCTGAAGGAGGACTCCCCAATCTATCAGCGGCCGAGGCATTTCCCACGTCCGGTTGCTGATGAGATTGAGGAGCAGTGTTTGGAATTGGGGCAATTGGGAGTGATTGAAGAGAGTGAGAGTGCAGGGAATAGTCCAATTGTGCCTGCACGTAAGCCGGATGGAAGATTGCGTCTGTGTGTGGATTATCGAAAGGTGAATGAAAGGACTGTGAAAGAAAGGTTTCCGATGTGTTTGGTATCTGAGTGTGTATATAGTATGCATGGGATGGATTGGTTTACGAAGCTGGATCTGGTACGGGGGTATTACCAGATGCCTATTGCTGAGGAGAGCCGGCCGGTAACTGCCTTCTCTTCCACAAAGAGGCATTACCAGTTCCGGAACCTCAGCTTCGGGTTGGCTAATGCTCCCGGAGCCTTCCAGCGGGCAATGAATGTTGTGTTGAGTAAGTTTGCGACTAAGAATGTGATTGCATTTATAGATGATATTTTGATTATGACTGAGACTTCTGAGGAGCATATGAGATTGGTGAAATTGGTGAATGATGTGTTGAGAACATTGGAGAGTGTTGGTGTGAAGGTGAAAGTGGCGAAGTGTGAATGGTTTGCGAAAGAAGTGGAATTCCTTGGGCATATGGTGAGTGAGAATGGGTTGCGAAAATCACCGAAGTATGTTGAGAAGGTGCGAATGTTTCCTAAACCGGTGACTGTGAAGCAACTGAAGTCGTTTTGGGGTTTGTTTGAGTTCCAGCGAAAGTTTATACGTGATTTTTCTGGTGTGAGTAAGCCTCTGACTGAGTGGATGGGCAAGAAAGGTAGTACGGTTGTCAAGTGGAATGATAAGATGAATGAGGCGTATGAGAGACTGAAAGAGGCAGCGGCTGAAGATGTTGAATTGGCGTACCTAGATTATAATGTAAATGCTAAAATGCTTGAATTGTATACAGATGCGAGTGGGTATTGTATGGTAGGTTTTCTGATGCAAGAGCAGCGTTTGAATGGAAAGAATGTCAGGCGAATAATTGGGTATGTATCCAAGGCTATGAATGTTGCAGAACGAAAGTATTCGACTGTGGAACGAGAGTTGGCTGCGATAAGATATTGTTTGAAAGTGTTGCGTCCGTTTTTGTATGGTGTGAGGTTTGTGATAAAAACAGATCATCAACCTCTTGTGTATCTGCAGCATATGAAGTGGGCTGATAGTAGGATTGCAAGGACTTTGGAAGATTTGAGTGACTTTGACTATGTGATTGAGTATGTGCCTGGTGAACGGAATGGAGTGGCTGATTTGATGTCAAGGTATCCTGGTACGAATGATGAAAATGTGTGTGGAGTGAGTGATCCTGAGTATTTGCCGAAAGGGATTATGAATGGAAAAGAGAGTAAGGGTGGTGGTGATTCCTTGTTTGAGAGTGTATGGAATGGTTTGCAAGATTTGAAGAGTGATGGAGTAGACGTGAGAGTGCCCGATAGTGTGGATGATTTAAGGAAGGAGGTAATGAATGAAGTGTGTAGGAAGCCTGAAAGCATTGGTATGGCAAAGGTGCGGAACTTCATGAAAGAATTGAGAGCGATGTGTATGCAAGGGGTCCCGCCATTTCAGGAAGTGTTGATTGTAGTGAGTTGTTTGTATGGAGTAATTGTTTATGTGCACTTTGGTGGTGAGAGGCCAATTGTGTACAAGGATGAGAAGATGAAGGGTTTGAATCCTAATGTGGTACATCTGCAATGTTTGAGCAGTGTGCACTACAATTGGGTGATTGAAAAGTGTTCGTATATAAGAGAGAAGAATGATTGTCTGGATGAAGATGAGCGTCGTGTGGTGAGATATGGGAGTTAATGACAGTGTGGATATCAGTGCTGATGTTGGTGTGCTTGTTCCTTCTGTGTATTGCGAACATGGTGGACCTGATATGATGGAAGCGAGAGTGAAAGTTGGTGAAAGGTTTTTCTGTGGTTTGATTGATACTAGAGCGCAAGTGTCTTTAGTGAATGAGAATATTCTGAGTAAGTATGAAGAGTTTAGATGTTGCGAGCATAAACCTGTGAAGTTACGGATAAGTGGATTAGGGAATGGCATGATAGTGGCATGGGAACAGGTTAGTCTGAAAGTGAGTTTGGGTAATGGTGTGAATGTGAAGCATGACTTTGTGATTCTGAAAGATGAGCAAATGCCGTGTTGTTTCTTGCTTGGTGTAGACTTTATGAGATTGAATGATTTGTCTTTGGATGCTGATAAGGATCGTCTTATGAAAGGGGAATGTGAGGTGATGAAGTTGAATGAGTGTGCGAAGAATGTTGTCAAATTTTGTGGCATGATTGAGTTGGTCATGGATGATGAGAATGAGATTTTAAGTGATGATGATATTCTAGAGATGCAAGAGATGTTTCCTTTTGTTAGTGAGTTGAAGAAGTGTGTAATGATGCGTGTTGATTTGAATGAATGGCCAGAGTCTTTAAGTGATTTTAAAAGATATGCTAAGGATTTTGTTGTTTGTATGGATGTTGTATATTTTGTGAGGCATGTGAAGGGTAGTGATGATATGTATGTACCTGTGATGTCCTTAGTTGGTATGATTGGTCTGGTGAAGGTTGTGCATAATAATTATGGGCATATGGGTAAGTTTAAGCTGTGGGAGTGTATGAAGGAACGTGTGTTTCATCCGTTTCTGAGAACTGTTGTGAATGATGTTGCAACTACGTGTGAAAAGTGTCAGAAGCGAAAGGTGCAAGGTGTGCAAGTGAAACCACCGATGTTGAAAGTTGATGCGAAAGAACCGTTTGAATTGGTAGTGATTGATTGTGTGTCTTTGCCACGTACGAGTGCCTGGGAATGTTGGTATGGTTGTGATGGTTGATCATAAAAGTAAGTTTGTGTATGCAGCGCCTGTGAGAGATAAAAGGAGTGTGACTGTTGCGCGTGTGGTTGAGCAGTTGTTTTTTCCTATGTGTGCATGGAAGCCTAGAAGATGTCTGAGTGATAATGGGCCTGAATTTGTAGGAGAAGTGTTTGAGCAAATGTTGAGAGAGAATGGTGTGGAGCATGTGAGAACAACTCCGTATGTAACGTCTTCAAATGGATTGGCTGAGCGTACTATAAGAACCTTGTGTGAGATGTTGAGAATGATGAGTACGACAGTGAATGACTGGGATGTATGTCTGGGGAGAGTGTTGTGGGCGTATAATTCAACTGTGAGTAGCGCAACTGGAATGTCCCCATGTCAGTTTGTGATGAATTTTGAAAGGCGAGTGAAAGATAGGTTTCGTTTGAGTGAAAGTGAGCAGAGTGTATGGCGTGAGGCACATGAAAGGTTCCGTTCATTTGGATTAGGTGCAAAAGTATTAAGGGTGAAAGAAGTGAAGGGTAGGTTGAATGTGTCAAAGATGAGTGAGAAGTTTGATGGACCTTATAGAGTTGTGAGAGTTTGGGAAAATGGGCTGACATATGTTTTGGAGAGTTTGAATGACGGTATGACTGAGAGAGTGCGGGCTCATCAGAGTCAGTTAAGGAGATGGAGAGAACCTCCTGACTACCTGGTGAGTCATCCAGTGTATGAACTGTGTAGAGAGAGAGGTAAAGTGCATGATGATGAGATTGAATGTGATAGTATGGATCTGTCTGGGAAAGAGCTAGTCTTAGTCTCAAGGAGTAGAAAGCGTACAAAGAAGAGTGAAAGGAAGAATGCAAGTACGAATGAAAGTAAGTCCGAGCAGAGTCTTTCTGGTATGGGGGATCTTGAAATGGAGATTGAGTTTTTGCGTAAACAGGTAAGTGATTTGGCTGGTATAAGTAGACGAGTGAGTGAGCTGCCTGTGCCTGATTTTTCTGGTTTTAGGAACAGTATGAATGATAGGGTGTTTGGGCAGAATGAACCTAGTGTGGCTGATTTTTCGGGTTTTACGAATGGTAACAGTAGGGACGAATTTGATGTAGTGAACGATGAAGTGGCTGATTTTTCAGGTTTCTGGTGGGAACCAGTCGAAGGGGTTTCTGGTATGCCTGTTGAGAATACGTGGGATGTGACTGACCTGTCTGTTTCGCAAGAGTGTACCTTGAGTTGGATGAGAGCTGTGAGTGAGGAGCTGATGAATGGGGGTATGAAGAGTGAAGGTTCTGAACGGAAGAGTATGAAAGAATTCTGTCGTGAGATGGGAGAACTGGTAATGAGGGCTAAGAGTATGGTTGACGAGATGATTAATAGTGATTATGAGACTGACAGGAAGACTGATGAACAACCCCGACTGATTGCTACGCGTAGCCAGGGACCAGTAGACGAGTGTGAATGGGTGCAGAAGGATGTGATTGAGTATAAAAGGTACTGTGAGTAAGGATTGAAAGTGTATTGTGAATGACTGTGTTCGAATGGCTTAAGGAAGGAGGGGTGTGGTGGAGCAAATGTGAGTGTGTAAAGGGGCCATTCTCCCACCCTTTTTCCCAATACACTCGCCCTCCTTCTGTAAGAATGTGTGTGTGAGTGGGAATGGGTTTTTTATTATATTTTCTTTTGTACATATGTATTTGATTTCATGTTGTATGAATAAGGTTATTTAACATCTCATGTTTTTTTTTATTAGCTACTAAATGTTAAAGATTTTATGAGACAGCGTTCAAGTACCAGAATAAAAAAAAAGAAGAAAAAAAAGAACAAAACAAACAAAAACATTGCCTGCATTTTGCAAGAGCGACTTTAACGAAAATATTTTGGAGATATTTAAAGAAGATATAAGAAGTCTTCTAATAGTACTTGACTGGATCTTAAAGAAAACTGAGCTCCAAGGTGGCAGGCACCATAAGCCCCGCACACCCAATTTTGTCACAAGAGTGACTGCCGACAAGATTTTCCCCCGGGGAGGCCGGCAAATCGTAAACCGTGGTACCACGTAAGAAAACTCCTCTTTTTGTTGTCTCTTGTTTTGGTTGTCCCCTTTTGTATATGCTGACTCTTAGTATTAATATGTATTTTTTTGGATTGATTGGGTTCCAAGATAGGATTGTTTTAGTATATATATAAATAGGCTCATTGGGTGCATATTTACCCATATTTTTGGTAAATATTGTATTTTTTTGTTAGTAAAGGACTGTACATACAATCCGTTTCATTCTCCTTCGATTTATCACGTCCAGATTAGTGTAGGAAGCGGGTTGGATCGATTAGGGTTAGTCTCAATTTTTTTGGCCCGCTACGGGGCTATGCCTAGGTTTCTGGTATATTTCGAAGCACGCCCGCCGCTCTTCTTGGCGGGCATACGTGTGTTCACTTAACAGGCATATTCCTCTAGCAGAGGTGTGGAAGAGAGTCAACAGGATTCGGGGCAAGTTCTCGCAGGATCCCCCTCCCTTTCTACAGGAGAATAGGACCGCAATATTGGACCCCTCGTCCGTTGCGGAATCCTTTGCAACCGCCTTCTCCCCATTTCCTAGCCAGGATGCTGCTCTCACCATTCAATGCATGTCGTGATGTTGAGGAAAGCCGCCAGCTGGACTTTACCTCCAGGGGCGGAGAACCCTTCAACGACAGGTTTACTATGAGTGACCTGGGAGAGATAACTTTACTTCAGCCGGTTTCCGCCCAATCTCTCTAGCCTCTTGCGTGTGCAAGCTAAGGGAGAAATTGGTAAATGTTAGATTAGCCTTTTTTCTGCACAGCGGAGGCCATCTTTCTTATGCACAGTGCGGCTTTCGCAAGTTTTACTTCACGTTTGATGCTCTGCTTCGCCAGGAAAATGCCGTCTGCGAGGCTTTCCTTCATAGATAGCACTACGCCACGGTGTTTTACGATCTGGAGAAGGCCTATGATACCGCATGGCGATACGGTATCATGGGGACTCTCGACACGATGGAGGCGAAGGGATGCCACCCAATCTTTATACCTGAATTTTTGCGAGATCGTTGATTCCGCGTATGAGTGGGGGGAGCCTTTTCCTGCCCGAAGAAATAGGAAGAGGGTCTCTTACAGGGAAGTTTCCTCAGTGTCACACTCTTTGCCCTAAGCATCAACGGCATCACATCCGTGATGCTTAAAGATGTTCTCGCTACGCTCTACGTGGCCGACCTTTCGATCTCTTTTGCGCGGCCCAGATGCCAACTCTGGACCGTCGACCCCAACAGGCATTGAACCGCGTCTCTTGCTATGCCGAAGCACACAGGTTGGTTTCGGTTTTCCTAGGCCAAGACTAAGGTAGGGCACTTCTGTCGCCATCCACGGCCCCGCCCTGGCCTAGACTTGTTTTTTAATGGGGTACGACTGGAAGGGGTTGAATTTCACCGTTTCCCTGATCTTGTATTTCACAGACGCCTCACCTCTGGGAGGCTTTGAAGACTCTATCCACCACCATGGCCTTCGCCTGGCGACCGATGCCTTCCGCACTTCCCCCATTGAGATCCTGTTTGTCAATCTTGGGGAGATGCCACTTGCTCTACGCCGTTCAAAGTACATCCGCAGCTGATTTGGGCGGTGTATACGCCGCCGAGAGAAGCCAATCATACCCTCAGCTTTTTTTTTAGGGCTAAGAAACTCCTTCGAGAGCTAGGTATAGCTCTCATGCCGTTGGTGCCCCTGGTTCTGCCCAGGACGCCACTCTGGAGGGTACGACATTTGGCTATTTCTCGCCACGCCTCTGCTCTTTAGGGTTCTACAGCGCTATGATAATTGTGTCCTACCTTTTTGGAGCACTCCTTGTGTGGAACCGTGTCAGTGTATACGGATTGCTCCAAGTACCAATAGGGAGGCGAATTCCACACCGTATCCCCTCTGTTTGAAGTTAGCGGAGCTCTGCAAAGCGCTGCGTCTGTCTTCACTGCCGAGCTGGTGTCAATACTCCACTCTGTACCGGTGATTACGCGACGTGCCCGGCTCGGAGACCGGATTATAGTTTATAGCGACTCACAAAACGTCCGAGTTCTCTCGCGGCATTGAAATCTCCATATCACCTGGTTTGCGATATCCGTGAAGCCACAGTTTTGGCAAGATGAGAGTATGTCGAGATTATCTTCTGCACCGATGAGGGCTCTAAAGAGTCCGCAACACTTGGGCGACCAGACCAGCGTTTCGCTCTTCCTATATTGCAGGAATACGGGCAGCTCGCCGGGCTGCTTTGCAAATAAGATAGGAGACGGTCGAAGGAAACAAAGTTGCGTGCCAGTACGCCGCGACTGTCCCCATGGACCTCCCACCCACCCCCTAATGCCGCGAGGGCTTCAGGTTGCTTTCTGTTGTCTCCAAATTGGACACACTCGTGGGACGAATCACCATTAGATGGAGTGCTCGCCTCCACTCTACTGTGAAGACTGCCTTGTCTCCCAGACAGTTTGGCCTATTCTGTTTGAATGTCCCAGTCTGGACGATCTTCGCGCACGTTACGTGTTCCGGTACCGGAAGTGGTGGGGTCGCTACCGCCTGTCCTTTGTACTCTTGACGAGTTCGTGTATATTGACTGATGGACTTACCGCTTTTGGGGTGAGGCCGGCCTTCTCCCCTTTATATAACTAGTATTTTTATCTGTTCTTTTATTGTTCAAATCTCAACTAAGGATGCGGGTTTTATGCTTTTGCAGGCTGAGCTTGTACTGCAGAAGGTGGACTCGATCCAGTACATCGGCCTTCACCTAGTGACCGGTGCCTTCCGGATGCGTCCCATTGAGAGCCTACTTGTGGCGCTCCTGATTCTGCCAAGGACGCCACAATGGAGGGTAACCACCTCTGACTATTTCTCTCCACGCCACTGCTCCAAAGGTTCTACTTTGCCGGGAGTACTGCGTTTGGCCTCTTTGGAGCACACTGTGTGTTACGCTAATATCGTAACACTGTATACGGATGGCTCTCGAGTCCCAAGAGGGTATCGGTTTCCACGCCGTATCTTCTCTGTTTGAAGTAAGTGGAACTTTGCTTGGCGTCGCGTATGTCTTCGCGGCCGAGCTGGTTTCAATATACCACTTGGTACGGGAGATAACGCGACGTGCACGGTTCGGAGACCTGATTCTGATTGATATCGACTCGAAATGTGCCCTAAGTGCTCTTAAGGTATTGGAATCTCCCCATCCCTCGGTTAGCAATATCCGTCACGCCACCGCTTTGGTGAGCCAGCCGGATGTCGAGATTATCTTCTGCTGGGTTCCTGGACATTTAGGAATTGCGGGGAATGAGCGCGCTGATGAAGGCGCCAAAGAGTTCGCACGTACTGGGTGACCAGGGCAGCGTTTTTCTCCTTCTCACACCGATTACATGCCAGGAATACGGGCTTCCCTCCGGGCTGCTTGATAAAAAAGATGTGAGACTGTTAAGAGAAACTTAAACGTACGTGCTATTGCGCAGCGACTATTCCCATGGACCTACCCCTTAATGCCGTTACGGCTTCAGGTTGCTTTCTTTCGTCTCCAAATTGGATACACTTACGGGACGCACCTTTATTTGATGGAGCGCTTGCTTGCGCCTTATTGCAACAAACGCGTTGTCTCCCAGACTGTTAAGCACGTTCTTGTTGAATGTCCCAGTCTGTGTGATCTTCGCGCACTCTACTTTCATTTTTGTTGTAGTTTTTAGTCTACGATCTTTTTATCCTTGTTATTTTTTATTTACTTGTTATTTGTTTGTTTTTTATATATAGCCTAATCGTAGGCCGTTGTGCTTACAGGAACATATGCCCAAGTAGGCAGTCACCAGATGGACTCCTAAAAAAAATCATTTTCGTCATGGTGCCAACTTTGCTTCATCGGGAGGAGAAATGAAGGGCTGTCTAAGTTCCAAACGTCATAACCTGCTGAAAATATTAATTGAACATTATAGAATATTTTAGATTATTCCTTCAATCAGTTTTCATCTACATGTTTGTAAATAGTATTTTAATATATATTATGTACGAATACTTTTTCCTACCAAATTTGAATGTTTTTTCCTACCAAATTTGAACCTAAATTTGAAGTTTAGGTTTGTTAATTCCAAATCAGTGCACGTTATTCTAATCCCCATTTTTTGTTTAAGTTTGAAGTTATTTGGATTTTTTCAACCTCATTAATAAATAAATTTCGAGTGTAGGAATATTCCTTTCCCCAAATGTATATGTAGAATGTAGTACATATTCATAATATATGGATACTTGCATACATACATATATATATATATATATATATATATATATATATATATATATATATATATATATATATATATATATATATATATATAATGTTTGTTTACTTGGATACTGGATTATTTTTAACATTTTTAATAACTACGTAAAAAGTATTTGTATATTAATACTTATGTTTTCATTTTTTTTTTTACAGGATGGTAAAGAGGAGAAAAGGGAGCTATTAATTTCGCAATCCTACGAATTTGGAGGGAACCAACTGACTAGTTAAGCAATTGTTTCTTCTGCATGGTGAACCCTTCCAAATGTCCAGCAGGCAAATATGCGCGTTATCCTGTATCCAGACCTTCAGTCATCTATTGCGCTAGTGCCACACAGTTCTGCGGTCCCCGTACCCAATCCTCCCCAAAGAAGAGGATGAACTCATTGATCAAGATTACAGAGGTGCAACTGAGGAGGGAAACCCATACTACCCCAACCAAAATGATCTCATCGATCCTATCAGAGATCTTGGTCTCACAGAGTCAAGTGCCGAGCTTTAAACTTCGATACTCAAGAAGCGGGATTTATTAGATGACAGTGTGCAAATATTAGGTTAGAGAAAGCTTCACCAGTATTTTTAAAGCTTTCCTTAGGTCAAGATGAGAGTTCGTCCAAGAGCTTCAAAGCAGTGCTGCTTCATAACAAGAACATGTATCCATCTCTTCCCCTTGTTCCCTCGGTCCAGTACAAAGAGGAATACAGCAGCGTCAAGATATTGATAGATATATTGAAATATGAAGAGTACGGTTGGGGAGTTATCAGAGACTTCAAAATGGTGGCCTTCTTGATGGGTTTCAAGGTGGCTTTATCAAGTTTTCTTGTTATCTTTGCCTTTGGGACAGCAGGGAAAAAGTGGAACACTACCATCAGAGGAATTGGCTACAACGGAGCAAGTTTAGTGTGCGGAGAAACAACGTCAAATGGGAGCCTTTGTTGGACCCACGAGAAGTACCGTCTCCCCCTCTGCACTTAAAATTGGACCTTATGAAACAATTTGTCAGAGCTCTCGATAAGGAGTCCGCAGCTTTCAAGTATCTCCAAGATTTCTTTCCTAAGCTATCTGCGACAAAGGTGGAGGCCAGGGTCTTCGTCGGTCCACAAATAAATAAGATCATGGAGTGCAAGGAGATTCCGAGAAGCTCACTAGGACGGAAAAGCAGCGTGGGGCAGCTTTATCGCAGTGGTTCTGGGCGTCCAAGGTAATAACGAAGACGAAAATTATGTAGAACTTGTTGAGAACTTGGTAAGAAACTACAGCAAGACGGATTGTAGAATGCACTTGAAATTCAACTTTCCTGATGCTCATCTTTATAAATTTAAGGAGAACATGGGAGTGTACTCCGAGGAGTATGGTGAGCGCTTTCACCAGGATCTACTGAACTTTGAACGCCGCTATCAAGGATCGTATAGTGAAAATCTTATGTGAGACTATATTTGAAGGCTAGTTCGTGAAAGTAATTTAGAGTATAAGCGTAAATCACGGAAAACAACTCATTTCTAATATTTTAATTGTCTCACTTATGTAATTCTAGCATAAATATATGTTATTTTTGTATCATGTCGTTTTGTTTTTACTTTATGCAAATGAAACTTCAAATTTACCACTTCCTCCCAGAGGAAATAGGTAAATTTCATATAAATATAACTTTTCTGGATATAAAAGCAAAGTTTGAAATAAATAAGTGTTTATTCATGCATTCTAAACATAAGCAAATAGAAAATAGCAGTTGCTACCCAAAGACAAAATTCGTGTTACACAGTGTTATTTATTTGTAGAATATCATATATCTATATTTTCCTTTGGGCGTTACGAGTATGTTCGAGTATTATAGTTCGAATGCAAAGTCGGTATTGCTTATAACCTTTTTTATGTGTTTTGAAATGCTGAATCCTAATCTAACATTCATTACCTTTGCGATTTCCCATTTTGCAAGAAAATTAAAAAAAAAACTAATGTGTGTGTCTATTTATTCAAGATGGATTGAGGCTTACATAGGTCCAATATAGTGACCTACATGAGTCCATGATGAGGCGCCATACAGGGTGGCCATCTTAGTTTTGTGAACAAACAACGGGCTACAGATATATCTCTACTCTGTCACAGGTAAAGACGCCTTCTTGATGCTGTGTTTAGTTCAGTTATGATTGGCGATAGGTATAAATCAGTCTTTAATTGCGTCACTTGAATAAATAAAAGTAATTATATGTGGAATTTCTATCAAAACCATCAATAAAGTACTAAACAACTAGAGTGGAGGATAGATGGATTTTCCTTATAAGTTAACATCACCAGAATTGAACGCTGGCTGCACCCGGCAGTTTACGTGCCCGCGTGCAGACCGTTACTTATCAGCGAACAACTTGTAGTCGCAGGTACAGATCGAACGTCTTATAGATACAGATACGTAGAAATTGCATTAAAAAACATTACAAAAAATTATTAAATCTTTTAAAATTAAATAGTCATAAAAATGTCAGTGTCAAGATATTGAATTTTTAAATGTAGGGCAGACGTTCTTCGCCTAGGCCTGAAGAACTGTGCACCTTCTTGCAATGAGGAGGCAAATTTCCAGGGGTTCTTTTAATAACATTTGGCTGTTATTTTAACGTTTTTCAGTTTTTGGATGAAGTATTTTTGCAATTTGTATCCCCAAATCAAGACTTTCCTTATAAAAAGGACAATTTCACCTGAAACCTTAAAAGCCATCGGCCCCGTAATGAGAGATAGCGAACTTTAATGTCCGGAATCCATAATTCGAAGTTGAACATTGTGCATCCAATATAGGGAAATTTACAAGAATTTGTACACATTGATAATAAATAGTACATAAAGCAATTTCTCTTCTATGGTCGTTAGTCTTATTTCCTATTCGGTTATTTAAAAGCATACAATTTTCCCATGTTTATTCTAAAACTTTGGCTTTGTGAAGAGGATATCTATATTTAGATATTTAGTTTTTTATCAATGAGAAAATAGGCGTTTACGCCTTTTGGGGTTTGTAAAGAAATTATATAGAATAAATTTATACTAAATTTATACAAAAATAATTATAAAACGCATAAAATTAACTAGATTTAGCAATTTGCAAGGCCCCACTAAAAGTATTTCACGAATCAGCACAAAAATGTATTGCATCATGTTCTGGTTCAGTAAAAAAAATCATATCGCCAAAGTTTTGTTTCTACGAAAAAAAGTAAAACTACTAAATGTTTTTATTATTCAACAAGAAGTTTGAGGTAAATAATAGCAGATAACAGAACTTTTGTGATATATGAAAGTAAGCAAATATTTTAGTGAAATTGATATTCAATAGCATTAAAAATATAGTTTCCATTTACCTTTAATCAGTTATTAGTAATTTTTTACTTCGATTTAGGTTTACACATTTACAAAATCAAATATTCCTTCTAAATTATAATTATATATTTTACAACCATTTAATATAATCTTTTCAGACCAATTCACTATAGCGTTTGACGGCATCTAGCAAGGACTTTGTGCACCTTCTGCTATTCAGTCCAGCAACGTAGACCTTGTCAACGAGTCTCGGTCACGCAAGCAAAGAGGTACGAGCACCTTATTTCCAGGTTACTCATAAATAGGGTGATCCCAAAGCTCTTCGCAGTAAGAAAATTTCCTGTTCAAACGTGAAGTAACTCCGCAGTGAAAGCAAATAAGTAGAAGTGAAGAATAGTAATCGTTATAACCTCTTTGTCAATAGAGTAAGAAGGGGCAATATTTGTGTGCGAGTAAAAAGACCCCATTTCAGTTACTTAACGTATGTAATTATACGACGTTGAATTAAATTTTGATAATGCGGAGAGACTTTGGGATCACCTTATACATATATGTATATTCTCAGCAGACAAAGAGGTAGAGGATTGTAGTCTTCGTAGACCACTATATATATATATATATATATATATATATATATATATATATATATATATATATATATATATGGGAATTTCGTTACGCATCCACGCACTTACTTAGATGACAAAGAAACCCCTTGGGAAATTAATTCCTCTCCAAATCACCCCGGTGCTTTCGTGTTCGTTACTTCAAAGCAGAGACAAGGAAGAAAGATAAAGAGGCCGCTCGCAAATTCAGCAATTGAGGACGATTCTATTAAAAACAAAAATACAATTTTTAGGACGACCTGGTAAAAAAAAGTTCAACTCCATAGATTACTGCACCTGGTATCTGGAGGAGTGGCATACCCTCCCGACCCTACTGCTCCCCACAGTAGGGTGGATCTAAAATGGTGGGTTTGAGCTGTTTTGAGAAGTAAGACACGTAATAGTGTTAGAAATATGGGATAGGCATAATTATTTAGTGTATTAAAATTCTACTTATCTAGAGTAATATTTTCAGATGCCCCAACACCACTGAAACTATGTATTTTTCCCCATATATGTAAGGTAGTTCTGTAACCAACCTTTTTAAAGGTATTAACAGTATTTTTTGTTAATAATGATCAATATAATTTACAGTCTAATTTGTCACTCTATAAAGTGTCTTGACTGAATTTAAAAAGTAAACAGCTCTTAGTTTATCGTAAGTTTCATAAATATAATACAAAGGTCACCACGGGGACCTCGTAAGGGGCGCGGTTATTTGCCATCCTGGCCGCCGTGCTGACGGGACTCAGCACCCCGTCCGACCCCAGCTTAGCCTCTTCTACTTCCTTCCGACACTTGTGACCCCCCTCCTCCTGTTTCCTTGCTTTTCATACAACCTCTCTCACAACTTTCTCTGGTCAGCCTCTAATTTCCCAGGGTAGATGCTGACCTTCATCTCGGCCAACTATGCATGATCGGGACTGAGGGGGGAGGGGACAATGATCCCTCACTCTTGAGGTCTATTTTGGAATAGTGGGTTTTTAAATAACTTGCTTTATCCCCACCCACATCTTTCTTACCTCCTCTTCCTTTCTATTTTCAAACACTATCCATTTTACGCCATGTCCAAGGTGGAGCCGCCATGCTGAGGGACTGCCAGGCCACCAGGTTAGAGGAGTAACATTGAATTGCCGCAACTGGTTCTGCCAGCCCTGACGAACCCCTTGCAGGGCGGGCTACTGCGAGGGGTGATGAGCGATTGCTTCCCGTAAAAAATAGGGTCATCATGCTAATGAAGATACCAAAAAAAATCTCCCCTCAATTTTCCCCTTGTCCATCGTCGGAACCGCCCTAGCAGCTCCACCGAAAAAAATGGAGGTTTTCTCCGCCCTGTGCTCTCACAGGGGTCCCGTCCCTCCAAATCTCTCTAACCCGATAGGAGGATTACTCTTCTCATTCGAAGGCCTACGGGTGTAGGAGACTCCCTCTCACTCCCTTGTCTGGGGGGGCTTTCGGCCAACCCACTCTTCCCAGCGGCAGTCCACCCCTTTACTTTCCAAGGGGATTGCCAAAAAAGCCATCAGACATCCCATAGAAGCGGCTCGAAGCCCCTGAATAAGACCAAAAGCGATGGTACGCAGAGCGAAGCCTCGATTACATCGGGGCCTCTCATTCAGAGATTAGGCGGCGTTTTCGAGACCGCTGGATTTAAACAATTCCTAGTTATTCGCTTCAATGATGGCACCATGTTGACTAAGGGCAACATGATCCATGCAGAGGAGAGCTTAAGCTAGTGTGATTGGTAGAGAGCAAAAGGTGACCCGTTCCTCGGAAGGGAGCATTTGGCCAATGCGTCCCCCGTAAGGGGCCCGGCGATTTGCCATCCTGGATGCCGTGCTGACGGGACTTAGCACCCCGTCCGGTCTCAGCTTATCCTCTCTTCCTTCCTTCAAAACACTTGTTTCCTCGCTTTTCATACAACCTCTCCAAAAAACTCTCTCTGGTCAGCCTTTAATTTCACAGGGTAGATGCTGACCTTCTCATGCCAACCGTCCAGGATCAGGGCTGAGGGAGGAGGGGACAACGTTCCCTAACCCCTGAGCTCCGGTACGGGATGGGTTTTTTTTAACAACCTGCTTCATCCCCACTTATACCTTCCTCATATCCCTTTCATCCTCAATTCACTGTCTATCCTTGATTTTACGCCGTGTCTAAGGTGGAGCCGCCATGCCAATGGACTGCCAGGCCACCAGGCGGGGGGGGTGGTCCCAAATGGCGGCGCCTGGCTCTACCAGGCTTGTAAGCACCTCTTGCAGTGCGAACAACTGTGAGAAGTGGTGAACTATTGCGTCACGTAGCACAAATACGGTCACCATGACCATGGCTGAATTTCTAAAAAACAAAACCCCTTTAACTCCCCCTGAAACAACGACGGAGCTGCCCTCGGGCAGCTCCAGAGAAAAAATGGAGGTCTTCCCCTGTGCTTTCGTAGGAGACCCTCCCTAGTTCTTTAACCGGAGAGGAGGCTTGCTCCTGTCCTTTGCTTACGGGTGAAGGGGACTCCCCCTCAACCCTTCTCTGGAGGTGCTTTCGGGCACCTCCCTATTTCCACCGGCAGTCCCTCCTTTTCTTTCTAAGGGGACTGCCAAGAAAGCCAGTAGGCAGCCCATTGCTGCCAACTGGAGGCCCCTCCTGTGATAGACATGGTCCTTGAGCAGCCTCAGACGGTAGAGCCTTGCATGGGGGGAAATTCGGGCTCGGCGCCAAGCACTGAACCCGAATCCGCCCCTATGCAAGGTCCTCCTTAAACGGCTGAGGGCTCCAAGGCAGTACAAGGAGGGGAGGGATCTCCTCCGACAGGTGCCCCTACGACTACCAGGACCTTCTCCATTTCGGAGAGGGACGTGGCTGAGGCCGGTCCATCTGGCCTAGGGGCTTCTGCCGGCGAAGGTGAGAAGCGGGTTCATTCCCCGCCCTCCTCTCCAAAAAAGAAAGACTAAAAAGACCAAGAAGACTCGGGGCTTCTCTCCATCCGTGGGGGCTGCGGGGACGGATGAGTCTGCTGCCACTTTGGTAGGCGACCAATCCAAGATCGGCACACCTGGCCCCTCACACCCCCGTGTGCGGAGCCCGTGACTAAGACTAAGACCAAGAGTGGACAGGGTTGAGCCTCGATGACATCGGGGCCCCTCATTCAGAGGTTACCTGGCGTTTTTCGATCCCGCTGGCTTCAAGCGCTTCCTCGTTATTCGCTCCACTGATGTCACTATGTTGTCCAAGGGCAACATGATCCATCAGAGGAGAGTCTGATGGAACGGTTTGAGGACGCTCAAATTCAGCTGCTATCACATGTTTAGAAACACATTGCTACCCACGTGCATCTGCGAGAGGAAGCAGAGGGCGTTATCGCCACCTTAGCCAATATTTAATCGAGGAGGTTCATTCCCCCGTTTTGCCTCCATACGTCGATCTCGCCAGATTGAGTTAGGCTTATGGGCAGATAAGGTATTTTTCCAGGCGCGACCGGGGCATTCCCCCGAAACCTCCCAATCAATTGTTCCCTAAGCCAAGGGGATGGCTTCAACTATTGATATCATAGCTTTCCCGATTGAAGCAGATCAGATCCAAATTATCTTCGCGAGGCATCACGCCGATCCGGTCTTCCTTGAGCACCATAGGAACTCTCTACCTCGAGAAATCCCGTATTGTCCAGAAGAGGACACTATCCCTTGAGTGCCAAGGTTTTTGCCTTCCAGACGCCAAGTAAAAAAGGCCCCCCTGTTGTTCAGAAAGAGAACAACGTTAGAACAGCCATTGTTCTTTGAGCCCATTTGACAAGAAACGGTTCTCACTCCCCCCCTGTTGTTCAGAAAGAGAACAACGTTAGAACAGCCATTTTTCTTCAAGCCCGTTCGTCAAGAAACGGTTCTCATTCCCAAGACATCACGTCAGGATAATTTAATTCCCCCCTTTTTAATGTTCTTCAAGAGAACGCATGGTTTCAACAACAACCTCCATTGTTCATCTAGAACATCCCAGATTTGCGGTCACAGAGATTGCTCGTACTTCCAAGCCCCACTTCGCTCTCACTCCTCGAAGACAGTCCTTCCTCTTCGTTAAGGACAAACCCGAAGAACCCTTCTGCTGGAAATCACCAGTGGACCAAAGATTTCTTCGCATCGTCTTCCTCTGCTCAACAACTTTGTAATTACGTAAGCTGAGCATTACCTTTAATCATCTAACCTTTTGTCAACGCTACCCTGTGCTTTAAATGGTTAAGCGAACCATCTCACCCCCTTTAATTTTTATTTGTTTACCTTTTTAAATCTCTCCAAATCTTAATCCTCAGATTAGTCAGATTTTCCCACGACCCTTTCCCTTCTCCATTTATGTAAACATTTTCTTTTTGTGTGTTGTTGATAGTTTAATTAATAAAACTCTATTTTATTAATGATAGCCATATTATTATCCTTGAGCTCAGTTCCACTTATTAAGCATATTGAAGATAAATAACCTGGGTCAATCAGATTACCACGCACTCGAAATATTAGAATAATTCCCTCAACGAATAGTTATATATGGTATATCGTCGAGAGCCTATTCTACGACAGAGAGGATTAGCTAGTGCAATTGGTAGAGGGCCGAAGGTGACCCGTTTCTCGGACGGGAGCTTTCTGGCAAATGCGGTGAATCTCACCGAGGCGGCCAAGATAAGTGCTCTTCGGACACTTCATGGCACCCCTGTGAGTGTGACGCCGCACTCTACCATAAACTTTGTGAAAGGAGTAGTTTATGCGAGGAAACTCGTTGACTACTCCATTGAGTACATCACCCTAGAGCTGGCCGACCATGGCCCGGTCAATGTCGAACGTGTGATGAGAAAACAGGGAGGGGCCTCGAGACCAACCCCTACACTCTTCGTCACGTTTGACTGTGACAAGCTTCCTGTGTCGGTGCGTGCTGGTTGGTACCACTACCGCGTGAAGGCATTCATGCCACTGCCGCAGAAGTGCATTTACTGTCACCGCTGTGGCCATACAAATTGCTCATGTAGACGTGCAAAGTCAGGGTCTCCCGAAGTCTGTGTAAATTGCTCCAAGGTCGCACACAATAAGACGATAAGTCTAAATCGTGTGTGGACAAGTTTTTAAATTGCGGAGAGCCACACCCTGCTTCTTCGAAGTAATGTGGTGCATATCTCCTTGAGAAAGAAATCCTGGCAGTTCAGGCCCAGGATCGACTCTCATTCCGCAAGGCTAAGAAATTGGTCCTGGCACGCCCGGCTCGGCCGGGGACGTTATATGCCTCGATAGTTAGAAAGACACCCTCTGCTCCTGGCCACACCAGGCCAACGAGCAAGGTTGTTTCCGTGCCTATTCGGAGCCCTTCTGCGGGCTCTACTCAACCTGGGTGCTCCCCTGGTAAAGCTGGCGGAAAAAAGGTTCATACCCAGCCCCGGCTAAAACCAGAGCTCCCCCCTCTTCCCCCAGCGTGACCGTTTCCCGTAAGGCGAAACGGCCACGCGCCTCCACCGAGTCGTTAGACTCACAGAGGGCAACACCCGTGAAGCTGGTCGCAAGGCCATCTTTCGGGGTTCTTAAAGGAGTCCCTTGAAAGGAGGACAGTAACAAAGGAGCTTCGGCTCCTTCGCCCACGCCCCGAGGTGGAACGAGTGACTCGGAGACGGTGGTTCATCAAAAAGAGGGACCCCCGCCTCCGAAGCCGCAACGCCCGCCTAAGGTTTCGAGGCGGAGGCAGAAAAAGACTTGAAGGCGAAAGCGCCTTCAGCGCTTTGTAAGGCCAACAGCGCCCGGGGTTCTGCCACCGGGAAGCGTACGGCCATTCCCGTGAGGGTCTTCAGCTCGAGGAGGGCCCCCACGTCTCTTCTGAGCTAGGCCCGTAGGGCATATTCCTTCAATGGCATTGCATTGGAATCCGGGCCAACTGGGAGGAGTTGCGGAGGCTCGTCTCGTCCCGTTCCCCGTTAGCTATCTTTTTGCAGGAGACCATGCTAGGCGCGTGTCCCCTGCCTGGCCTCCCGGGGTATAAGGGTCTTGCGACCCCACCACCGCGGGATGGCCGGGCTGGGGGGTGCGCGGTTTACACCCGGCATGATGTCTCCGTTCTTCCTTTCTCTTTAGATACCTCCTTTCATGCAGTGGCTGTGCAGCTGCACCTGGATAGGAGGTATACTATCATTTCTGCGTACATTCCACCGTCAGCTGACTTCGACGCGGGGGACTTCCGCCGCGTCGTGGCACGGTTGCCGAGGCCTTATCTCTTGCTTGGGGATCTGAACGGCAGGCATCCTTTCTGGGGAGATTACTCCTTCAATCCTAGGGGACAAGTCCTTGCCGATCTGATCGAAGAGCTTGAGATGGGTGTCCTAAACGTGGATGAGTTTACGCATCACTGTCCGAGAACCGCTTCATTTTCTTGCCTTGACCTATCTTTGTGCTCTTCGGATGCACAGCCTGCTTTTTATTGGGGGATGGTTGAGGACCTCCATGGTAGTGATCACTTTCACATTCAAATATCATTTTCAGGGCAACTGCCGCCTGAGAGACCACCTTGGTGGTGCTTGGCACGGGCGTGGTGGCCTGCATTTCAGGAAATGACTGAATTCTCTATCTCAGTCGAGGAGATTAGGTCGGTAGATGAGGCCGTTGAGTTCTTCTCCGGCAACCTCATCGCCGTGGGCCTGAGCACTATTCCTAGGACGTGTGTATGTTTTGCAAGCCGACCAATCCCATTGTGAGACGGCCCTCAAGCAGAAGCGTTATGCCTACATGCGCTATAAGCGCCGTCCGAACGATTTCACTGTTGCTGAATTTCGTCAGGCTAGGGCTAGGTTCGGGCATATTTCGAAGCCCGCCTGCCGCTCTTCCTGGTGGGCATACGTGTCTTTACTTAACAGGAAGACCCCTTTAGCTGAGGTGTGGAAGCGACTCAAAAGGATTTGGAGCAAGTTCTCACAGCACCGCCCTCCCGTTCTCCAGGAGAATGGGACCGCAATCTCGGACCCCGCGTCCGTGGCGGAATTCTTCACAACCGCTTTTTCCACATTTACTAGCCTAAGTGCTGCTCCGCCAGCATTCAATGCACGTCGTCATGTTGCGGAAGGTAGCCGGCTAGACTTTACCTCCAGAGGCGGAGAACCCTTCAACGACAAGTTTACTGCGAGTGAGTTGCGCTCCGCTCTCGCTTCGTGCGCGGTCACCGCCGATGGTCCGGACGATGTCCCGTACGCCATGCTTCGACATCTGGGTGAGCGAGGCATTGCCTTTCTCTAAGATTTGTTCAACAGGATCTGGATGTAGGGTCTCCTCCGAGATTCCTGGCGCATCGCAACTGTGCTCGCCTTTCGCAAACTGGGGAGAAATCACTCTACTCTCGCCAGTTTCCGCCCAATATCTCTAACCTCTTGCGTGTGCAAGTTGATTGAGAAATTGGTAATTGTTATATTAGCCTTTTTTCTGGACAACGGAGGCCATCTGTCTTCTGCACAGTGTAGCTTCCGCAGGTTCCACTCCACGTTAGATGCTCTACTTTGACTGTAAAATGCCGTTTGCGAAGCCTTCCTTCGTAGACAGCACTACTCTAATTTGATTTTCGATCTGGAGAAGGCCTATGATACCGCATGGCGATACGGTGCCATGAAGACACTCCACTTAAATGGGGCGAGGGGACGCCTCCCAATGTTTATATCTGAATCTTTGCGAATCTTCGATTCCGCGTACGAGTTGGATTAGCCCTCTTCGGCCCACTGGAGCAGGAAGAGTTTGTACCGCAGGGAAGTGTCCTCAGTGTCACACTCTTTGCCCTGAGCATCAACGGCATCACCTCGGTGTTGCCGGAAGATGGTCTCGCTACGCTCTATGAAGAAGACCTTTCTATCTCTTTGGGTACAGCCCAGATACTAACTCTGGAGCGTTGACTCCAACAGGCATTAACCCACGTCTCTCGCTATGCCGAAGCACACAGGTTTTGGTTTTCCTTGTCCAAGACTAAGGTCGTGCACTTTTCTTGCCATCCGCGGCTCCACCCTGACCCAGACTTCTTTCTTACTGTAGTACACCTGGAAGTGGTGGAATCGCACCGTTTCCTTCGTCTTGTATTTGGGAGGCTCATATTCGCGGCCTTAGCGTCTCTTGTACCTGCGCCATGGATATTCTCCGTTCCATGACATTCAGCGCTTGAAGTGCAGATAGGGCTACTGCCCTACTTTTTATAGATCATTTGTTCGTTCGATGCTCGACTACGGATGCGAGTTTTATGTATCTGCAGCGAAGCGTGTATTTCGAAAGATGGACTCGATCCACCACACCAGCCTTCGCTTGGCGACTAGTGCCTTCCGCACTTCCCCTATTGAGAGCGTCCTAGTCGATGATGGGGAGATGCCACCTTCTCTCCGCCGTGTTCACTGCATTATTCGCCTGTACATGCAAGCTCATCGCCTCCCTCACTCGTTAACAGATCTCACTGCATCCGAGGCTGATTTTGACGGTGCCTATACCACCGAGAAACGCAAGTCATACCGTAAGCCCTTTGGGTTTAGGGCCAGCAAACTCCTTTGAGAGCCAGGTATAGCTCTCCGGTCGGTGGCGCCCCTGTTTCTGCCGAGGACGACAACATGAAGGGTACCACAGTTGGCTAATTGTCGCCACACCTCTGCTCCTAAAGCTTGTACTGCGCCGGGAGTATTGCGTTCGACCTTTTTGGAGCACACATCGTGTCACGCTGGAACCGTGCCAGTCTATACGGATGGCTCCAATTCCGAAGAGTGGGTCGGATTCCACGCTGTATCCTCTCTGTTTAAAGTCGGCGGGGCTCTGTCAGGCGCTGCGTCTGTCTTTACGGCCGAGCTGGTGGCAATACACCACTCAGTACTGGAGATTACGCGACGTGACCGGTTCGGAAAGTGAATTGTGATCTATAGCGACTCACAAAGCACCCTGAGTGCTTTTAGGGCATTGGAATCACTGCATCCCTCATCGTGTGAAGAGTCCCCAAGTTACCGTATCGCCATGCGGTATCATAGGCCTTCTCTACAGCTGGAAAACACCGTGGCGTAGTGCTTTCTACAAAGGAAGGCCTCTCAGACGGCATTTTCCAGTCGGAGCAGAGCATCCAACGAGGAGTGGAACTTGAGGATGCCACATTGTGCACAAGACAGATATCTTTCGCTGTCCAGAAGGAAGACTAATCTAACATTTATTAATTTCTCCATCAACTTGCACACGCAAGAGCTTAGAGAGATTGTGCTGAAACCGACCGGAGTAGAGTGATCTTTCTCCAGTTTGCGGAAGGCGAGCACAAAAACAATTCGCCAAGAATTCGGGAGAATACCCTCCACGCAAATACTGTTGAACAAATATAACAGAAAGGCGTACTGGACATCGTCCGGACCATGGGCGGTGTCCGCTCACGAAGCAACAGCCGAACGCAACTAACTTAGAGTAAACCTGTTGTTGAAGGGTTCTTCGCCTCTGGAGGTAAAGTCCAGTTGGCTGCCTTCCGCGACATCACGATGTGCATGGAATGATGGCGGAGCAGCATTCAGGCTAGAGAATGCGGAGAAATCGGTCGGGAATTATTTCGCTACGGACGCGGGGTCTGAGATTGCAGTCGCATTCTCCTGGAGAAGGGAGGGGGGGTCCTGCGAGAACTTGCCCTTGAATCGTCTTGGCTCGCTTCCAAACCTCTGCTAGAGGGGTCTTTTCGTTAAGTGAAGACACGTATGCCCGCCAAGAAGAGTGGCGGGCGTTCTTAAAAAAAAACGGAACCTAGCCCTAGCCGGACGAAATTCACTGACAGTGAAATCTTTCGAGCGGCGCATGTAAGCATAGCGCTTCTGCTTGAGGGCCGTCTCACAGTTAGCGGCCACCATAGGAGTGGTCGGCATGCAAAGAGGCGAGACCTTCTACTAATAGTAGCTAGGAAGATGGCGATGAGGATGCCGGAGAAGAACTCAACGGCCTCCTCTACCGACCTAAAGTCCATAACTGAGATAGAACATTCAATCATTTCCTGAAAAGCAGACCACCGCGCCGGCGCCAAGCACCATAGGGCGAGCTCTCGGGCGGCAGCAGCCCAGAAAATGATATTTGAATGGGAAAGTGATCACGACCATGACGGTCATCGACCAGCCCCCAATTAAAATCAGGCTGTGAATCCGGAGAGCACAAATATAGATCGAGGCAGGAAAATGAAGCGGTTCTCGGGCAGTGATGTGTAAACTCATCTATATTTAGGACACCCATTTCAAGCTTGTCGATCAGGTCGGCAAGGACTTTACCTCGTATATTGATAGAGTAATCTCCCCAGAGGGGGAGCCTACCGTTTAGATCTACGAGCAAGAGATAGGGCCTTGGCATTAGTGCAATGACGTGGCGTAAGTCCCCCGCGTTGAAGTCGGCTGATGGTGGAATGTACGCGGAAATAACAGTCTACCACCTATCAAGGAGCAGCTGCACAGCTACTGCCTAAAAAAAGGTATCTAAAGCACAGAGAAGAACGGAGACATAATGCCGGGTGGAAATGGCATATCCTTCCGCCAGGCCCCCATCCCGTGGTGGTGGGGTCGCAAAACCCTTATACCAAGAGGGGGAGGGTAGGCAGTGGGAATGCGCCTAGCATGGTCTCCTGCAAAGAGATTGCTAACAGGTAACGGGAGGTGATGAGACCTTGCAGCTCCTCCCAGTTGGCTTCGGAGTCTGCGGTAATTCCATTGAAGGAATAGGCCCACTAAGCTTAGCTCGGAGGAGACGCGGGTGCATTTTTCGTTGAGAAGTCCCTCACGGGAATGGCCGTACGCTTCTGGGCGCTGTTGGCCGGACAATTCGCTAAAGGCGCTGTTGCCTTCGATGACTTATTGGGGAAGGTTGGGCTCGCCATGCGAGTCTTTTTCTCCTTCCGCCTCGAAACTTTAGATGGGTGGATCGGCTACGGAGGCGTGGTCCCTCTTTTTGAGGATCCACCGTCTCCGAGCCACCCAGCTCACCACTGGGCGTGGGCGAAGGAACCGAGGTTCCTTTAGTACTGTCCTCCTTTCGGGAGGCAGCTTTAGGAACACCTGAAGATAGCTAGCGACCAATTTCAGGGATGTTGCTTCCTCTGAGTCTAACGACTAGGTGGAAGCGTGTAGACGTTTCGCTTTACAGGAAACGGTCACGCTGGAGGAAAGGAGGGGGATCCCTGGTTTTAGCCAGCGCTGGGGGCGGACCATTTGTGCTGCGAGGTTTATGAGAGGAGCACCCGGGTTGGATAGAACCCGCAGAAGGGTTCCGAATGGGCGCGGGAATTACCGTACTTGTAGGCCTGGATGGGCCAGGAGCAGATGGTGTCTTTTTCAATATTAATGCATAGGACGTCCCGGGTAGCGCCAGGCTCACCAGGACCGAGTCCTTAGCCTCGTGAAATGTGAACCGATCCTAAGCCTGAACGGCCAGGATTTCCTTCTCAAGGAGATAAGTACCTTATTGCGTCGAAGAAGCAGGTTGCGGCTTTTTGCAATTGACACATTTGGCCACACACGATTTTGACTTATCGTGTGTGGCTTTGGAGCAACTTACACAGGTTTCAGGTAACCCCGACTTTGCTCGCCGACAGGAACGATTAGTATGGCCGAAGCGGTGGCATTAATAGCACCTCCGCAGCAGTGGCACGAATGCCTTCATGCGGTAGCGATACCAACTGGCACGCACCGACTCAGGGAGCTTGTCAGAGTCTAACGTGACGAAGAGTGTATGGGTGGCTTTCGAGGCCCTTCTCTGTTTTCTCCTCACACGTTCGACCTTGACGCTCTATGGTCGACCAGCTCTAAGGTGATGTCCTCTATGTAGTAGTCCACGACTTCTCTCGCATAAACTACTCCTTTCACGGCGTCACACTTACAGGCGTGCCATCAATCGTCCGAAGGGCACTAATCATAGCCATTTCGGAGGGATTCGACGTATTCGCCAAAGGGCTCCCGTCCCATAAACGGGCCACCTTCAGGTCTCTACCAATCACACTAGCTAAATCTTTCCTCTAATGGATCATGTTGCCCTTAGCCAACATGCCTTATCAGTAGAACGAATAACCAGGAAGCGTTTGAAGTCAGCGGGCTCGAAAACGCCGGGTAGTCTCTGAATGAGAAGCCCCGATGTAATCCTAGCTCCGCTCCACGTACTAGCACTTTTGGTCTTAGTCAGGGGCTCCGCACCCGGAGGGGGCAGATGGGCAGGATGTGGCAATCTTGGCCTGTTCGATTACCGAAGTGGCAGCAGCCCATCCTTTCTGCCTCACCCCCGGTCCCGCAGATGGAGAGAAGTCCCAAGTCTTTTTATGCTTTTTCTTTCTTTTCTCTTTAGGAGAGGAGGGCGGGGAATAAACCCGCTTCTCCTCCTCCGCCGGCAAGAGACCCCAGGTGGGATGCATCGACCTCAATAAGGTCGGCTTCCTAGATGGAGAAGGTCCTGGCGGTCGCAGGGGCACCAGCCGGAGGAGGAGATCCCTCCCCTCCTTGTACTACCTTGGAGATCCGAGCCGTTTGAGGAGAACCTTGCATAGGGGTGGACTCGAGTTCAGAGTTTGGCACCGAGCCCAGATTTACCACCATGAAAGGCTTTCCGTCTAAGGCTGGGTTGCCTCAAGGACCATGTCTATCTCGGGTGGGGTGCTCTAGTCGGCCATCCCCCCTAGGACATCACAGGTCCCATTGGCAGCGGTGTAAAGAGTCGAGTCTGGGGCAGCATAGGCCTTAACCCCCACTAGGTTTAATATTTTAGCCAGCAATTCTTTTAAGGGAAGCAACCGAGGGGACTTGGCTTCCCTGTCCCCCCTAAGTGGGTTTGCCCTACCTAGCAGCTTTACTGGGAAGTGGTTGGTTATGGGCTGCCTACTGGCTTTCTTGGCAGTCCCCTTTGAAAGTAAAAGGGAGACTGCCGGTGGAAAGAGGGAGGTGCTCAAAGGCACCTCCAGATAAGGGGTTGATGGGAAGTCCCCTACACCCGTAACCGAATGAGAGGACTAAGCCTCCTCTCCGGTTAGAGAGATTTGGAGCGGCAGCTCCATTTTTTCTGTGGAGCTGCCCGAAGGCGGCTTCGTTGATCGTGATGGGGAAAGGGGAAGATGTTTTTTTGTTAAAATTTCATCATCGGGCAAGGGGACCCTATGTTTTTCTGCAGGAAGCAAACCCTAATCACCCCTCTCAGTGGCCTGCTGCTCTGCGAAGGGTGCGTATGGGGTTGGCCACCCCGCCAGCCTGGTGACCTGGCAGCTCTTCGGCATGGCGGCTCCACCTTAGGGACGGCGTAAAAAAATAGATAGTAAAGTGAGAAGGAAAGGAGATCTGAGGAAGTATAGGTGGGGATGAAGCAGGTTGTTAAAAGTCCACCATCCCAAACCGGAGCTCAGGGGTTAGGGAACATTTTCCCCTCCCCCCTCAGCCCCGTTTCAGGATAGTTGGCTGAGAAGAAGGTCAGCATCTACCCTGTGCAATTAGAGGCCGACCAGAGAAAGTTGTGGGAGAGGTTATAGGGGAAGTGAGGAAGTTGGGGAGAAATACAGTCTGTCTGAAAGAAGAATAAGAGGCTAAGCTGGGGCCGGATGGGGCGCTGGGTCCCATCAGCACTGTGGTCAAGAAGGCAAATCGCCGCGCCCCTTACGGAGGCCCTTTGCACTACTGCAGTCCTGCATTGTGAGTTTCTATGGGGTCGGCGTGCCTGCCCCCGTCCTCTTCTCTTTCCCGAAGCGAGCTACGAAAATACAGATTCCTCGATTAGCATCCGTGATCTCTTGGGAGAAGATGGCAACATGAAGGTCCCTTCTTGGGGACCAACCTGGGCTCGCTGCCAAACAGTATATGAATCCACCACTGTTAAAGTTTCTCAGACGCTTTGGGCCCCCGAAGAATCAAAAAGAGAAGAAGGACAGCTAGGACGTCCATTCCGGAGATGGATGTTACTGGAGCAGATCCGCCCGTCCTAGGGTCTCCCTCTGCGGATGGAGAAAAGTGATTTCATTTCCCACCCTCTCTTTTAAAAAGAAAAATAAGAAAAAGACAAAGAATACTTATGAATCCTCTCCCTCTGCAATGGAACTTGGGAAAAATATTTTCGCTGACATTTCAGCAAGCGACAAAGCCAAGATAGGTATGTCGTCTCCATGGGCGCGGTTGGGCGAGGGTTGTTCCAGACAAATACCACAACCGTTGCTCGGACGGAAGACTTCTGGCAAATGCGTCGGACCTTACAGAGGCGGCCATGATGTGCGCCCTGAGGACACTTAGTGGCTCGGCGGTGAGTGTGATGTCACATTCTACCAAGACCTTCGTGAAACGAGCGGTTTATGCGATCGAACTAGCGGACTATTCATCATAATTCACCTTACAGCTACTCGACTAGCGAGTAGTGAAGGTCGAACGTGTGATGACAAAACAGGGAGGGGCCTCGATACCCAACCCTCCCTACACTCTTCTTGACAACCAAACCTGACAGGCTTTCTGAGTCGGCGCGTGCTAGTTGGTGTCGCCTACCACCTGATGGCATTAGTGCAACTGCCTTGGAAGTGCTACTTAAATCGTAGACAACGACATCCCCATCTGGGAACACTCCTCGATCAATCTCAATAGATCAAGTCGTTTCCGACCTGATCTCCGGACGCAAAGCATGATTTGGAGTTGAGGGTGGTCAATGACCTCCATGGTAGTGATTACTTTTCCATTCAAAAATCATTTTCTAGAACGCTGCCGAATGAGAGACCACCGAGCTGGTGCTTGACGCGGGCGCGGTGGTCCTCCTTAAAGCCAATGACTGATTTATCTTTCCTAATCAAGGAATTTAGTTCAATGGATGCTGTCGATGGTTGGTTCTTATAATAGAAAGTGAAATTATAACATAACCGACTTGAATATCACATATTAAAAGTTACTGAAGTAAACAAAAAATAAAATGTTATATTAAATTGTAAAAAAGAACAAAAAACCCGAAAACAAATCAGAATGAACAAAGTGACTAACCTTTATCTTGGGAGTTGAGAAATCAACTAACTAAAGATATAAAACTACTAACGAAATTTCTTCGGTTGGTTAGTTAATCTATTGAAGTGTTGGTTGGTTATATTGTGAATAGTTTAATTAAGGAGGAGTAATTATTTAGGTTTGGATTTGTTTTATTGATATACAGTGACTCTAAGGTTTTCGAATCGAGAGAATGAATTAGAATTAAGAGGATGATGGTGATACTCAGAATGTTGCCTGATAGAAGAGGCTTCAGGTTTAGAGATGGGAATACCAGTCCTATGAGACAAACCCAATTGCTTCGCGATCCTGCGTTTGAATTGTAAGCCAGTTTGGCCTACATAACGACTGTGGCAGGTTGTACATGTATACTTGTAAATTATACAGGATCGCAAGCCCAAAGGGATTGGCTCCTTATGGAGAAAAAGGGAATTTAACGATACAGCATGAAACTAATAATTCTCTTTCATTTTTGGACATTAGGATTACCCGGTCAGACAACAAAATTTCAACTTCAGTATATAGAAAACCCACACCCACTCTGCTTGGCACTAATTATTTCTCGAGTTTACCAAACTGCTTCAAAATATCATCTGTAAGCTGCAGAATAAACTGTGCTTTTAGAATCTACCCTGACTGGAACAATTTTCATAAAAAGATCTCTTATCTCAAACAATTTTGTAAATTTAATTTATTCTTACTATCATTACTAGAAAAATTGATTAAAAGTTTCCTAAATAAATTACACGTGATTCCTCTCGTCAAATCTAATGTATCAAAACATAAAATGTATCTCAAAATACCATACATAGGCTCGCTGACCAACAAACTCATTTTAGACTTACAACAATTATTATCTAAAGTTTATCCACAAATCAAATTCTACTCGATACCAATTAATACTTTCTCTCTTAAAACCTAATTGTCTCATAAGGAGAAGCTACCCTTGTGTATCAATTTATGAGTGCGAGTTGCCAAACATAAGGAGGTTTCCCACTATACAGACAAACCCATTACTAAACCGGAATTTTCTGCAATAAGGAATCATTTGGATACTTGCACCTCATTATTGTATCCTTCAAATTTCAAGGTTTGGAGTTCTGCGGATAAATCCGTAGATCTCAACATTTTGGAATCGTTATTTATCCAAATGCTTAATCCAGAATTAAATTCGAGTCAGTCGTCCACTCCAGTTGGTTTTATAATTCATTTTTACCTAAAATGTAATAACAACTCACTCAATGCCCCGATAATTATAATGTTCTCTTAGTTGGTTAACCATATTTCAGTTATTTTAAACAACGACCATGTTTAGCTCAGTTCAAATTTTCCACATATTAAATCATTCGATCCTGTCCTCTCAAGTTGGTAAGTGTTCATTCATTTATTTCATTTTAATTTTTGCTTTGTTTTCTCAGTTTGTTCATATAATTTTACAGTGTTTTGCTTTGTAATTTCGCATTGTCCTCTCAGTAATTTTTTTCAGTTTTCATGAAAATTTACTAAAGTCTAAATTTATTCATTATTACATTGTCGCATTATTTTCTCTAAAATTCAACAAACTTTAAACTTATTGTCAGTCATGAATACATATATCTCTTTATATATTCTAAGCTTGCTTGTTTTCATATGGTTTTATTCCATTATAGGCTGAAGCTGAACATAGCTAATGTTCGAAACGTTACAAATTATATATGTTCCGAATACTGTTTCTGGCTTTAATATATATATATATATATATATATATATATATATATATATATATATATATATATATATATATATATATATATATATAAGAGGGGGAGAGAGAGACAGACAGACAGACAGAGGTGGAGGGAGAGGGAGAGGGGGAAACGAAGGGAAGGAGGAAGAGGGGGGAACGAAGGGAAGGAATGAGAGGGGGGAGGGAGAAACATATTACCTCACCTTTAGATGAAGGGAAAAAGGTAAAACTTGTTGTCGTCAACTACGCTTTCATGAACGAGCTGCCATGTGTGCGAATAGTCAACACAGCCTGCTTGAAATTTACTCTCTTAGATCTCTTTCTTCGAAATCCTAAAATAAATAACAAAATTAACAATAAAAATAACATGGACGAACCTAATACTTTCCAAAGGAAAGATGTGATCAAATAGATATCCAATATTTGTTTTTCTCAAATCAAATAGGCAATCACTTTAAACATAATAGATAATATCTACATATATGTAGATGTATGGCAAGATTTATATGGATCCTATTTGCCTCCAGGCATAACCTTTGTATATGCTAATTTATGCGTTTATGTAGCAATCTCTATCTTGAAGCTTATGAGATGTGTGAAATGTTTTCCTTATAGGAGACTGCCTTTGCTCCGATTATGTATGTATGTATTTCGCTTCAATGAGTATCACGTAATGGGAGTCTTCACACGCATTAGTCTGAGAGACTCGGTTCAGAGCCGGAACGCATCAGTCAGAGAGTTGCTTCAGACACGGAATTTTATACCTGGAATCTTGATCGTCGCTTCTGACGCGACCGAAGAAATGGATTTCCGAGTCACTGATGCGATAGCCATTATTTTGATGCATCAACATCCTTCATTCTAAGTTCACGTCCCAAAATCTTAAAAAACAGCAGCGGCCAAATTTTCGGACACTTCGGAAATCTTAGGAAATTAAATAAATCTAGGATTGTAAAGTTTTTATTTGTATATTAATATGAATATAGCAGCGAGATAAGTAAGAATAAATAGCAATAAGTTGTTAACAAAGTTTAAAAAATTGACAAAACATCTAACATCAGCAACATATAACATATAAGATGATAAAGTTCTGTGAAAAGTACAGCAACACTAATCTGATACAGGAAGCTCACTTACGTAACGAGAGACCCTTAGGAGTGATGAAAGCAATTAAATCTTAGAGCCATGCTCTTCATGACGGTGCCACAACTGAGGGGCGCGATGCTGGCTGACTCATCGGTAATAACTGCCTTTAGTTGCTCATTGGAGGCTGGCTGAATTCGTCTTACGTCCTCTAACAGGTCCTGCCAAAGGTTTTCCAGTTAATTCAGATCCGGAGACTGAGGTAGCCAGTCCATCACCATGGTATTGTTGTATCTCAACCATTGTATGGTTTGGCGCAGATTTGTGACATCGGGTTTGGTCCTTCGGAAAAAAAATCACATTTCCGGAATTTTCGGAGAGGTCTCGTGATGAGGGTAGCATGTAATCTCTCGAGACAACTTGGTACTTGACTGAATTCATGGTGCTATCACATGCGGTGAGACGACCCACCCCTGAAATGGTCATACAGCCCCATACCATTACAGTGGTCAGTATACTTTACTAGTTGGTAGGATGCACTCTCGATTCCACCGGTCCCCTGCCTCGGGCGGACTCTTGCGCTACCTGGGGTCGAGAACAACGGGAACGTAGACTCGTCAGCCAATAGGCCAATTTCCCACAGACGCATAGTCAGGTTAAATTTAACTTGTGTCAAGCCAGTCGACGTCGCCAAGTGTTCGACTTATGTAGAATTTGTATCCTCTAACTTAGTTTGGAACTTAATTCTGCATTTAATCATTTTATAATAATTAAATACCTATTTGGGCGTTATAGAATTCAAAAGAAAATGGCATAATCATCTTCGAGGACAAATCCTTCTATATTCAAAGCTGAGATCTTTTCGGGGATGAGTTTTGTATTACACGGGTTCAAGTTAACTTGACACCCCAAGCTTCCCGAAGAGGGCTTCACATCATTGAACAATGACGAGAAGGAGAATTCTGTCACCTTCTTGTTCGTAATAATCTCCTCGTTTGGTAACTCGAGGTAAGAACATTTTGCAAATCTTCGCCCTCCCAAATTCACCAATATTCTCTTCACAGGCATTGTACTGAAGATGTACTCAATAATTTTCGCATTATTTTTTTTTCCTGAATTATTTCCAAACATTTCCTCTATCTTCTTTGTCATCCGGATTTTATTTTTAGTCGCGTGCGACTCTATATCTCACTATGACGGTGGGTCGAACCGTCCGTCCGTTGTTCCTCGTTTTGATTTTTTTTATTGTTTTGGTAATAACACTAACTCTTCTGCTGATTCTAACGAAATTTGAAACCATTATGTTATTTTACATTCTCTTTCGAATGATATAATTGCCAAGGTCTTTCCAAGGTTAACCCGGGAATTATTTTGTTTTGGCAATAACATCTTAACTATTCCGCCAATTCTAAATAAATTTGAAAGCCTTATGTTGTTTTGTCCTTTCTTTCAAATGATATAATTTTCAAAGTCCTCCTAAGGAGAGCCGAGGAATTATTTGGCAATAACATCATAATTGTTTGACTGATTCGAACGAAATTTGAAACCCTTATGTTTTTTTACACTTTTTTAAAATGATATTATTCTCAAGGTCCTCCTAAGGTTAGTCCGGGAATTATTGAAAGTTTTTGAGGTCGTAAGGTCATAAATCAGAATAAGTGAGAGCACGCAACTTTGGTCAGAAGACCTTGTTTTCTTTCGTCTCGTCCTCTACTTCCCTAAAATAGTTAATTTAGACCATTAAACTTTTATCGTTATTTCTTTAAATACGATAACTTACAGGTATTAAACCAATGTGTGTAGAGCTTATACAAATTTGGATAATTTAAACAAAAGTTATCCGCAGATAAGCAATTTCCGATAAAGTTTGGTGTCCAAAATGATCCGAACGACATCGAAAACAAATTTCTATTGGAAAATATCGATTAAATTATCAGTAGAAAATATTTTCGCAGATTATAAGCAAGTAGTATTTGTGTGGAGACTTCTATTCTAGACAATGTTTTGACATCTCCTGTTACAGAAACGAACCAACTGTTGATACTCTTACGCACTAATTTTTCTCCAATGAGCTTGAAGAAGTTCTCAGAGTTCTTAACTCTTTTCGGATTACTCGCCTTCGACCTCTTTCCGAGTCTATTCTAAACGTTTTCAATGGGATCCATGTCCGGACTCTGTGCTGGCTAGCTCATAACAGTAATGTGCGCGTTGCCCAGGAAGTCTTCCCCGACCTGACCGTGTGTGATGGGGCGTAATCTTGCACAAAAAATGCGCGCTGGGCACCGGAGGCTGGCAGATAGAGCAAAGCATCCTTTGGCAGCAATTCCTTGTATGTACAATTGGGCATTCACTGTGTCGCGTAAGCACACCCTTTGTCCAGCACCTACAGAAATCGAGCCTCAGTCCATGACACTTCGTCCGTCAAACTTCGCATTGTTTGTGATACAAATGACAGACAACATTTCGCCTACTCTGCGACGAACTAACCACCTGCCATTACATCCGAACCAATTTAACTTAGATAGGTCACTTTAGTGAACTTTGGCTCCTTGGTCATTCACCCATGTAACTTGCTTAGTGGCGAAAGCAGAACGAGCTTTCTTGTTATTTGGATGGGTCAAAATCTTGTCCGCGGGTGCGAGAGAATAAAGATTGTGTTCCTCCAACCAACGTGACACAGTCTGACTGGAGACAATGATGGGCAAAATCTCACTAATCTCTCGAGAAACCGCTCCTAATTTTTTAGAATGGCTTTTTCTTCCCTTGTTGATGTCTTCATTGGAGTACCGATTAATTTACCAGCCTTACATAAGCTTTTTTGTGATAGTTTGGCAGAATATTATGAACTACACTTTTGGAGCGCTTAGCAGTCTCTACAATAGCTCCAATTTAAAGACCATGATGGCGGAGTAGACTTACGATCATCTTGGCAACCTAAATGAGACGATTTTTTAGGCATGTTAGCTGGACGGCAGATGGCAAGAGAATAGGCTAACATACTCGAGATTGAACCGAAGTTAGTTGCTATGCAAACAATGCGGGTTCTCTCTACAAGAATCCTAAGCGTTCGGATAATTTTGGACACTTAAATATATATAGTAAATTGCTATTTACTGATAACTTTGGTTTTATTCATTCATATTTGCATTACTTATTACCATAATATAATTTATATGGTTGATTATCGTACCGCAATTTGGGGAACTTAAATAATCTCTGACAAAAGTTATGAAGGATGGGAGAGAAATACACCCGTTCTGATCTTTTTGGACAGGACTGTATACTCCTCTCTTGATAACCAAATTTAGTCCACTATTTATTGTACCGGTGTTCTTCTTTTGTCATAAGCCCAGTGTATATTTTTTAAATGAATGGCAAATGGAAAAACCTTTTTTATATCGACTAAGCCTGCGATGTTTGTGTGAGTAACTACTCGAGCTTCTTGAATTTTACTGTCTTAAATATCCTTCTTCGGAATCCAAAAATAAAAATAAATAAGCTCAAATGTGGAGGTTAGTCCAAAAGACGTCAAAGTTGCAAACATTCCCAAACATATTCTGGCCATATCACCTTAGTTAATGGCCCCCAGAACGTTTAATCAGTTCAAAACCATGTTGTGCGACCCCCCTCGCTCCATTATTCTCGGTTATCACCTCCCCAGTTTAAAGTCAAAAACGAGAACTATCACCACCCTCCACCCCCTGTGAGACGCCCGTGACTTGGGGCTGTTTACACGGCTACATCCCAAGTCTCCCATGGGACGCCAGGTGTCCTACGCCTCTCTCCCTAAGCCCGTCCCCCGCAGAAACGCGTCGTATTTATGCGAGCGAATCCATTGATTGTCAGCGAGAGATTCTTCCGACGTCCATCCTTCAGATCGTTCCCCGCTGGGTTGCCGTGTCGACGCCTGTGACTCCCTATTGTTCCTCCGATGATTAATGGGGATATGTAATTTTCTATTTTCTTCTTCGCTTAGAAGTTCTTCAAGTTTTTCCTATATTTTCGTAGCCCTTCTTTGAAGAATTGTGTTAATTGGTTCTAAGTTAATTTCTTGGTGTAGAACTTGTTGCCTACGGTGTTCTCTTCGTCTTGTATTTTTAATTGGCAATACTCCTTTGTTTTGTATCCTTTAAGGCTTGACGGTGTTGCTCTTATGTAGGGCATTGAGAGGTATTGTTGGATACAATAATACCGATCTCCATAATGCATTATAAATTTTAATTTTCTTTTTTTGTGTTCAAATTTCTGAGTTGGAACAATTTCGCTAGGTTTATTCTTACATTGATATGTTTTATATATCCGTTGGAAGTTATTTTTAGCTCGAGAACCTTGCCCTCTTATTTGTATCGATATCTCTTTTCTTCGATAAGTACTCGCGATGTTTTGCGTCTTCCCACTGGTACGATTATTAACTTGTCTGGATTAGTTCTGATTTTACATTCTTTTCATAGTTGTTGATATTTGCTATTTCTGCTGCAGTTATTCTATCAATCGTGAGTAGATACCTATAAGAACTTTTTGGTGAATATCGAGATATCATCAGCAAATTGTATGTATGTAGTACTTTGAAAAATAGGCTCTGGTAAATCCCTTGTGTATATGCTATATAATAACAGACTAAGGCATCCCCTTTGAGGGACTCCCTCATATATCTTGAATTCGGGTCCTTGGTGGTCTTCTATTTCGATATGTGCTTTGCGATCCGTTACCTAATCGCACAAACATTTTGTTATAATTCTAGGACGTCCTACTACTTTTAATCTTATATTTAAGTCTAATCCGCCATACCTTGTCAAATACTTTATGTACGTTGTAGAAGTCTAAATACCTCCATGCATTAGTACATACATAAATACACCGACACAGCTGCTTGCGCCTTCCCCCTTTATTCCAATTTCGCCTTTTCGTATCGAATCCCCTTTAACCCTTTTCGCGCCTTTGAGATAACCAAATTCGCGGCCGGACACACAGGAAAATGTCTGCCTCAGAAGACACCTGCCAGCCAATGAAGGCCCGAGATTCTTCGCGCCGTCATAAACCTGCGGCTTGAGACGAAGAAAGCTCGGATGGTGCCGAGGTGTGAATGTTTGGCATGTCCTGGCGGCAGACGAAAGGTCTTTTCCCATGACGATAAGAATTTTATGAGAATCTGGTGCGCTCTCTCGAGTTTAGCTCTTGGGGGAATTTCTCCCTGGAGTCGGGCAGAAGATCTTGTACCTACGTTGTGTGTGGAGCTAGTCCCACAAAGGAAACAGTTCACCCGTTGCAAGGAAGAAACTTCGGGGAATTTGTTGTTGCCATCACAGTACCTGTAGGTGCTAAACTTCTCGCAGACCCCCCATTCAGAGTCAGAAGTTACACAGGACTTCCCTCTGCGGATTACCCTAGACGCAACTAGGTAATCAATTTTGGCTACCCACTCCAGGTGCCAATAATCGGAACGGACACTTCGAGGAGAAGAATTCCGATGTGAGTCACAGTTTGACTCGCCTTCGCGATCAAGCCTAGGATCATTATATCAGGACGCCGGTCTAGGATTACCCCCCACATTCGGTAACCTCGGACGACTGGCTAAGTGCGAACATTGTCAGAAGAAGAACACATTTACCCTCATTCTCGAAATACTTACGAACTCAAAGGTATCGTTAAAGTAAATTATCCATTCCCCTAACTTCACCAGTTTAATCGTTGACTAGAATTTCTATCCCGAGCTCATAACCTCGAGTATTACAGCTGATTAATTCAGTGCTTAATTCATTCTGTCGGGTTAAATTAAGACGCAAGCATCCTAGTAAGTAGATTTTAAGCGTAATCCCCACGACATTATATAGACTTACCAATTCAGTGCGAAGATTAATCCTATTTATACATTTATATGCTATTTCATATTTCCAATTTATTATATTAAAGTTTATTTCTGTATTTGTGTGTTTAACTATTTTGGACGATTCTTTGGCAATTGATAAGCAATCCACTCGGCTCAATTCTCGATATTACATAAGTCTACCCGTTACTGGTTTTTACTGAGTAAAAACACACTCAGGGGATAATTATCTTAACTTTGATCAAAAGGGAAGCACTGGGGTTATTCTTATTCACCGGACCGGAAATGGCTAGGGTAGGTGTATTGGCTACACTTCCCCCCACTTTACCTTGGTGCGGAATTAAAATAGATGCCTAGGAAGTGGGACTGGGATTACCCACTCACTAACCCTCGACACACGTCTCTTATTACAAGGTTTATGTATTCTTTTCGTATTTAGCCTTTGCGATCGCTTCGACAAGTATTGCCAGTGCTGTTTTAGTTCTTTTTTTTCTAAACCCGTGTTTGTGTTGTGGAATTAAATTGTTAGCCTCGATATGTTGCCTGAGTCTCTTTCCAATCATTTTCTCCCTAAGAGTTAAGCTATGGATTCGAGTAAAGTTATGGGTCGCAGGTTTCCGGGTTGATTCGGGGAATTGCCTGGTTTGGGTAGGATTATTATTTTTCCTCTTTTTAAAGCTTTGGGAAAGTATCCTGCGCTGATTGACGTGTTGAAAATGCCTTTCATTTTTTTCTAGAAAGATATTTGGTGTTTTTATTAGAATTTCACGTGAAATCCCGGAATAACCTGGGGCTTTTTGTTTAGTAGCGATTATAGTAGCTTTAAGTTCTTCTAGGGTTATTGGTTCCACTCCTTGCTCTTCCAATATTGTAGGAGATGCAGTTTGGTTGGGCGTTATTTCTTCTCTGTTACTTTCTACGACTTCCACAATAGTGTTCTCATGTTCGTGGTCGAAATCCATATTTTCTTCAGGGGATATGTGAAAAATCTCACTCCATTGTTCTTTGAATGTCATTTCTATTTCTTGTGGTTCTTCTATGTCTTCTCCGTTTTAGTTAATGAATATCTTTGTTTTCTGTTTTCTACTTCCTCTGAACATGGTGATTTTTTGCCAAAGCTTCGTTGGGCTTAATTCTGAGTCTATCCTCTCCACTAGCTGGTCCCATCTGGCGCCCCTCTCTGCTAAAATTGCCACTGTTAGTTCGTTTTTAATGTTAAGGAGCCATTCCTTATTGCCTTTAAATGGACCAATTTGTTCTATTCTATCTCTTAAGGTTTATAGTTGTTTTCTAGTTCTCTAATTAATGGAGTACGGACATAGTGTGGTAAGGTTCTCAATGTTGTTTTTTGGATATATAATGCATCTGTTTCGATTAGTGCCTTCATTAATTTATGAATAGCTTCATTTATTTCTTCGAGAATAGCTTCGCTTAGATCTGGTCCTTGAATTTTTTCTAGATCTTCAACGTATCTGTGCCAGTTTGTACTTTGGTAATTTGTCCTGATAGGGCACTTCACTTGTATAGGATCGGCTGACATTTTTACGACCACCATTTCATGGTCGCTAGAAGATGGTGAGCCACTTTCTAATACATAGATAGTTATAGCAAAACCTAGTGGACGCAAGTACAATGTCCGGTTTTGTTGCTCTTGTTCTTCCAATATATGTTGGAAAGTCCGGACCTATTCTTTCCATTATTCCTTTTTCCATTAGTAAATCCAATATTTTGCCTGTATAATTGAAGTTCCCAGTGTACCCTGAGGTTCTCGTGCATGCATTTAGATCCCCCATGGAGAGGACTTGGTCATTTCCCCAAATATCTCCATAATGTTGTGCATGGGTAAATATCCTCTTCTTGAGGGTTGATATCGCGTCATAATGTGTATGTTGCCTGTTTTCGTTTTGATTTTACTAGCTAGGTATGCTTCATCGAGTTCTTTTAGCCTAGTAAATTCTAATCTTTTCCTTACGGCCATAGCTACCCCGTCATGGTTTACATCTGTGGTGGTTTTATATAATATTAAATAGTTGTATATTCAGGATTGATATTTATTTCGTTCAATATAATATGGTCTGGGTCTATCTTTAGATACGAATTACAAAGTGAATGTCTCTTTACATCCTATCCCGCTACGTTATGACATATTATTTTTAGTTTTTGTTTGATTTCGTGATATTCTATTGTTCCAGTGAGTGTCTTCTCTCCGTTTTTTTAAGCTCTCTTTCGCAGGGGCATTTTGTTCTTCCACAACGCTTATTTTTTAATTCCTCCTTTTTTATTTTGTAACACATTTCTTTGGTAATCTTGATACCTCCGCTTATGATGAATCTATGCATTTCATTGTCCGAGTAATGGCCTTCAAATTCATATTTATACATTCCTTTTTTATTCCCAATATGATTTCTTTTGTATTTCCTATAGGTATGTGTCTATCTTCTGGAATGTATAAACTTATCTTCAATCCTTTTTCTTTTTTGTTGTCTTTTTTGTCTGACATTGGGAAATCTTGTTTCCTGTTTCTTCCTCCTCCGCCGTTTCTCCTTTTTGTTGGATTTCTGAGCAGTTAGTAATATTCGTTAGTTGTTCCACATTGATTCTTTCTTCTTGTGTTTGGTTTGTCATCTGTCTGATCCTTGGGTCTCTCTGTAATCTCTGGTTTATACTTTTGATCTGGCAGGAGATTCGATTTCGTCAGTTCTCGTTTGAGTTCCTGAATTCAGTGGTTTATATTGTATGTTTAGGACGTCAGCCAAAGGTGGGTTCTCTGGAAACCACATCGGCTCCAGGCCATTATTGCTCAGCATTTTCTTAAATTTAAGTGAGTATGTGCCTGGGTTAGCAACATTCATTACATGTGCGTGTAGAATACACGCTATTATATTTAATGAATTTTCTTGTTTTAGCTCTATTATGTTATTAGCTGGTTGAAGTTGGTCTGCTGTGGTTTTGGCTACCTTTGCACATGTTTGGTTCCTCCTCTCCTCCCCCACTTTTTTCTTTTTATTCCTTTTTCTTTCAATGATTTCTTTCTTTAGTGAGCAATCAATCGTCATTGAGTGATGGAAACCCTCCACATTTAAAAACATTTTGTCTCTGATCTCTTGCAATCTCTCTAGATATGTGTGTTATGGCTGCATTCAGAACATTTCTTTTCCTCTTCTTTTGGACAATCCTTTGTTATCTGTTAGTCTAGTGCAAAGTAGCTGAAGCACGTCAAGACATTGATGAATTCATCACTCCTTATCTGCTCCGCTGTTATCTTTAAATTAAACGCTAGTAGCCCGTCCTCCTTATATTTACGAGCCATACCTGTCTCTCTGAATATCACCTTAAAGACTTGGGTATATTCATTATTTGTAAGTCTGTTTTTGAATTTCACCACTACTTTTATTCGCCCCCATTCTTGGCGTTGTTCAATTTCCTCTCGTATTTCTAAGGCCGTATGCTCCCCTATCCAGGGGTCTATTTGCCTGCAGTAAATAGCTTTTTGAGATTCTATTTGAGGCGGGACTTTGGCTTCTATCCCTATGGTCTTCAGTAGTGTTGTTGCTCTTTCGCTGAGGAGTTTGCCGAAGTCCTTTTCTGTTTGACCAATGGCAACGTAGTTTGAGGTATGGTGAAGTAATCTAATTAGAACTATTCCCAGTTACCCATATATTACTTTGAACACTGATGTTCTCTTTGGTTTTTGCGCACCTTTAAGGGTACGCAAAGGGAACCTTTTCGTTGATTCCATTTACTTCTGCTCTTTCTTTCTTTTTTTCATTGAGAGCTTCTAGGCTGAGAAATAAAAGAGAAAAAAATGGGGGAGGAATAGATAGATATAAAGTGCGGCTCTGATCCAGTTATTGCTATGGCTTTTTCCGCTGACGTGTCGGTAAATCCCTGCCTTCCTGCCTGTCGCCTGCCTCTATCAGAGTTTGCTCCACTCAAAAGGATCTGCCACTCAGACGGGTACTAACCCGTCCCGGGCTAAGCTTCGGCCTACGCCGAGTAAGCCGCCCGGTTCAGATATGGCTCCCGTCCTGTATGAGTATCTATGGAGGCTCAGCTTCCCTAACCGACACGCCCTAAAGAGGTGGATATAGAAACAGAGCTATTCTTCTGTAGTCAGTTCTAGGTCCAGGTAAGTCCTGTAGAGTCTTTTCTCAGTTGAATGATCTTGGTCTTCTTCGTGAACAATAGGTTAAGGCTTCTGTGGTTGAACACACTTCTGTTCGCAAGTAAGTAAAAATAATTCAACTGTCATCCGTCTTGCAAAAACGCATTGTATTTCTTTCTTTAATAAATCGTTAATTAAACATAAGATTTTCATGAAATTTCTGCTGAATCCTGATTGGTTGAATTTGGTATAATTATGTCTAGATGAAATGACTATTTATATAGCTGTATTTTGTGGTTTAGAGATATAGTATTAGAAGTCATTATTCAAGAATCAAGAAGAAGTAATCTTTACCGTTCACCTTTTCGAGACCTGTTCCCGTAATTTACGACGGAATAAAGAATTCAGCTGAATATTTTCTTTTATCCTAAGGAAGCTCGTTTGATCACTTAACCCAGCCTGCTACACGAGAAGAGCTCCCCTTTTCGCACTTTACATAAAAGTGGCATATAACGTCTGAATACCCATACCATATTCCTCCTAAAATTATACGATATTGAACTCCATTCATTGGGTCATCTACATATCAGATAAAGTGCTCCCGTACCTTAGTCGGCAAAAAAACTTCATACCAAAATGAGTCTGGCGCGGAATTTTTTCGGTAAGATGGTGTTCTTTGGTCCATAAAGAATTCTCATTTCCATCTTTCCTTCATAAATGACGAGATGAATTCTTTCCAAAGAATTGAATTTTTGTTTTACCTTACCATAACACTACACAAAAACTATCTAGGCTTTTCCAAATGCTTACGGGCAAATTTTAGGGACGCATCTGTGTTTTTATAGAGGCGGGGTTTTTCTTTATTTGTTGAGAGTTCAAATTATTGTGGTGTAGCTTCTTGCTGATTTTCGTTTCGATACCAGCAGCAAGAAGTTCACCTCGGATATCACTAGTGTCGTTATAGGGTTTGGTTTAACTCTTTTAATAACACTGGCCTGCGTTTCAAAACGTTTTTTTCTAATTTTATAGGTTTTGCAGCTGGCATACAATCCTTTTGGAATGCTGAATTTAAGAATATAATTAATTTTCTTTGGTCAGGTCTGATTTCTAAGATATACTCGATTTATTTTAGAACGTATATTCAAAAGTAGTTCTATAGTCTAACCGTTTATTATTTCTGTTTTTACACACCTAGTATGACCTTATATGACCAATTTTATTCATTTTTCAGGTCTAGATTGTACGTTAAAGGATCATCCGAATAGGTTTTATTATATCTGCGGACATGTCTCCGTTCCAGACCGTCAAACAAAAATGACGGATTTTGTGAAAAAGACATACGAGTATCATGCTTACTTGAAGTGAAACTTGAGGACTAGGATAGGCCATTTATATCCCTGTTGGACACGCAGCTGCAATGAAAGAAATCTGCAACAGCATGGACCGTCTGTTGTCTGCTCTTGACTATCAGGAACACAATTGGCTCATCTGTGGAAATCTTAAAGTTGTTGGACTCATCCTAGGCCTTCTAGTAGATTAGTAGAATGTTAGACAAGACTAGCCATAAAACAAGGATTAGAACCCGGTTCACACACCATTTGGTCCCACTCTCTGGATGAACTAAGTAAGATATTACTTCCCACCCTGCACATCAAACTCGGTTTGCTGAAGAAATTTGTCAAGGTAATGGAGAAGGAGGTAGAAGATTTGCTTTCCCCCATCAGACGTTTCCACGAGTCAGCATGGAAAATCTGAAGGCATGTGTATTTGATGGTCTCAAATAAGGGAGCTCATCAAGCACAACAGTTTTGATGAAGCATTGAATTCTGTTTAATTTTCTTCCTGATTGTCCCTTAAGTCAGGCATTTCAAACTTCCTTGCCAACCAGAGAGGTCCTTTGTATGTGAAGGCGGTTGATGAGTTATTGGAGAACTTCCACAAACTTGGTGCGCGCATAGTATCTTTCACCATAGTATATGTGTGATGTAGGTACGCTACCAAGGGCGATAGGATATAAACTTTATGGCAGACTACTGTTGGTGCCAAAAAAGAGATTTGGTGTCTGTTCTGCACAATCGGAAGTCCCTGCAGAGACAATTCATCCATGAGTAGCTCTTTTTGTATGTTGTACTCTTTTTAGTATAATTAAAACAGTCTTTAAACCTTCTGTGTATGAATCAGTTCAGAATTTAGGAGTGTGTATCCATTTACCTACAAATAGATCGGAATACGGAAATTTCTGGCATGTACGTATATGTCAAACGCTTGATCTGATTAGACAAATTTACGCCCAGCCCAAAAGTGTAGTCGCCTCCCAGTTGTTTGTCTGGCTACTGGGCAGGAGGACTGGTCATTAATGGTGGAGGCTGGCTTCGCTGGACCCGTAATCACCCCTCGCAGAGCGGGCTAATGCGTGGGGTGATTAGCGTTTGCATCCCGTAAAAAATAATAGGGTCACCATGCCCAATGATGAGATTTTTCAACTAGATACTTCCCCTTTACCTTACCTTCTACAATCGTCGAAGCCGCTCTTGGCCAGCTGGACTGCCAAAAGAGCGGGAAGGCGGCTCATAATTGACCGCTCCCGGTGTGAGCAGCTCGATAGGGTAGACACCCTTACGGGAGCAAAGGATAACTGGGCCCGTACCCCCAAATGTCTTGCTTGCATACATGACGATTTACAAGGGGTCAATGTACCTGCCCCCCTCTCTTCCCGCACGGAGGCTAGTTTGCCGGCATTAGACGCTAAAAAATAAAACTCGAATGAAACCTGTAATGCTTTGGGAGGGGATGGCTACGTGGAGCACCCCTCCCCCACCTCCCCTCAGATGGAAATGGTCCTTGAGGTGACATAGCCCCAGAGGGTAGTATCTTCAATAGTGTCGAACATGGGTTCAGTGCCAAGCACAGAACCCAACTCTGCTATTGTGGAAGCTTCTCCTCAGACGGCTAGGGCCCCCAAGTGCTCAGATGAAGAGGTTGGATCTCCTCCCTCGGCTGGTGCCCGTTTTATAGCGAAGATCTCTAATTCAGAGAAAGGTCTTGCTGAGGCTGGTCCATCTGGCCTTAGCGGCCCATCCGGCAGAGGAGAGAAGCGGGTTCACTCCCCACCTTCCTCTCCTAAAAAGAAAAGTAACAAGGAAAATACTAAAAAGACTCGGTGTATCTCTCATTCCGAGGGAACTACGGGGACGGAGAGGTTTGCTGCTGTTTCGGTAAGAGGCCAAGCCGATATCAGCACGTCCGACCCCGGTTCTCTCCAAAGTGGGGAGTCCCTGTCAAAGAAAAAAAGAGCAAGTGCGTATAGCAAAGCGTCTATTACGTCGTGCACCCTCATTCAGAGATTACCTGGCGTTTTCGACCGCGCTGGCTTCAAACGCTTTCAAGTTATTCACTCCACTGATGGTAGCATGTTGGCCAAGGGCAACATTATCCATTAGAGAAAAGCACTATGTCGAGGTATACGTGTGTAGACTAGCTCGGCACTCAGAGTCGCCGACTTTTCCCCAAATTCGCGAACGCGTCTGGAGCCACCTCACCAGGACCCTATATAACGCTTCAACTGAGTTTAGAGAGCAGCACTGTTAGACTTCCACATGCTCCAGCGAACGAGCTGAAGGACGCTCTCCCCTCCCACCCCACCCACCGGCGACTTCGATTCTAGTTGAAGGCTAAATCGATCCATGAACACTTCCATAGTCAATCGGCAAGCTTCAACATCAGTGAATTCTGCCATAGTCAATCGGCAAGTATCCATATCCGTGAACTCTGCCATAGTCAATCGGCCAGCTTTGACATCAGTCAACTCTGCCATAGTCAATCGGCAAGTACTCCTCAAGGATTCCCGACTCCAAAGGCTCGACAAGTGCTCCCTCGTCTAAAGCAAGAGGTAACTTGACTTCTTCCGTCGCATTCATCGTACCCCAACTGGCCCCTTTTCAACAACGAGCACGTAAGGTAATCGTAACCGTTGCCGCCTGCAGATTGATCTTGAATCTGGCTTACCCCATTGCTCCATTATATGTGTGAACTCCCCAGTTTAAAATCCCCCTTTAAATCACCAAACTGAATCTGACCTTTTTAATCCCTTAATTAACCTACCTCGTATCTCGTGTGGACCTTTACCCCTGTCTGGGCGACCATTCCCTTTAAACCAAATTTTTTTGTAAATATAAATATCATTTTGTTGTTAGTAAAGTTATATTTTCATCATTTTCTTTCTTTTGCAACCCCAGCGCGTATTAGCTACCTGTTAATCTTTGGCCAACTTGCACTCTTAAATATTTGTTTAAAAGGACCCCGCAAAGTTAATAATAAGCCATCTCCACTGGACTCATAACAATTTCCCCTTTCACTAACGGTCTTCAACAAACCTCGGCCCCAAGCCCCAAAGTACCTACGTATGTATAAATATAGAGTTTGGCCATTCCACGACAAATAAATTATGTGAAGACTAACGAGATGACCAGACACAATCGCTTTACCTTCAAGCGCAGGCGAATTGGATGGAGTGGTGGAAGAAAATGGCGCAGGTCTTCAAGAAGATATTTCAGGGGGTCCTCACTCGGAGGACTTGAAGATGGGGTTGGATTACTTGGTGATGAAGAATGAGACTTTCTCTGCTCCTGGGAGATGTAATCTCAACTCGAAACGATTCTGCTGATCAGCAGGGAGTCTCAGTCTCGAAATAACGGGAATCTTAGGGGGATGGTGAAGATGAGAGGGCCGCACAACTCTCTGAGAAAAGGGGGCTCAATAGCTTTCCTCTGAACAAGGGACAAAGCTTAACGAAGTTAGATCTGCTAACGAGATCTTCAACAACGTAAGACGAGGGGTCACGGGAATCAAACGGCAGTCCGGACGGAGTGGAAGGCGGGCTTTCAATCTCCTCGAGAGATGGTTAGCTCTGGGTTAAATACCTGGGTGGCTGCTCAGCTAGACGTTTCAGGTCCTTGCGGTCCCCAAGGAATTCTTTGCGCTAGTCTAAACAAACACAATTCATGATAACGTGTCGTCCCAGACGATAAAACTCGCCTCGCGATATGGGGGTAGGGTTACTATGGCCGCGCACGACGTTATCGCAGGGGAGGGGGGAGGATCGGCGTCTGAAAACAAACACAGCTGGGGACGAGTGATTAAGCGAGTGACGGATTCTTTCTCGATTTTCTAAAATTCTCACGCTGGCTCATGTGGTATTGAAAGAATAGAGGGGTATCGCCAAGGGGCTTCCTCTTACGGTGGTCCTCCGAGAGCATTCCCTCACACGCCTCCCTTTCCAAAGATGACGTTTTTCTGATTTGAACGAGGAGGGAAAAGGGCATCCCCAAATAAGGGTGCCCAATAAGGGTGGACCTTTAAATTTAGGTCGACACAGTGGTCACAAAATGAATGAATTTCTTCCGTTTATCCCTAGCGCAGGGCATACTTAAAAAGGGTATGGTTGTTAACTAGGGCGAAAAAAAACAATACACAGAGTAAATAAATGTGTTACAAAAATTCAAAAGGATTCATTCATGAAAAGGGTACTGGAACCATATAACAATAAAAAATAAAGAAACATACCATACAAAAAAAGGTCCACAGCAAAGGACAAATATGTACAAAAGGAAAACAAAATTTTACATGAGAACCAAGGAACATAAACATACACGGTTAAGACGGAGTTCTAGAACTATAAAAACAAAACGAGTACACAGTCAATTATGTGCACGAGAGTACAATGCTTAACACATTTTACTTCACAGGGGGAGGATCATCGACCAAATTTCTACTTAGACAGTCTGCAACACATTTTTCTGTCCCTTTAATGTACCTTATTCGGAACTGGTATTCCATTAGAAGTAAACTCCAAAGCATAATCCTTCCGTTCTGGCTTTTACAATTCTTTAAGTAAGCCAATGGGCAATGATCGGTTTCGATCTTAAACTCCTTACCTAACAAATATGTTGGGAATTTCTGTACACTCGTTACGATCGCTAGAGCTTTAAATTCTATGACCGCATAGTTCCTTTCGCGTGACGAGAGCTTCCGGCTAGCGTCGCAATGGGGTAACTGTTGCCGTCTTCTTCATACTAGAGCAAGACGCAACCAATGCCTTCATTACAAGCGTCCGTTTGTATCCCAAAAGGTTTGTTCGTATTCGGGAGTCTCAGTATGGGAGCTGATGTTAGTCTTTCCTTCGCTGATGGAAGTGGGTGGTCGCTTTGGGGTTCCATGCGAGGGGTATCCGGGGTCGAGTTTACACGTTAACCGGGGAGCGATGGGAGAGGGTAGTTTTCGTCCGCTTCGACACATACCCTTTGGATTTAATTAAGACTCAGATGGATAAGACGCTTCCATTACTGCCTCTTCGTCACGGGCAATAAAATATTGTTAATGCATGCGCGGCAGTGATAGCGCTTAAGCATATTCACATGAAACAATTTGTTCCCTGAGGGGGTCTGTATTATGCAATCTACGGGACCGCGGGCTTCTCGGATTGGAAAAGAGCCTTTCCATTGGGACAAGAGTTTGCTTGTCTCCGTGGGTAGGAAGAGTAGCACCTCTTCACCGGGCTTGAATCGCCTTTCTTTGGACATAACGTCAAAATAGGTCCTATATTTTTTTTAAATTTAGGTCCGAATATTTGGACGCTAGATCGGCACATCCTTTCAAGCGGGTCCGAAGATTTAGCACGTAAGAATACGAGGACTTGATCTCCTCATCCAAGCGGGGATTAGAAAAAGTTGATTCAAAATGCTGATTGGTGCGCGCACATTTCGGCCATACAAGGGCTCGAAGGAAAGGGGGCAAATCCCAAAGTTCTGGGGGGATTTCTCTGCAGGCGAACATGGCAACCAGCAGGTATCGATGCCATTCTTGGGGCTGAGCATGGCATAACTTTTTCAAAACGGTCTTCAGAGTGCCATTTAACTTTTCACAGACGCCGTTAGCGGCGGAGTGAAAAGGGGCGGTAAACAAGGGCTTGATCGTAAGGAGCTTGTGACGCGTTCCATTAGCTCAGAGGTGAACTGTCTACCTGTATTGGACAATATCTCCTTAGGGACGCCGACGCGGGAAAAATAGAAATATAGGCCTCCGTACAAGTCACGCTATCAATTTTTTAAGGAGGACTGCGTCGGGGAATCTCGTTGCAAAGTCAACAAGAGTGAGGACGTACGGGTGTTCTTCGCTAGACGGGGGGGGAATTGGGCCAATTAGGTATATGGCCACTCTAAAAAAAAGGCTCCGAGACAATCGGTGTCTCCTGGAGAGGGGCAGGTGGTATTGGTCCTTTTGCTGTAGTCTTCTGGCAAATGTCACACGACCTGCAAAACTCGGTAATTTCTTTGGCAGCACCGGGCCAAAAGAAATACGGAAGATTCTCGGAGACGTTTTCCTGTGTGCGATTTGGAGGACTTGGAGAACATGGGATCGGGAGATACACAACAAGCGGGTGGGGATTTTACCCTCAGCCGAACTGGAGCGAGAAAAGAGTCCGTTGCTAATGAGGTAGGCGACCTTCCTTTGACCACAGGCAAATCCACGTTCGTCACTTCTCGCTTTTTCCCACAAGGACTGAAGAGTAGGGCATTCCTTTTGAGCGCTTGCAAAAGTCTCGTTTTTGAAGGGCTGCAAACTCTGGGGCATAAGAGGGTTCTAAAGACACGGAAGGAACAGTGCCCTTTAGCACTTGGTCTCGTGATGACAGGCAGAGCGACGGGGTTAGGGGAGAGCTGCGGGCTCTGGCCGATCAACACGGCGCAGAATTTAATGGGAGTTGCTATCACTTCGGCCCAACCATTGAATTATTCGCATTCGAGATAGCAGCGGACCACTGGGAACCTATTTGCACGTCCTAAGTACTCATGGACTACTGCGGATATATCGTGGTCGGGGCCCACTGTAGGGAGCAACTTTTCAGAAACGATGAAGCAAGAGCATCCGGTGTCTCTTACGAGGTTTAACACACAGCAACCATTAACACTTCCATTTTCGAACTCCAGCCCACCGTGGGAGCTTTTGTTGAAAACGAAATTAACTTGCTGTCCCGGGGGACTGCTTGTTGGGGAAGTTGCTGTGTTTCGGGGCGAGCGGGCGGATGAGAGAGAGAGGACACTTATTTGGTGGATTTGATGACGAGGAGTAGAACTAAATTGTGATTTGGGGGGACAGTGGGTGTTCACATGGCCGGGAACTCCACAAGAAAAACATATTATGGGCCTACGAGGGTATTCCGACGCTGGGGGATTATTTATGGGGGGCTTAGTATCTCTCGATTCTGACGGCGAATATTACTTGGGTTTAAAGGGACCAGGTACCTTCACAAACTTGGAAGAGTTCTTCGGGGGAAATTTGGAGAGGTTATTTTTACTTTTAGGGGATGGGAGATGATAGTTCTTGAGGTCTTTCGGGTAAAGATGGTGACTTGATGCGTGCACATCCGCTTCTTCTATACATTCCTTCAAAGAAGACATGCGTCTGTCATTCACGAATGCGCGGATTTCAGAGGGTAGTGCAGCCATCAACTTATCCCGTAGAACGAAATCAATTAGGGACTCGTAGTTGCGATTGACTTGAGCTGAGTCCAACCAGAACTGGAAAGTTCTCTGGAGGGTGAATCCGAATTCTCGGTAGATCTGGCCGGGGATTATTCTCGCCTGGCGGAACTTTGACCTATAGTAATCGGGATTCATATTAACAGCCGATAATAATTCCGACTTGAGGGATGAGTAGTCGCGAGTAGCCTCGGCCGGAAGTGAAAGGAAGATTCATCGGAGGTTAGTATTAATGAGAGGAAGTAGTCGAGCGACTCCATCGGCTTCAATGTCCCAGTGGTTCACTTCGAAAAATGTTTCAAAGTGAGTTAAGTAGGGGCGGAAATTCTCACCGTCCTTAAACTCTGGCAACTTTACCGAAGGGATTTGAGGAGATTCATTTCTTGAGTTAACAGAAAGGGTCTCGAAATAAACCCTGTAAGGCTCACGCTTATGTTGACGAATTCTTTCTCTATCTTCACCTTATATTTGTTCTCCTTCTCGTTTTACTGCCGTTTCATTTATTTCTTTCACCTGGACATATGTAACTAGATTCTTGCCTGACAAACCAAGAATCTCTCCTTGTGATGGAAACGCTCAAATGAGGACATCTTTTTGCTGTGAATGCGGACCTGACCGCACGGTGCACCCAAGGAACTTACGGAAAAGATTATGAAGCTCTGACGATCGTACCAAATATTCTAAAGGAGATTTTGTTACACAAAGATTGCACGCAATAAAGAAAATAACATAGAAAATAACTCAAAACTTGATCTCTATGTGAAAATGATTATAGGCTTTTAATCTTTCCTGGGAATTAGTGGAGGGTTTCACGAGAGATCGTTCCCCCAAAAATCCACACACACAACGAAAATAAAATTGGCAAAAAAATTTGTTCCACTTTCTTTGAAAATCCTTAAACGAACTTGACAAACTGGTTACTGAAGAACTTAACTGGGGGGATGGGGTAACTTGAAAAGAAAAAGGGTTCTTTCAAACAAAAAATTACCCAACTTTACCTGGCACTAGATAAAGATAAGGATAGTGATTAAGAGTCTGGGTTTTTCACTACAAAAGTGCCCAACTATACCTGACACCAGATAAATATATATATATGTGTGTGTGTGTCGAGGTATATCTGTGTAGAGTAGCTCGGTGCTCAAAGTCATATAAGGGTACGTGCAGACAGCTGGCCACAGGCCGCTTGAGTTATGTCTGGTGATTAATAAAGAGTGCGAATTACAGTTAACCGGGTTTAGATTGATGGCTTGCCAAGTTGCAATTAAAAGGATATATAAAGACAATACCCCGAAATATAATTTTAATATATATAACTAAGAGGGGCGATTTATATACATATATATATATATATATATATATATATATATATATATATATATATATATATATATATACAAAAGAGGGAACAAATTACTTATGGTGGTTAAATAAATTATGTGAAGATTAACGAGGTAATCTGAGTAAGACCATACAAGATCGCTTTACCTTCAAGTGCTGATCAGCAGGGAATCTCAGTCGTCTTGAAAGAACGGGAATATTGAAGGGGTGGTGAAGATGAGAGGGCCGCACAGCTCTTTGGGAAGAAGCGGGTTCGATAATTTTCCTCTGAACCGGGGCCAAAGCTTAACGAAGTTAGATCAGCTGACGAGATTTTTGATGACGTACGACGACGAGTTACGGGGGGTGACGGGGCAGTCCGGACGGAGTGGAAGGCGGGCTTTTAATCTCCTCGAGAGATGGTTAGCTTCGGGTTAAATACCCGGGTGGCTGCTTTGCTAGGCGTCTCATGGCCTTGCGGTCCCCAAGGAATTCTTGGCGCCAGTCTAAGCAAACACATTCATCATAACGAGTCGTTCCAGACGATCAAATTTGCCTCGCGATATAGGTAGGGGAAGGATTAATATGGCCATACACGGCGTTATCGCAGGGGCGGGGGGGGGGGAGGGGGCGATTGGCGTCTGAAAACAAACACATGTGGTACGGGTGATTAAGCGAGTGACGGATTCTTCCTTGACTTTCTAAAATTTTCACGCTGGCTCACGTGTTCTTGAAAGAATGTAGGGGTATCCCCAAGGGGCTTCCTCTCACGGTGGCCCTTTCAGGGCATTTCTACACACACTAGCTAGCGTGATTGGTAGAGAGCCGAAGGTGACCCGTTTCTGTGATTGGTGCCTTCTGGTGAATGCGGTTGATACCTCCGAGCCGGCCATTATTACTGCATAACGGACACTTGATGGCACGCCAGTGAGTGTGACGTTGCACTCTACCATTAACATCGTGAAGAGGTGGTTTATGCGACGGAACTCATAGACTACTCCATAGATGACATCACCTTAGAGCTGGCCGCCAATGGAGTGGTCAAGGTCGAACATGTGATGGGGAAAACAGGAGGGGTCTCGAAACACACTGCTCCACTCTTCGTCACGTTCAACTGTGAAAAGCTCCCTGATTCGCTGCGTGTCGGTTGGTATCGCTACCGCGTGGGACATTCATGCCACTGCAGCAAGGTGCTACTACTGCCGCCACTTCGGCCATACAAATCACTCCTCTAGACGTGGAGGGTTGTGATTACCCGAGGTCAGTGTAAGTTGCCATAAAGTCACACACGATAACTCTGAATCGTATGTGGCCAATTGTGTCGATTGTGGAGAGCCATATCCCGCTTCTTCGAAGCAATGTGGGGCGTATTTCCTTGAGAAGAAAATCCTGGCAGTTTAGGTCTAGAATCGTCTTTTATTTCACGAGGCTAATGACTTGGTCCAGGCATCCCCGGCACTGATTGCGACGTCTTATGCCTCAATATTATATAAAGACTACGTGCACGGTTGTTTCCGCGCCCATTCGGAACTCATGTGAGTCTACCCTCCCCGGGCACTCCACTGATATATCTTGAGGCACAAAGGATTCTTAACCAGCTTCGACTAAAGCCAGAGCTCCCCCCCCCCTTCCTTTAGCGTGACAGGCTAAACGAACACGCGATACCACTGGAAGGAGCTGTGGAGTCTCGTTTCCTTCCGTTCGTTTATCAAGAGACCATACTGGGAGTGCACCCCCTGTCCAGCCTCCCGGGGTATAAGGATTTTGTGACTCCACTCCCTTGGGATGGGGGCCGGGTAGGAGGATGCGCCATTTACACCGGCCATTTACATCCTAAATGTGGATGAGCTTAGGCATTACTGCCCGAGAACCACTACATTTTCCTGTCTTGATCTATCTCTGTGCTCTTCGGACGCACAGCGTAAATTTGCCTTGGGAGTAGTCGATGAATCCATGGTAGTGATCAATATCCGATTCAAATAATATTTTCTGGGCCGCTTGTGCCTGAGAGAGTTTCAGGAAACGACTGATTTATCTGCCTTAGTCAAGAAGTTTAGGTTTGTCGATGAGGCTGTTGAGTTCTCAGTCAACATGATCACCGTGGGCCTAACTACTATTCCTAGAACGTCTGGCCGTTTTGTACGCCGACCTCTTTCGTAGTGGTCAGCCGAGAGTAAGATATCACTCAAACAAAAGCGATATACCTACATGCGTTATAAGCGCGGCCGGAAAGATTTCACTGTTGTTGAATTTCATCGGGGTAGGGTTAGGTTCCAGTATGTTTCAAAGCAGGCCCGCTGCTCTTACTGGCTGGCTTACGTGTCTTCACTTAACAGGAAAACCTCTCTAGTATAAGTGTGCTTCGTGACCGCTTTCTCAGCATTCTCTAGCCGGAATGCTGCTCCGCTAGCATCCAATGCGCGTCTTGCTGTCAAAGAAGGACGCAAATGTACTTTACATTTAAATGCGGAGAACCATTTAACGACAGGTAGGCAGTGAGAGTGAATTGCTTTCCCCTCCCGTTTCGTACAGGAATACCGCCCTTGGTCCGGAAAAATGTTCCGTTCACCATATTTCTTCCCCTGGGTGAGCGAGGTTTAGCCTTTCTTTTAGATTTTTTAAACAGGATCTGGGTAGGGGGTATATTCTCAGAAACATGGAGCGTTTTCAAAACAGGCATCGATCACTCTACCTCGGCCAGTCTCTGCCCAATCTCTTTAACTTCTCGCGTATGAGGTCTATGGAGAAATTGGTAAATTTTTCGATTAGCCGTTTTTTTCTGGAGAGCGGAAACCATCTGTCTTCTGCATATTGCGGTTACCCAAGTTTAACTACTCGTCCGTTAGTCTTCTCTGTCGTGAAAATGCCTTCGGTGATGCCTCTCTTAGTAGACAACAATACGCCACGGTATTTTTATTATGGACAAGGCATATGATATGGCGTGGTGATAGGGTATCATGGAGACTATACAAAAAATGGCAACGAGGGGACGCCTCCCAATCTTTATATCTGAATTGTTGCGAGCATATCAATTCCGCGTAAGCGTGGGGAATCCCTTTCTGGACCAATAGAGCAGGAAAAGGGTGTCGTGCAGCAGGGTATCCTCATTATAACACTCTTTTCTCTAACATCAACGGCATCAGCTCGGGTCTGCCGTAAGATATTCTCGATACGCTTGAGGTGGACGACCTAACGATCTAATTTTGACGTGACCCAGATGCCAACTGTGAAGCGTTGACTCTAGCAGGAATTAAACCGCGTCTCTCGCTTTGCTGAAGCGCACAGGCTTCGGTTTTCCTTGGGCAAGACTAAATCGGTGCAATTTTGCCGCCAACCACAGCTTCACCCTTACCCAGTCTTTTTCTAAAAAGGGTTCGCTTGGAAGTGGTGGACTCGAATCTTTTACTTAAGTTAAGGTCTCTTGTACCGTGCCATGGATATTCTTCGTTCCGTGGCGTTCTGCGCCTGGAGCACTGATAGAGCTACTGCCTTACCTTTTTATTCATCCTTTGTTCGTTTGAAGATCAACTACGGATGCGAGTTTTATCAATCCACACCCGAACGTGTATTGTGGAAGGTGGACTCGATCCACCACACCGACCTTCGCCTGGAGACCGGTGCTTTTCGCACGTCACGCATTGAGAGCCTACTTGACGATGTTTGGGAGATGCCACTCGCTCATCACCGTGCATAGTGCATCTTCGCCTGTATGCGCAAGCCCGGCGCCTCCCTCAGTCACCAATAGCTCTCACTCCATCCCCGGGTGATCTCGACGGTACCTATACCACTGAGAGACGCCAGTCATAACCAAAACCCTTTAAGTTTAGGACTAGAAAACTCCTCCGAGCTCGGTATAGCTTTCAGGCCCGTGACGCCATTAGTTCTTCCCAGCACACTACCCTACATGGCACCACTTTTTACTATTTTTCGACACGCATCTGCTCGCAAAGCTTTTACAGCTCAGGGATTATCGCGTTCGGCCTTTTCGAAGCACACTGTGTCATGCTGGAACCGTGCCATTGTAAACGATGGCTCAAATTCCCAAGAAGGGGTCGGTTTCCGAGCCGTATCCTCTCTGTTTGAAGTCATCGGGGATCTGCCAGGTGATGCGTGTGTCTTCACCACCGAGCTGGTTGCAATACGCCGCTTGGTACGACAAATAAAGCGTCGTGCCCGGTTCAGAGTCTGTATTGTGATTTATAGCGACTCACGAGGCGCCCTAAGTGCTCTAAGTGGGGCCTTTGGAATCTCCGCATCTCTGGTTCACGATATCCGTGACGCCACGGCTTTGGCGAGCCGGACGGATTTTGAGAGTATATTCTGCTGGGTTCCTGTTCATGTAAGAATTGCCTGTAATTAGCGCGCCGATGAGGGCGCCAAAGAGTCTGCGAGGACTGGGTGACCAGACCAGGGTTTTCTCTTCCTCACACTGATTGCGTCGCAAGGATTCGGGCGGCTAGGCAAAGATAATGGGAAACGGTCGAGGAGAACTAAAGGTTATGTGTAATTGTGCTGCGACGGTTTCCATGGACCTACCCCCAATGTCACAACGGCTTCAGGTTGCTTTTTGTTCTCACCAAATTGGCCACAGTCACGATACTCACCTCCATTTGATGTAGCGCTCGCCTGGGCCCTATTGTTTCGATTTAACCGTTTTCTACTTTTCGGTACATTGTAATTGAATGTCCCCCATAAGGGGCGCGGCGATTTGCCATCCTGGCTGGCCACCGTGCTGACGGGATCCAGCGCTCCGTCCAGCTCCAGCTTAGCCTCTCTTCCTTCCTTGAGATAGCCTGTATTTCTCCCCTACTTCGTCTTTTTTCATACAACCTCTCCCACAACTTTCTCTAATCTGCCTCGAATTTAACAGGATAGATGCTGACCTTTTTCTCAGCCAACCGTCCCAGATTGGGGCTGAGGGGAGAGGGGACAACGTTGCCTAACCCCTAAGCTCCGGTTCGGGATGTGGTTTTTTAACAACCTGCTTCATCCCGAACCATACCTTCCTCTCATCCCTCTTCCTTTGCTCTTCACACTCTATCAATTTTACGCCGCGTTCAAGGTGGAGCCGCCATGCTGATGGAATGCCAGGTTACCAGGTGGGAGATGTGGTCCTGAATGACGGCACGTGTTCTGCAACGCCTGTAAGTACCTCTTGCATTGCAAGCAGCTGCGAGAGGTGATGAGCTATTGCTTCCCGTAAAAAATAGGGTCACCATGCCCATGTATGAACAATAAAAAAACCCAACCCTTAACTTTCCCTGTTCAATCGACGAAGCCGCCCTCGGGAAGCTCCACGGAAACATGGAAGTCCCCCCACCTGTGCTTGCGCAGGGGACCCTCCACATTTCATTTAACCGGAGAGGATGCTTACTACTCTCCTACGCCTACAGGTGAAGGGGACTCTCTCTCACCCCCTTCTCTGGAGGTGCTTTCAGGCACCCCCCTACTTCCAGCGGCAGTCCCTCCTTTTATTTATGCCGAGAGTTTCGGTTTTCTTTGGCCAAGACTAAGGTGGTGCACTTTTTCCGTCATCCACGGCTCCACTCCGACCAAGATTTGTTTCTTAATAGGGTGCTCCTGGATGTGGTTGAATCGCACCGTTTCCTTGGTCTTGTATTCGACTGACGCCTAACCTAGGAGGCTCGGATATTCTCCGTTCCGTGACGTTCAGCGCTTGGAGCGCTAATAGGGCTACTGCCCTACTTTTTTATCAATCCTTTGTTCGTTCGAAGCTCGACTACGGATGCGAGTTTTATGCATCCGCAGGCGAGCGTTGATTGCGGCAGGTGGATTCGATCGACCACACCGGCCTTAGCCTTGCGACTGGTGCCTTTACACTTCGCCTGTTGAGAGCCTACTAGTCGATGATGTGGAGATTCCACTCGCTTTTCGCTGCGTACAGTGCATCACTTGCCTGTAGGCGCAAGCCTGGTGCCTCCCTCAGTCGCCAACAGCTCTCACTGCATCAGCAGCGGACTTCGACGGTGCCTATGCTGCCGAGAAACGCCAGTCATACGCTAATCCCTTTGGGTTTAGGGCCAGGAAACTTCTTCGAGAGCTAGGTATAGCTCTCGGGCCTGTGGCACCCCTAGTTCTGTCCAGGATGCCACCCTTGAGGGTATCAAATTTAGCTATTTGTCTCCACGCCTCTGCTCCAAAAATTGTACAGCACCAGTAGTATTGCGTTCGACCTTTTTGGAGCACACCTCTTGTCACGCTGGAACCGTGCTCGTGTATACGCATGGCTGTAAGTCCGAAGAGGGGGTCGGCTTCCACGCCGTATCCCCTCTGTTTAAAGTCCGTGGAGCTCTTTCATCCGCTGCGTCTGTCTTCACCGCCAATCTGGTGTCATGCACCACTCGGTCCAGGAGATTACGCGACGTGCCCGGTTCGGAGACTGGATTGTGATCTATAGCGACTTACAAAGCGCCCTGAGTGCTCTCGGGGCATTGGAATCTCCAAATACCCTGGTTCGCGATATCCGTGACGCCACTGTTTTGGCGAGCCGGGCGGATGTCGAGATTATCTTCTGCTGGGTCCTTGGACATGTACGAATTGCGGGGAATGAACGCGTCGATGAGGGCGCCAAAGAGTCCGCGAAGACTTTGTGACCGGACCAGCGTTTCGCTCTTCCTCACACCGACTACATGGCAGGAATACGGGCAGCTCTTCGGGCTGCTTGGCAAAAAAGATGGTCGACGGTCGAAGGAAACTTAAAGTGTCGTACCATTGCGCCGCGACTGTTTCTATGGACCTACCGCTCAATGCCACGAAGGCTTCAGGTTGCTTTCTGTCTTCTCCGAATTGGGCACACTCTCGGGACTCACCGCCATTTGATGGAGCGCTCGCCAGTGGCCTACTGTAACGACTGTGTTGTTCCCCAGATTATTCGGTACATCCTTGTTGAATGTCTCAGTCTGAGCGATCTTCTCTCACATTACCTGTCCCAGTACCGGGATGGGCGTATTCGCTCCCGCTTGTCCTTTGTACTCGGGATGAGTTCGTGCACATTTACTGGTGGACATTTAGACCTTTGGGTTGAGTCCGGCCTTCTCCCTTTTATTTAACCAGTTTTTTTTACCCTTATATGTCGCACGTTCCTGCACCCGGGGGACCTCCCCCAGATTCAAGATCTTGCTTCCTGTTCGTTGCCTTTTCTCTTTTTTTAATTTTTGGTGTTAGGTTTGTCTTTTTTGTGTTTTTGAATTTTATTTTAAAGTAGCCTAGTAATATGTAGGTTTTTTATACGGCGACTAATTCCCAAGTAGGTAGTCGCCAGATGAGCTCTTAAAAAAAAATTATCCAACGTTGTATTGAATTTTTCTAATGCGGTGATGCTCTGTGATCACCTTATATATGTATATATTCTCAGCAAACAAAGGTAGAGACAGAGAGAGGTATGTAGCCATTCTAGACAAGTTTATATATGGAAATTTAGTTACGCATCTACGTGATAACTTTGATAACAAAGAAACGCCTAGGGAAATTAGTTCCTCTTCAAATTCCCCCGGCGCTTTTGTATTCGTCACTTCGAAGCAGAGACAAAGAAGAAAGATAAAGACGCAGCTTGCAAACTAAGCCTTTTACGACGTTTCTATTTAAAACAAAATCTAATTTTTAGGACCTTTTATCGTAAAAACAACGTTCAACAGCATAGATTACTGTAGCTGATATATGGAGGAGTGGGATACCCTCCCAAACCTACTGCCACCGAGACGCCTATATTAGGTTAAGATGATCATGACTTTATTCCTTTTAGGTATTTCCATTTTACCCTTTTCTCCCCAAAAGGGGCACTGCAATGTGTTTTCCTGCCTGCCATGATGACGGGACTCAGCGCCCCGTTGAGCGCCAGCTTAGCCTCTCCTCCTTTTTTTGCTAACATCTAATTTCTGATTTCTCTACCAACTCTCCTCCACTCCTTCACCCCAGGGAGATACCCGGGGGAGCCTATTACACTTGGCAAATGGGTGCGAATTATGGATAGCCGTCATTGGGTTGACTTGAACTCTCTCAACGCGTCCTTTGAAAATATTGTGCTTCCTCCTCTTTCCATCTCCGCATTCCTTTCTTCTCTTACTATCCCCTCAGCCAGGAAGGTTGAGCTGTCCGTCGGGTTGCCGTGGATCCGCATATCCCCTTCCAAACTTGCTCTTCTTTCCACAGAGTTTCTGGCTGCTCTGTGTACTTTTGGCACTTTTTCTGGTGGTCATAATTGTCTTGACTTAAAGAAAGACCTCTCTTGCAGAGATGTGGAAGCGACTCAAAAAGATTCGCGACCAGTTTTTACATGACCCTCCTCCCGTTCTCCAGGAGAATAGGACTGCAATCTAGAACCACACGTCTCTGGAGAAGTCAATTACGACCACATTCTCAGCATTCTGTGGCAAGGATGCTGTTCCGCCAAAACCTTATGCACATCGTGATGTCGCTGAAGACAACCGACTGGACATTACTTCCAAAAGTGAAGAATCATTCAACAGCAGCGTTACATTGAGTGAGTTACGTCCCGCAATTGCTCTGTGCGCTGACACTACTCCTAGTCCCGGAGATGTCGTAAATGGGGGGATTAAACACCTAGGTGAGCAAGGAATGGATTTTCTGTTAGATATGTTCAACAAGATCTGGACAGAGGTTATCCTCAAATACTCCTGGGGAATTTCTACTTTGCTCTATTTTCGCAAACAGGGGAGAGATCACTCTACTGCGGCCGGTTTCCACCCAAGTTGATGAAGAAATTGATAAATGTTAGACTAGACTTTTCCAGGACAGCAGAGGCCACGTCTGTTCTGCATAGTGCAACTTCAGAAAGTTCCACTCTACATCGGATTCTCTGCTTCAACTGGAAAATGTCGTTTCCTTCGTATAAGGCACTATCTCACGGTGCAATTTGATTGGAGAAGGCCTTTGATAACGATGGAGATACCTACTGTATCATGGATAATATACACACGATTGAGACGAAGGGGCACTTCCCATTCTTTATTTGTGAGTTTTTGGCGAGAGCATCCTTTTCGCTTAGGGGTAGGAGGCGCCTTCTTAGTCCCAATGAAGCAAGAAGAGGATGTCCCGAAGAGAAGTGTCCTTACCATCACACTGTTTGCTCTGAGCATTTACTATTTCACGTGGGCGACCTTTCGATCTCTTTTGGTGTAGCCCAGATTCCAACTATGGAGCGTCAACCCCAACAGGCATTGAACCGAATCTCTCGCTATGCCGATGCGCACAGCTTTCGATTTTCCTTTGATGAGACTAAGGTGGTGCAATTATGCCAGCATCAAAGCCCCACCCCGACTTTGACTTGTTCCTAAACTGGATTCGCCTGGAAGTGGTGGAATCGCATCGTTTCTTTGGTCTTGTTTACGACCGATGAATCACCTAGGAGGCTCATATTCGCATTCTTAAGGCCTCTTTACCCATGCCCTGGACATTTATTGTTCCGTGACTTTCAGGATCTGTGGTGCTGATAGGGTTACTGCCTTGTTTTGCTACCGATCCATTGTTCATTCGAAATTTGCATACGGATGTGAGTTTTATGCATCAACAGCCGAGCGTGGATTGCAAAAGGTAGACTCGATCCACCACTCCGTTTTCCGGCTGTGACCGGTGCCTTTCGCACGTCCCCATTTGAAAGCTTACATATTGATACTAGTGAGATTATGGGGGGGCCTCTTGAAGGTCGCCAGTTATGGGGAGCCTCCTTAAAAGTAATCGTGAGGACAACCCAAGAGCCTTGGAAGGGGACGTTGGTTGCCAGTAATGTTGATAGATTACCGAGTTATCGCGTAATCTTCTGGCAAGGACTCTGGTTGATACAGATACCCTGGTTGGTTTGCGTGCCCTTTCTTAATTCCCACGAGAGTTATTTTGTTGATTGCTATGGGGTGACCTAAGCCGACGGGCGATCTTATTCTAGCCACGGGGTCAAAATAGCCCGGAGGATGGGGATAGACCACACCAGGGTAGAACGCCATTATTTCGGGAGTTACATAATCGCGATGAATTGCGATTAACGAGGATAATTGCGCAATGGCTGTTTTCCCGATTAATAAGGCTTTGAAGCAGAGAGATTGAGGAACATCAGGATATTGAAGTCACCAAAGCAAAATAGAATTATTATTGAACTAGATCTTATTACACTTTACAAAAGTTTTTTAATTAAGTTTTTATTTTTTAAGTAATGACATAAATTAAGTTCGAGGTTAAGAGCGGGAAAAGTTCTGAAGGAACCCGGACGACTAGAGCCTTTAAGAGTTACCCCTTAATGTCTGCGTTATGTACACGACTATATACAAAGATGAATTACGCGAATCCGAGAGATCGGACTGAACGATATATCGATATATAACGCGATATATTGCTATATAAAACAGTAATCTACTTCTTTTCTTGTTCTGGCTTCACACAGTTATATATATATATATATATATATATATATATATATATATATATATATATATATATATATATATATATATATTCAATTTGAGCCACACATCCTTCTTATGTACCGGCCTGTTGATTTGTCGGTATTAACATAACTCGACTTTTGATTGACTACTGTCCGACATATTGATAAGGAAGGCACTCCCGCTATTGGATAAAATTTTCTGTGGGCAGTTACATTTTGCCATGGAGACAGCTTTCTGACTTGGCTTCTATTTGTTTAACAGTGATATCTAACCGCTTTATTCTGGATTTTGCTTTGATTATTATGTTTGCCAAAGATTGTCTCGACCAACTCTAACAAAGATAACTGTTCTCCGTTTACTACCGTGTGACATTCTCGTAAACGGCGATAACTTAATTTTCTCTTTCTTTGTACTTTATGTGTGTAGCGACTCTCGCATGTGTCCTATTTTGGACGTACACGCCGGCCGCTACAAGATTTTACTCGCTTAGCGCCGTGCACACTGTTTTATGCGCGCCTATACGCGCGAGCCCCCTCCCTCCAACAGATGTCAGGGCTATCATTGGATCCGCAGCCGATCTCGACGGTGCCTATGCCACTGAAAGACGCCAGTCGAACCCTAAGCCATTTGAGTTTAGGACTAGAAAACTTGTATAAAAGGTAGGTGTAGCTCTCAGGCCGGTTACGCCTCTGTTAATGGCCAGGACGCTACTCTGGAGGCTACCACATTTGACTATTTTTCGCCATGCTTCTGCTCCCAAAGCTGGTACAGTGCCTGGAGTATTGCGTTGAGCATATTTGAAGCACACTTGTTGTCATTCTGGATACGTAGCATTCGCAGTAGGTGTCGGATTTCTCGCTTTATGCCATCTGTTTGAAATAAGCGAGACTCTACCTGTGACTCCGTCTTCCTCAGGGGCGAGCTGAGGAAGACGCATGGCACCAAGAATTCCGCAAAAGAGTCGAGCTGCTTGAATAAGAAGACGAGATATGGCTGGGGGAACTTAAAATTGCGTGCCATTGCGCTGCGACTGTTCCAATGGATCTGACCCACAATGCAGCTACGGCTTCCAATCGCTTTCTGTCTTCTTCGAATTCCCACAATCGTGGGACCCACCGCTGTTTGATGGAACGCTCCCCTGCACCTTACTGTTACGATTGCGTTGTCTACCAGATGGTTCGGCACATTCATGTTGAAGTCCCAGTGTGGGCGTTCTTCGCGCACGTTACCTGTCCCTGTACAGGGACGAGCGGGATCATTACCCTTTTCCTTGTACTCAGGTTGGGTTCGTGCACAAAGACTAGTGGACTATCTGACTTTTTGGAGGAAGCTGGTTTCTTCCATTTTATTTAGCTCTCTTTGTTGTAGGGGGTATGCTCCCGGGCCGGAGGGAGGCTGGCCTCCCTTTGACGCCTAAGCGTGCCTTTTTTTTATAAATTGATTTTATTTTATGGGGTTTTATGAATATTTAGACTAGTCTAGCATTAAGTGGGCATTTCGAAAAGGGCGTTTTGCCCCTGAAGTCAATCGTTCGATAGTCGTTTAAAAGGAATATCCCGATAAGAGGAACTCTCTCCCACGGTGTGTGATCGTCGTTGCCCCTTTTGAAGAGCCTCCAAACACATAAAACTCTCATATGAGGCGGCTAAAAAAGATATGGAGACAACATGGGACGAATTTCATGAAATGTATACACAAGCGGGACATAACTAGGCACGAAAAACCTTCGTAGTCACCATTAGTAACGAAATTGTGCAAATGCGAGTACAATACCAGTGTAAAAGCCTACTGGCGAGCCTATCACGTATTTTAATTAACAATCTTCAGGAAAATACTAAAAAAATATCCATTAAAAATACTCATTAAAATACCAAGAAATTAACGATTAAGTAGAGATAAATACCCATTACCTCTCAATACCCATTAAATAACCATTCAAATACCCATAAAATAGTATTAATATACACCTAATCTGTGGATTGATTAATTATAATCAAAAAATGGCATTAAAAATTAAGGTGGCAACAAGCACTTGCCCGACGCGGGGAATTCGAACACTATTAATTGAAGTCAGTTGCGCTTCGTAGAATGTATCTAAATATGTTAGGTCAATGAAGCTAAGGATTCTGCTTTGGGAAGTCACTCCCCATTGTAATAATCCCAAGAATCTTAGAGTGGCTTAGGGGGACTTGCCGAACTTGACCTAGTTTAAGGTATTGAATCCTGCCCAACGCCCAGTTGCTCAGAGGCAGTGATGATTATCATCATTATCGTAATGATGATAATGATGATGATGGCCGTTCGTCAATCTCTGTCCCCATAATGAGCCTCCAGTTCGTACAGCTGAGCGTTCGAGTTACTAACACGTTCCCGGAAGTCTCGTGCCCTCCCGGCCCCAGCAGCTAGGGTCTTTTTTATCCTTTCGCTCCCTCTACACTCTTCTTCCTCCTTCCAGTCATCAGCGAGTGGAAATACCCTCGTTGTCACACTGGTTCCTGTTCTTAACTAAATCAAAATTGACACCACGTCACACTTACAAACACACACAATTACACCTCCACTCGCATTTTACTGCAATATTAATATAACCACTTCCTCTCGCCCTTAAAATTCATCTCCCTCCCCTCCCTTTCCCTCTTTCTCTCATTTACCCTTCCTCATTAACTCCCCCAACGTGTCTGTCTCCCCTCCCCTTCTTCCTTTCCCTTCCTCATTCCCTCCCCAACGCTTCTCCCCTCCTCCCCCTCTCCCTCGATTACCCCCCCACACACACACACACATCTAATCCATTCTTAACACTCCCTAACACTAAGTATTAACCTCCTTCTCTCCAACACTCCACCCGCTCCCTAAACTTTCACCCTTTATCCATAATTATAATAAAAGTCGTTATGTAATCATCGAAGAAAAAATGAGTGTGAAGGAGAGGGTGGATGATAGTAGAAATGAGAGGGAATTCTTAGAACCAATTAATTCCACCGGAACTTCTAATAATACGCATTGCAGCGATTTAATTCGAAAAGTACTTTAGAGAAATTTAAAGTACTTTTAAATTACATTTATGTGCAGTCGAAGCTCTTGTCCAAAGCTCTACTTGGAAATTTATTCCTTTCTAAGAGAATGTTATGGGTGAACGTTTACGACACCATGGCACCAGCACATGCACGATGAAAGGCAGCGACTGAGTTAAGGATGAAAAGAGATGATAAAGAAAGAAAGAGACAAACAGATAGATAAGGGGTAAAGGAGATATAATTTGATAGAGATGTGGAAATTGGGAGACAGTGAGACGCAAGTAATGGCCGAAGCAAAAACAACAAAAATCCAAGGTAACAGAAAATCACATAAACCTGAATGATCTGGTAGACAAAGCACGCACGTGAATGCTCTTTCAGAAACAAAAACATGAACGCGAATGGTTTAACAGAAAAAAAACAGGAACATGCATGCAATGACAGAGAAAAAATCACGAACGTGCATGCTCTGGGAGAGAAATAAAAGATGAAAGTTAGTACTCTTCAATAGATAGAACCACGAACGCGCATCTTCTGGGAGAGACAAAAACACGAACGTGAATGCCTCTGAGAGACAAAAATATGAACTTAATTTCACTGAGAGAGAAATAAATACGAATTGCAAGTCATTGCATAGACAAAAAAAGAGAGTGTAAAAGCACCGGCCCAGAAGAAAACACGAACGTGCATGATCCTGCATAAACAGAAACAGGAACATGAACCGCTGGCAGAGACAAAAACAAGAGCGTGAGTAATCTAGCACAGAGAAAAAACATGAACGTGAATAATCTGGCAGAAACAAAACACTAACTTGGATGCTCCTGCAAAGAGAAAAAACGTAAGTAAATGTTCTTACAGAGATTATACGAGAATGTGAGTGATCGTATAAAGACAAAACCACGAATATACATGCGCTAGCAAGGACAAAATCGCGCCCGTGAATGCTGTGTTAGATATTGAAATAAGAATATGCATCCTATGACAGAAAAAAAACACGAACCTGACTCCTCTGGCAGAGACATAAACAAGAAGGCTAATTCACTGGGAAAGACAAACCATGAACGTGCATTCACTGGCAGAGACAAAAACACGAATATGCATGCTCTGGCAGAGAAAATACACGAACTTGAATGCTCTAACTGAGGAAAAAACAAACGTGAATTCTCTTGAAGTAACACAAACATGATTGTTGTTGCAGAACAAAACGCGAACGTGCATGTTTTATGCTGTTGTAGAAACAAAAACACGAACGTGCATGTTTGGAAAGAGAAAACAATTGAAACCTGAAGGTTCTGAAAGACAAAAACACGAACGTATTTGAATACTCCGCCATGCCATAAGCCTTACGTGGATGCTCTGGTACAGACAAAAATAAGAACTTGCAAGCTCAGGGAGAGATGAAAATACGAAAGTGCATGCTCTTCAAAGGACAAAAACATGAACATGAAATCTCTTTCAGAGACAAATACAATAATGTGCAATCTATGTTAGAGACAAAAACAGGAACGTACTTGCTCGAGTAGAAAAAAAAACACTAAGGTGAAATATTTGCCTAAAACAAAACGAAAGTGAATGCTCAAGTTATGGTAGAGACAAAAACAGGAACGTACTTGCTCGAGTAGAAAAAAAACACTAAGGTGAATGATTTGCCTAAAACAGTACGAAAGTGAATGCTCTGGTTATGGTAGAGACAAAAACACGAAGGGAAATGTTTTTACAGAATAAATCAAGAAGGTTAATGCTCTGGCACAAACAAAAACACGAACGTGCATCCTCTGGCAGAGAATCATACTCCCATACAATAGATAGAACCATGAACGTGCATGCTTTGCCAGAAACAAAAACAAGAAAATGAATTCTTTAGCATATACAAAAACACGAACCTGCATGCTCTGATAGAGCGATAACACGAACGTAAATTCTCTGGCAAAAACATAAACACGAACGTGATTGCTCTGGCAGAGGAAAATCTCGAACGTGAATTCTCTGAGACAGACACAACCACGATCTGGTATGGTCTGGCAGAGAAAAAAAAACATAAACGTGCATACTCTGGCAGAGCAAAATCTCGAACATGATTTCCTTGTAGAGACAAAATCACAACGATGCATTCTCTGTCAGTGAAACAAACATAAATGTGACAGCTCTGGACGAGACAAAACTACGAAAATACATGCTCTGTCAGAGATATAAACAGGAACGTGAATGTTCTGGCAGAGATAAAAACATGAACATAAAATCTGGCTCTTTAACTAATGTAAATATTTATACGTCATGCTTCAAATAACATAAAATTCGGACCCTATGCTTTAAGTAGTATAGAATTCACAAAACAGGCTGCAACTAATGCAGATATCTCATTTCAGGCGATATCTAGGCTTCGAATAATGTAGAAATTCAAGCCCAAGGTTTAAACTAATGTATATATTCGCACCTCAGGCTTCAACCAAGTTAGAACTTGTCTCCTAGTCTTCTTCCAACATTAACTAAAGAAGTTTTCACAGTCTTGGTTTCAATTTAGGTAAAAATTAGCGAATCAGGTTCAAGTATTGTATAAATCCCCACCTAAGTTTCAACTAATGTAGAAATTCTCCCCTCAGGCTTCAATAAATTTACATAGAATTATTTCTCTTTAGGCTTGAACTAGTATACAAAAATTCAGGTGCCCGGGGTACTACTAATGTAGTATTCAGATCCACTAAATTGGTTTGGTTCTGAATTCCACATTTGATCATTTTATAACTATTAAATAATTATTTGGGCGTTATACAGTTAAAAAATAAACGATCATTCTCTAAGACAAATCCTACTCTATTCAAAGCTGAGATAATCCGGGGAGGAGTTTTCTAACTTGACACCCCAAACGTGCCTGAAGGGGGCTTCCCTTCATTGCAGTATAACAAGGAGAAGAGCTCTGCCTCCTTCCTCGTTCCCACGAATCGGCTCGTTGGGTAACTCGAGTGAAGAATATTCCACAAATATTTACCCTCCTAATTACCCTCTTTTTCCACGACTTTCTTCACAGGCATTGTACTGAAGATGTGTGGAATAGTTTTCGTCTTATTTCTTTTCGTAAATTATTTTCAAAAATTGCCCCTATCTTCTTTGTCACCCTAATTTTAATGCTTTTTTTATATAATCTTCTCTTCAAGGTGCCATCGTATTTAAAGCTCTCCTCTCCTAAAATAATACTAGTGGCGTGATTAGCAAACCCCATCAACCGATAAAACTTGGGCACATTTTCCTGAGCCGCAAAGACTTCATTCCCACCACAAAACAGCATCAGGAAAAGAAGCACAATTATAGCACACTGATAATCCCTTCTCCATCCATTTCCTCTAATTATGATTTTGTTCTCAAATACTTATCGCCCCCTGTTAAATTTATGTCAATTTTTTGTATAGCTTGATAATGACTATGTAATGGAAAGTTAGTCACGTGAACTGTTAATAGTTCAAGAAAACTGTCTGGCCATGTAGAATTTCAAACTCTTTTGATAATTTATTTAATTGTTGTGATTTTAATCAACTGTTATTATACAGCGTTCTCATTCTTATTTATTGTAAAAAATACTATTTCTTAATATTTGAATGTACTTTCTATCACAATATCTTCCTCAACTTTTGCCAGATAAAATCCAAAGTTTTCAAAATTGGTGTACGGTAACCACTCTATGTGTAATGCTTATGGAAATTTTGATAATTAAAACAAAAGTTATCCCGGTTAAAGCCATTTCCTAGAAAATTTGGTGTCCAAAGTTATCCTAAAGACAGCGAAAACTAATTTTCTTGGAATATAACAATTAAATTATCATTGGAAAACATTTGCATAGTTTATAAGTAATTAGTATTAGTGTGGAAACCTTTATTTAGAACGATGCTTTGACATCTCCTTTCATAGGAACAAACTAACTGTTGTCACTATTGCGCGGTAATCTTGCCCAATTCAACCAAATGAATTTCTCAGAGTTCTCAATTGTTTTCGGATTACTCGCCTTAGACCTCTTTTTTAGTCTCTTTTAAACGTTTTCAATGGGATTCAGATCCGGTATCTGTGCCGGCCATCTCATAACAGTAATTTAATTTTAAGGATGTATAGCCTGTTTTGCCATTTAGGCTCATCTGGCTGAAGTGGTCATAAAAGTTATAAAAACCAAGGCTAAACACAAAAATGAGTTAAAAAACATATATATAAATAAAAAAAAACAATAAAAAAGAGCAATAACATGAGCTTGGTAGCTTTCCAATAAAAATATGGAAAGACAAGACTAGAATAAACTATAGTTAAAATACAGGGCAGCAAAGAAACGGCTAAAGTATCGGATATGTGGACAAATAATATAAGTTGAAAAAAATGGGGCTAAAATATTAAAATATAGGTTAGCAGCAACGAAGGTATCAAATTTTGGAACAAAGGGCGTGTCGTAGAATAAGCTCCCGATGATATACCATATATAACTATTCGTTAAGGAAATTTTCCATATTTCGAGTGCGTGGTAATCTGATTGACCGAGGATAGTTCGAAAAGAGGAGGGGCCTGGAGAGGCTTATTTATCTTTAATATGCTTAAGAATTGGAACGGAGCACAAGGATAAATAATATAGCTACCATTAATAAAATAAAGTTTTATTAATTAAACTATCAACAACACACAAAAAAAATGTTTACATAAACGGGGATTAAAAATTGGAGAAACGCGTGAATGAAAAGGCTCATGGGAATATCTGAGGATTAAGATTTGGAGAGATCTAAAACGGTAAACAAACAAAAAGGGGGGGGGCGAATGGTTCGCTAAACCATTTAAAGCACAGGGTTGCGTTGAAAAAAGGATAAATGATTAAAGGTAATGCTTAGCTTACGTAATTACCTAGTTGTTTTGTAGAGGAAGACGATGCGAAGGAATCTTCGGTCTAACTGGCGATTTCCAGCAGAAGGGTTCTTGGGGGGGTTGTCCTTAACAAGAGGGAAGGACTGTCTTCGAGGAGTGAGAGCGAAGTGGGGCTTGGAAGTACGAGCGATCCTTGTGACAGGATATCGGAGACGTTCTAGATGAACAATGGAGGTTATTGTTGAAACCAAGCGTTCTCTTGAAAAAAAATTAAAAAGGGGAGGAATTAAATTATCCGGACGTGATGTCTTGGGAACGAGAACCGTCTCTTGGAGAACGGGCTTAAAGAACAATAGCTGTTCTAAAGTTATTCTCTTTCTGAACAACAGGGGGGGAGTGAGAACCGTTTCTTGTCAAATGGGCTCAAAGAACAATGGCTGTTCTAACGTTGTTCTCTTTCTGAACAACAAGGGGGCCTTGTTGACTTGGCGTCTCGAAGGGTACGAACCCTAGCACTCAAGGGATATTGTCCTCTTCTGGACAATAAAGGGTCTTTCGGCAGAGTCCCTAGGTGCACAAGGGAGACCGGATCGGCTTGATGCCTCGCGAAGATTATCTGGATCTGCCTACATTGGGAAAAGCTATGGTATAAATAGCCGGAGACATCTACATAGCGTAGGGGATAATTTAGTGCGGGACTTCGGGGGAATGTCCCGGTGGCGCCTGGGAAAATACCTTATCTGCCCATAAGCCTAATTCAATCTGACGAGATCGACGTATGGAGGTGAAACGGATGAGTTGACCTCCTTGATTAAACATTGGCTATGATGGGTGATAATCACGCTTCTGCTTCCTCTCGCAGGATACACGTGGGTAAACATGTGTTTTAACATGTGATAGAGGCCGAATTAAGGCGGCCTCAGACCGTTCTATCACAGGTCGGCATCTTCCAGAAATCCCAATAAGTTAGGCCCAACATGGGGAGACTCTCCGAGAATAGAAGCAAAGGGGGGGTGAAGACCAAAATACTTATTTCAATGGGCAGAGTATCACGGGCAGGTGAGCAGAATATGTTGCACTGATATGCGAGTGTGACACATCTGGCAAGATGGTGGTTCTTCGTTAGCCATTAAATGGCCATGAGTGAGGTGACAGTCACCGATTTGCAGGAAGCACAGCACAACTTCATGCCATCTGGTGGCAGAGTATGACGATGGCCACGGGAAAGTGTTTTCCTTGAGTTGAAGTAGGTTAGGATGACCATACAAGTTCCAATATCGCTCCCATTCTTCTCTGACCAATTTACGTATGAGAGGGATGTAGTCTCTGTGAAAGATCGGTGATTGAGGCATAGAGAATGCAGTATGGAGAGCAGCCTTCTTTGCTTCTAGGTCAGCCGTTTCATTTCCCTGGATGTTTGAGTGTCCGCAGATCCAGCAGAATGATATGGAGTAAGAGCGCCCGATCAAAAGATGTAGGGTTACTAAGATTTCTATGGCTACAGGGTGTCGGGGGGGACAATGGCTGAAGGGAAGTCAACGCATTCATAGAATCCGAAAATATTGTATATAACCCTGGGGAATGGAGACCGAGGGCACGCAAGGCTATTTTTATGGCCACGAGCTTTGCTGGGAAGACAGATGTTGCAGGCTGTAGAGTGGATCGTAAGTTATGATAGGGAAGGACAGCAGCGCATCCAGTCCCTGTATCAGTTATCGACCCGTTGGTGTAAATAGGAGTTTCACCGGTGTGAGTTTCTGCATGTTCTTGAAACATGGCGCGTTGAGCTGCAGTTGGTATTTGATCCTTGAGGCCTCTCAAGAAAGGTGCACAGAACTTAGCACTCCTGCGGGTCCATGTGGGTAGCGTTGGTGGTCTTTCCACCGCAACTGAGAGGTGTCTGCACTCGATTTTCTCCAAAAGCTGTGCTATACGCAGTGTATATGAATAGAAGGTACGATAGAGAGTCTCTGGTGGAGGGGATGTGTAGCAGAGAATTTGAGCGAGTTTAGATCGCATACGGAGGGATCTGATGTAGAATCGGAGGTAGTATTCATTACGGCGAGATAAAAGAGGGAGGAATCCTGTTTCAGCATAGAGAGATAGAACGGGAGAAAACTTAAATGCCCATGTAGCAAGGCGCAGGCATCTGTGATGCAGCGGGTTTAGTTTATTTAGCATGCTTTTGGAAGCAGAGCCATACAGGTGGCAGCCGTAGTAGAGCTTTGAAAGTAGTAGCGACCTGTGGATCTCGAAGAGGGTGCGGCGGTCAGCTCCCCAGTGTAGTTTTGATAAAGAAGCCATAAGGGCAAGTACAGGAGTGCATCTTCTCACGAGGTCTTCAATATGATATCGCCATGTCATACGCTGGTCGAATATAAGGCCTAGGAATTTAGTATGGGTGGTGAATTTGATCGGCGAGCCATAAATATTAAGGCTTATCCTAGGAATCGATTTGCGTCGGATAAATATAACTTCCGTTGTTTTTAGGTGGGAGATGGTGAATCCGGTCAATGAGGTATGAGCCGCTATTTAATCCATGGCTTGCTAGAGCAAGTTGGTAGCCATCGCCGCGAACGAGCTCGTCACCCAGATGGCAATGTTGTCTACATAAAGTGAGCAGTGTACAGGTGATAATATATGTTTTTAGAAAGCATTGATCGCAATTACAAAGAGAGAAGTGCTAAGCACGCTTCCTTGGGAGACTCCCTCATATTGTACAAGCTTTGTAGAGTGAGCGCCTCTGAGATCGACACAGAAAGAGCGGTCTTTTAAGAAGTTTTGTATAAACAGAGCCAAAGGTCCGCGAACTCTCATGTCGTATAGCTGATGTAGAATCAAGCGCCGCCAGACTTTGTCATATGTTTTTTTTTCTAAATTGAAGAAGATTGCGGTGACAAACTTTTTCCTAGAGAAAGCAATGCCAATGTCAAGGTCAAGTAGGTTAAGAGGGCTGAGTGTGGAACGATTTGGGCAAAACCCAAATTGGGACGGAAAGAGAAGCTCCTGCTCTTCAAGGTATCACATCAGGCGGGTGTTCACCATGTGTTCGAGCAACTTGCATAGCCATGAGGTAAGGGCAATTGGCCGATAATTTATTGGGTTGGAAGGGTCTTTTCCTGGCTTGAGAAAAGGGAGGATAATGCTGTGGCACCATTCTTGGGGAAAAGTTCCAGAGAGGAAAATATTATTAAAAATTGTTAAGAGGCACTGGAGGGCATTTACATGGGTATGTTGAATTAGGGTGTATGATATTAAATCTTTTGAAGGGGTAGAGTTCTCACACGATGAGAGTGCCTCCTGGAGTTCTTTCATTGAGAAGGGTTCATTGTAGCACAGTTTCCTAGAGGTCTTTAACATTGGTGGTTGCGATTCCATTAATGCTTTGTGACGATTAAAGTCGGGGAGGAAGGGTCCATGGGAGATTGAGCCGAGACTATTCGCAATAAGCTGTGCAACATCCTGGGAAGCACTGACGAGGTTGTCATTGTGACGGAGGATGGGGAAGTGTGGGTGTCGTGACGAGCCGGGGATTTTATGTATTCTGTGCCAAACCTTGGCTAGAGGGGTGCGGGAAGAAATAGAGGATGTTTATTGAATCCACGAGTGGCGCTTTGCCTGACGGAAGGTCCGGCGCGCGAGGGCGCATTGTCTTTTATAGTTGATGTATGAAGACGTGCTTGGATTATCTCGGAAGGTTCGATGCAGCCTATTTCGTTCACACTTAGCGGTGCTACAGTCTTTATTCCACCAGGTGACCGAAGTTTTGAGTCGAACATTGCGTAGTGGAACATGTTTGTGAGCCGTTGCTGAAAAAAGCTCCACAAACTGTTTGATAACAGTAATGTGCTCATTGGCCAGGAAGTCTACACATACCTGGCCGTCTGACATAGGGCAGGTAAGGCAAAGCATGCTTTAGCAACAATTCCTTGTATGTACAATTGTGCATTCACTCTATCCCGCAAGCGCTTAAGTTGCCCAGCGCCTACCGAAATCGCGTTCCAGTCCAGGACACTTCCTCCGAAAACTTGACATTGTTTGAGGTACAAATAACAGACACTAATTCAACTGCTCTGAGACGAACCAACCACCTGCCATCAAAGTCGAACCAATTTAACTCTGATGCGTCACTTAAGTGAGCTTTGGCCTTATTTGGCATCCGTCCATGTAAATTGCTCAGTAGCGAATGCAAAACAAACCTTCTTGTTATTTGGACGGATCAATTGCTTGGCTGCTGGTGTGCGTTCATGAAGATTGTTTCCTCCAACCAACGTGACACAGTTTGCCTGGTGAGATTAATTTACAAAATCCTACTTATCTCTCGAGATATTGCTCCCTAATTTTGAGAAGGGCTCTTTCTTCCCTTTTTGATGTCTTCATTGGACTACCAATTGAATTAACAGCTTTACATAAACCTTTTTTTAAGTTTGGTAGAATATTATGGACTAAACTTTTGGAGTGCTTAAGAGTCTCCGCAATGGCTCCAATTTAAAGACCATGTTGGTAGCGTAGACTTACGATCAGCCTGCCGACATAAATTAGTCAATTTCTTAGGCAAACTAGCTGGACCGCAAATGGCAAGAGACTAAGCTAACATATACTAGATTAAACTAAAGTTAGTTGCTATGCAAACAATGCCGGTTCTCTGTACAAAGTTCCTAGACATTCACACCCTTTTGAACACTTAAATTTTCTTATAAAATTTATTATCTGTTGATAACTCTCATTTTATTGATTCATTTTCATTTACTCACAACACAGTTTATATAGAGTATTCTGGGTATCGCACACCAATTTTGGAAACTTGGATATTTTCTGACAAAATTTATGAAAGATGTGAGAAATATAGGTGTTCTGATCTTTATGGACAGTACTGTATATTCTTCTCCACATTACCTTATTTATTCTACTATTAGAATACGTTATATTTCTAACATTTCTACGCCATCGTAGCTCCGCCTTCGCTATCTCTTCCGTTTTTTGTCTTTATTTATACCCGCAAACTTAAACTAAATGTTTCCCGGATGGTGGAGTTGGGGCCCTCTCTTGGACTTGTGATCGCAGTCCCAAGCCCTTGTTGGACCAAAGCTCAGGGTAAGTTTCAACAATACCGCAGTTTCTTCCTCGTTCATAAGCCTATATCTTTTAGATTCAGGGCAAATGGTAAAACCTTTTTATATCGACTAATCATTGATTAAAAAGCTGCGATGTCTGTGAGAGACATTAATACAGCCTCTTAAAATTTACTGCCTTTAAAATCTTTCATAGGAATCCAAAGATAAGTAGAAATAAGCTAAAATTTCCCAACGTAATATTTGGAATCAAATAGAAAGCCAATATCAGTGTCAGAAGGAAAGAGAGAGAGAGAGAGAGAGAGAGAGTCACGCGGATGCAGAGACATAGGGAGTATCTCACAGACGAGAAGACGTTCCATCGGCGTCTATGGATAAACTTCCGGGGCGATAAGACGAGGTGAGACGAGCCAAACTGGAGCCCGGGAAAAGATCAGCGAGAGGGTGCGAAGTTAACGTCCGCCGCGCCCCTTCAGATGGAGTGGGACCCACTTTCGTCGGCCAGCGATTTCGCTGGCCGACGGGCATAACAAAATCAGTATTGTCCAGTATTCGCCAGAATCAGCCAAGAACACGACGCACAAATTCTCAAAAGACTCCCGCACCCCAAGGGCTCGCAGGCAAGAAACATTTATTCAGAAATAACGACAGTCAAGCAACGTAAAGACTCGTCCTTCTGCAATAACCAGCTCAGCTCCATCCGGCGAGAATACTCCCTCGATCCAAACCCTCGAAGCTCACCACGGAAATTGTAAGACAATTACGTTTTCTCTCTATCAACTTCGAAGAGGCACGACGCTATTCGTCCTCGAAGATTCACCCATAATCCCCTCCTCCCTTTTTTTCAGTTAGTCGTTTGTGCATGCTCATGGCGCGTGCCGAAGCATCCATTTAAATCAATTTTGCTGTCCAATTAGTCTGGTGTATTTCCTATAGTGTATCCTTTGATGTTAAATTTTATTGTTTGTATAGTAGTAAAGATTATTTTTGTTTCCCATGTTTGATTCCCAGAACCAAATGGTCATTTGACTGAAATCGGCCAAAGGTAGAATAAGCACTCGCATATAATTTAAGTGTGAGCCACGCCAAAAAGGAGTCTTTCCTCGCGCCTGCTTGTCTCCTCATTTTCCCCGCATCCAGGGAGGCAAACGAAGGTCAGTGTCGTGGCATTTTAGTTAGGTTCCCTCCTATTTTTTTTTGTCATAGAGCCATATATTCAATGACTTCAGCGCGCCCGTCTGGCACTAATCTTAGGGAGGGTAACAATACCTAGGCTAGCTGAGTGGACTTTTTAATTACCGTATTATTGAGAGTGAGACAGCGTTTAGTCCGTTTTAAGGAAAGAGCCATTCAACGTGTAAAAGATCCAGTGAAACACCAAGAATTATCCAGAAATAAATATTTATTTTAAATTTACCACTTAATTTACAAAATATTCACACAAGATTCTAAAGGGTTAATATAGTTATCTAGCTTTGAATTAGGGCCTATTTCTTATGTGATTCCTTCTCAACCCCAAGAAGGTAGGCTACACGTAAATAAACCAATTGCCAGTTAGTTAATTTAGGTGGACCTTTTTGTACAGCATTTCTCCACAATATACGTTCCAATATTCTTACTAACAATATGACAGGAATCACTAAATATTATTTCTCCTTTAGTTAGCTTCGTTGAGTTGCAGAGGCCGATTGTAGTTTTCCACGAGATAGGGGGGGGGGTAGGATACACGATATCAAATTTTTCGGTTCTACATTTAAAGGCGGAGGGAGGAGTTGTATTCTATGGCTCAAGGAGTACTCTTCTGGGAAGTTCCTGAAGCTTTTTTGTATGCTAGTCTTCTTCGAGGGGTTGCCCAACTATATTTTTGGGGTATACGATGTGATTTTGAAAGTACTTGATAAATGGAACTTCCTCGCGTATTGATTCTTCTCTTCCTTCAGTTATTGAGATCTCAATTTGAGAGTTACTCGAGGGTGACCGGGTCTTCTTTTCTCTTACTTACGAAATTCCTGTTTGACACTAGGAATGGTGATCCAGCTTGTGAAGGATACTTTGGTATGGCACCGATGCGGAAACGTGAAATTTTCTAAGTTGTAGAAGAATAATTTCGTAACTGGGTGAAGGACCAATCTCCTCAATCCGGTCCTCTATCGTCTCTCACCGAGTAATCTTCTTTCTTTCCTTACGGGCTTATTTATAGGCCAGCGACCGCCCCACCTTAGGGGGGACGGGGCGAGGGTGCCGAGGTTAGTGCAAGCCGTGAGGGAAGGGTGGCACCGCGGAGCCCAGGTCGGCTTCTTCTTCAGAAGCATCGATGACCGTCTCAATATTTCTCCTAGGTGTCTTTTTTTAACTAACACCGCTTTTTGTGGCGCTTTAACCGCAGGCCTCCAGACCTCGTAGGTAGTTGTATCTTTGGAGAGCTGCTTAATGGCCTTTGTTGGTTACCTTGGCACAGTAGCTCGTTCCCGACTACGAATGCGGCAGGGAGGTCAAAGCTTCAGCAGTTTGGCTGTTAGTCCGACAACTAACGTTCTCACGCCTCTCATCTTCAGGTACGTTACTCTCGCTGTCTCCGAAGAGGGACTCTAACGTATATGTACACTTGGCCCTCTGAGTGCAGATAGGTTATAATTCCTCTACAGTCAGGGAGCTCATACCTGAACTACGAGATAGAATATATATATATATATATATATGTATATATATATATATATATATATATATATATATATATATATATATATATATATATATATAGGGATGGAATTCCTTCCATCCCTATCTCTTCTAACTTTAACTCCTGGTGGAGTAAAAAGCTTTGTATTCAAGGAGAAAAATAAAAGAAGAAAGAATTTGAATATCAGTTAAGCTGGTCGCTAAAAGCTTTCACTTCGCCCATGAAATGCTAATCTCCGTAGTCGAGAAAAAGATAGCCGAAAATTTCTGCCCACATCATTGGAGACGATTAAGACCGGGGTCGGATGACAAAAACTAATCCCTCTTTGCGCCGGAAGCTTTTTTTCAGACGTTTGTGCTTTGCAGCAAAGGAGCACCATAAAAATGGCCTTCATATAAATACCCTGGGTTTTTCAAAGATCTGCAGATTGAGTTTGAGATCTCGTCGCCTTCGGTTAAGATCGTATATACCATCGAGGTTGGATCACCAAGCAGATCCAACTATTTTGTGAAGGCTTACTCTGTTCAGAGCAAAGCCTCAAATTGTTTTGTTCCCTAAGTACTGGCCGGGATTTCTTGTCTCATCAGAGCCCCCCTTCAAGAATCTCCCGTTTCCCGTGTGAGCCGCGTCAGTGTTTTGATATTTGGAGATTGCACTTTTCTGGAGCAGAGGTGCCTTCGTCCGTCTTCAAGGAGGATCGTGAACTCGTCTTCTAGTCCCCCCCCCCCTTCATCCTCGTCACCATCAGGATATTCGGCCGAGAATCACCACCATTTTCCGTCTCCATTCCACTGCGCCAACTCGCTAAAGGAGTTCCCTTCCCTGAGGACTTCCTTTAAGATAAAACGATTGCATCTCCAGTTATTTGTCCCGCTTTCCGACTTTTAAATATTCCTTCTGTATAACTGATCTATAGTAACCCATTTAAAAACTAATTAACAAGTAATTAACGTTACCCGATTGCCAACTTTCTATAGTCTGTCAGTATTATCCTTAATTACATTTCCTATATTTCATATATATATATATATATATATATATATATATATATATATATATATATATATATATATGTTAACTAGTGACTTATTAAAAATTATATTTTGGGTTTACACTCTTTAAATATATCCGTGAGTTGCAACTTGGTTAACTCACTAAACGCTATCGGCCCCTGTATTAAAATCGCACTCTTATACCTCGTAATCAACGGATTACTTTTACGAAGTTAACGTACTTGTTCGTAGCGAAGGACGTGTACGGACATTAGAGGATATATGTGTATGTAACTGTATATATACATATTCTCGTGGCTTTTATATCTTTCCTCCCAACCAATAGATACATATATGTATATATAGACGTATTGTCTGGGGAGTGACCTATTTCTTGACACCCCACAACAAGATAAAATTTATTAAGATAACAGGTCATTCTACTAAACATAAACCTGTTCCATCGCCCGTCAAACGTGAAATCCAGCCTTCCTCCTCTAATCCCCCTGCGTCAGACTTCCCCATGAGGACTATCGTTTGCTACTCATGTGGAGTTAAGGGACACGTAAGAACTAATTGAGCTCAGAACTCTTACTTGAGGAATAAGCATCCCCACTAGGTGCACTATGTAAATGCCACACCTTCTTAAACCCCATCTCAACCGTAAAATCCTTTCCCTTCAAACGCACAGAATCACGCCGGCCACCAGGTGAACATTTTGTTCGAGAAAAGTACACCTGGGGCCCTCCAAATCGGGACTGGAGCGGTGAGCGGTTGCCGTATCTCCACACTCGTACGAGATAAATGTTGTACGTGTATCGTGATCTCGGATAAACTACTCCCACCTGTATCTCCGGATTATGACAGGTTTGCAATTGTGCACGACTACCCAGGTAGCGCTAATCGATTCCCCATCGTTAAGTGTCATATTGACTGCGCCTACTTTCCTGGCCGGGCCGAAGTCTTAGCAGCACCCATCAAATTTTGTGCTGTTCTTATTGGTCAGAGTAGCATCGTTTCCACTACCCCTGTAGCTCAACCCGTGATCACCTGCTCACAAGAAAAGGAAGATTTGGAAGCGGCCGCACCCAGGGTAACTCCCGGTGCTTCAGAATACAGCAATGTGGTGAACGAAGGCATTGCTAAACAAACAGAAGGATTATGAATCTCTTCGCCTTATGTGGATTAAGGCCCTAAATGAGACACAATAGTCTATTAGAGGTAACAAAGTAATTTCTTTCCTAGTTAAGGATAACCATCTCTATTTTATATGCTCAGAAGGAGATAACACCGAATCCCGAGCATTATGTATTCCCCGCTCTCATGTTCCAACTTATTTTGCAAACCGCACATGACAGTCTCTTCTAGGGTCATTTTAGCCACACCAAAAATGCCCAACGAACTTTCAAGCATCTTTATTGGCCCAAAGCTTCGGATGCAATTCTGCGCTATTGTCGATCATGTGACATATGCCAGAAAACTGGAATTATGGGACGAGTTGAGACGGCCCCATTGCAGAAGGGCCCAGTAATTTCAGAACTATTCTTCCGAGTGGCAATTGATTTGATTGGACTAATCCACCAACCGTCCAGTGAGGGCCATAGCTACTTACTCACTCTGATCGATTTTGCCACCAGATTTTTCGAGGCTGTACCGCTCAAGAAGATCGACAGCATCTCGTGTGAAGAAGCCCTTATTACAATTTTCTCCCGCGTTGGATTTACAAAGGATTATTCTCAGATCGTGGCCGTCAATTTACAACCCCTTTGATGGAGGAGGTGGGCAGGTTGCTTATGGTAAAGCCCTTATTTACCACCTCGTTTCACCTGCCGGAAATGGTATGTGCGAGAGGCTGAATGGTAATCTCAAGGCCATCTTGCGGAAGGTATGTGCCTATTAGACAAAAGAGTGGCATCATTATCTTCCGGTGTCTCTCTTTGCCTACAGAGATATACCACATCGAACATTGGGGCTCGCTCCATTTGAATTGTTATAAGTTAGGAACGTACGAGGCCCCTTAAGCATTCTTAAGGAACATTTTACCAACCAAAAATTGGATCAGGAGGTCCAATCTTCGTATTCGTACCTGATCGAATTCCGTCAGATGTTGGAAAAAGCTTCAAAAATAGCATACCAAAATGCAGACATTAACATGGACAAATACGAAGTTATTTTGACTGCAAGTCCAAAGGCAGAAGGTTTAAGCCCGTCGAATAAGTTTTCTTATTACTCCCGACCAACAACAACAAATTGCTAAGCCAATGGAAGGGCCCCTACCAAATCATCAAGAAATGCGGTCCCGTCGATTATTTGGTTGAAACACCATCAGGAGGGAAGCCTTTTCATATAAACCTCCTTAATAAGTATCACGGGCGCACAGGGGATAACCAAATTGTGGCGATAGACGAAGAATCGCCCGTGAAATCGAATTATCCCCTGGACCCCATAAGCGTAGAGTAAATTGCTTGCGTATAGCAAGATAGTGAATACTCTTTGCTCGCTTTGCCAGATGTACAGGAATCCTCGTCAGCCGAGCTCAAGATAAAAGACTAGCTATCGTCCGCTCAGAGGAACCAGCTAAAATCGTTCCTAAATCGATTCGGTAACGTGATTTCGGAAATTCCAGGTTTTGCTACACAATTTGAACACAACATTCAGCTGACCACCCCAGAGGCTATTAGGTCTAAGCCGTATCCGCTACCCGTACATTGGAGAGGAGCCTTTAATGCCGAAATCGATAAATTATTAAATTTTTAAAATAATTGAACCCTCAAAATCCGCCTATTGCTTCCCTGTTCTTATGGTCAAGAAACACGTTTATTCTTATCGGATGTGCATTGACTTTAGGAAGCTAAATGCTGTTACTGTTTTGATGCAGAGCTGATTCCCCTTATCGATCAAAATCTCCATTTGTTTGAGAAAGCCAAGTTTTTAACCGAACTGGACTTGTGTAAGGCCTATTACCAGATCCCATTACGGGAAAAGGTTAAAAGATACACCGCTTTCCCAACTGAAAAGGGGTTAATGCAATTTCGTCGGCTCCCCTTTAGGCTCGTCATTGCCTGCAGCAACTAAAATAGAATAATGGGACTAATAATAGATGGACTACCCCATATATCGTTCTATTTTGACAACATTTACATGGCAACAAATGAATTGGACCATCACCTGACCGCCCTCCAAGAGTTATTGCAAAGGCTCGGAGAACATAATTTGACAATTTGTCCGAGTAAATGCCATTTTTCAATTAGCACCATAGACTATTTAAGCTTCCGCATACGGAATGACCAACTAGCTCCTCAGGAATAAAATATCCAAAGCCATCGTCAAAATACCCCTGCCCACGACCAAGAAACAGTTGAGGTTATTCATGGTTTTTTTTAGATCATATAGCCAATCATTTTAAACCTCTATGTATGTTTTGGTGGTAGTTGTATTTTTATTATTATTAGGTAGATGAGTTTGGTAGCGTTAGGTTGTGGTGGCTTGAATATGGGTACGTCATCAGTTATGAGGAGAATGTATATTGAGGTTCTTTAGGGCCTTGTCGGTGAAACATCCAAGTACCAATCCGACCCGATTTTGCTTAACAGTGATGATCTCGTTACAGGGCCACAAGTCAACCTTAGGCTGACTTGAAGTTGACTCCAATTGTTTGAGAAAAGATAAGACTCTCCCTCGGCTTGAGGTCAGGTAGGCTGGTTAAGACGATCGATAGGGATTACCTATAGGAAAGGAAATCGCAAACGGCGGCATTTCGGAGTCTTTATTTTGGGCGTATAACTCGGGTTGCTTCGATGTAAGATGAATTCAAAATGGGAGTGTTGTGTATTCAGGCGAGCCTATTCCTTGTTAACGGTCACTGACTTCCAGTGCGAGTGTTACTGTGTATGTGACTGAAATTGTGAAAAGTTCCCTTGACTCTGATTGACTGAATTACTGCAAGACTGGGCTCCTCAGCCTATCTAAGATGTTATAAACGGTGGCGCACACCGTGGGCGCGGCGAACTATTAGCCAATGATTTAGTTTGGGCGGAGCATACTTCACTCCGTGTTAATTTGTGTGTCTATGGAAATAGAGATTAATTTTATCTCGAATTCCAAAAGATCTGACTCTGCGTTTCACGGTTTCCCGCTAGTAAATAATTGCCGCTACTATCTTGTTTTCGGCTATGCACCTGCAACCAAGCTTGTTTGAACAGCTAACCTTTTAGCATGACTGTGGAAATTGCTTTACTCCGTTAAACTGTGTAAGACTCAATAAATTCGCATAGGTTAGCTAACCGTGTGAACGTCTAGAATTCATTTTTTTAGCCTTGGCCTATACAAGCAACATATATGTTGTTATTTACATGGACTATTGTTATAGGTTCTTTGTTACAAAAGCTATACATTATTATTTTACAGAGATGTTACATATTTACACAAAGAGTTATTATTATTTATGAAAACTACTATACTTATCTTAAGGTTATTTTTATGTCCATGTTGTGAGCATGCCTGTTACAAGCCTTCATAGGATTCACATGATGCTCATGTGTGAGGCCTCATTGCAAACTTATTCCACCTTGCACAGTGGCACTACACCTACTTTATATCTGCATATGGATTTGAACAAAATTCATATGGGTTTATTTGCTCCCATTCGTCTCCTTTGTATATGTTACTTTATGTGTTTACGTGACTATCTCTATTGGTATGCTTATGGGTTCTAGGCAATGTTTTTCCCCGAAGAGTCAACCTTTGCCCGATGGATGTATTTCGCTTCAATGCGCATCACGAAATGTGAGCTTTCGCTGACTCATTTGTCTGAAATTCACTTCAACGCCGAAAAGAATCACTCTGGGAGTCGCTTTAGGTCTGGAACGCAATAGTTTGAGAGTTGCTTCAAATCCGGAATTCATTATTCTGATCGTCGCTTCAGAACTGGGACCCATCAGTCTGAGAGTCCTTTTAGAGCTTGAACGCATGGTCTGAGACTCGCTTCACAGGCGGAATTTTACGCCCGGAATCTTGATTGTTGCTTCTGAAGTGACGGAAGAAATAGACTTCCGAGTCACGAGATGTGAGCCCCATTCTTTTGATGCATCAACATCCTCCATTGCAAGTTCGCCTCCCCAAATCATAGAATTTGTCTCTCCCTTGTAGGAAGGTTAAGAATGGTGAGGGTATTTGTATCTATGCCATCAAGATGTATGAGGGGGTCCCGGAAAATGCGAGTTACCGTAAACTAAAAATCTTATTTTAATTATTCTCCCTGCACAATGAACTCCTTAACCATGTTATTAATTTTAAGAAGACGAAGTGATATGGAGATTAAACAAGGAAGAAAGAACAGTTTAACTACAATTCGTATTTAACAACATGACTTCTGTTAAATTAGAAGTTTGAACAAACATCGAATTCTTGGTGTGGTTGTGGGCGAGGTAGTTGTAATAATGATGCTTTGTTTTTGTTTTTACGTAAACCGTCTATACAGCATCAGTGATTCTACCCCTCTTCCACCATAACTCTACCTTCTGTTTCTTCCTTGAAATTCCATTAAATTGCCACTTCTTCATACACGCCATAACATAGTTGAAGGAGTTTTGTGCATTTTTCCGGAAACTTTTTAAATTCCCATAAGTATATATAGAATTGTCCCTCTGTAAGAATCCACTTGAATGTGGGTCGGCTTTATTCGCACAACCTGAGCCAATTAAGGAGAGTTGTGCACCCTCCCAGTTTCTGGCACCCTGAGAAGCCAACTAGAGTGACGCATCTTTCCCACATCTTCACTTGTTCACCGCCATCGCTTTTTATGCGACTTCTTCATCGCAATACCCTCGTCGGTTTTCTTTATCTCTCTGAATAAATCATGTCTATAACTCTGTGTCTGTACCAATAACAACCCTACAATCCCTCCCTGCCCTATCACAGGCTGCCCTACATTCCTAATTGCATTAGTCAAGCTCTTCCTTACAGTTTAGGATGGCTCCTTTAAAGAAAAATACATGAGAAGGGAGGGGAGGGGAGGGCAAAAAAGGAGAAGCAAGAATAGAGTTTTACACCTTCCGCCTTTCCACTCTCATTAAAATAGAATTTGGGAACAATTCTATGAACAGTTATGGACGTTAAATGGGGCGGGAGAGGAAAAATTATAACTTAAATTCTAGCTAAATAGCGAAGATCCGTTTTAAGATGATTATTTACCATGAATATTGGATATGCCCATTTATTTCAATTGCATTCATACATACAGGCATACAATCATATTTTTCTTCATCCTTGTATGTGAAAGAAGAAAAGGAAAGAAAAAAATTTCAGAAAAAGCCACAATAATATGACAGAATATAATTTGTGAGTGTGCAAATTTAAAAAGGTTAATCTAAACGAAGTCGTCTAACTGAAATATGCAAAAATAGTATAAAGTTTCAAATGAGAGGACTGAAATGAGACCGGATCGAGCAATTAGAAACAAATAAACTAAAACATTTTATAATAAAATAATGTTAAAAAGTTATAATACATAATAATAGTGTTATTTTATATGTAAATGAAACAAACATGTCGGTAAACAGACTAACCAAGACATAATACTTTTTAAACATCAAAAGCTCGTGGTAAAATATTGATGATTTTAGACGAGAATTTCGACATAGATATATACATCGCATATTCACATCGCAATACTTCGATGAAAACTTCTCTCTTAAATTAAGTTGAAATTGCATACATAATGAGAACATAAAAACTGTCAAAGCAATTGTAGAAGATGTAACGATAAATCATCTAAGGGCAAGAGACAAACATTTCAAGTAATTCCTTTATTTGTTTTAAAAAAGTTGTTACTTATACAGTGACTGCAAGATCTGAACTTAAAGTATTTAAACAATGGGCTTTACCTTTTCTCTCATAGAGCAGAGAAACGCGGCATTGAATAATAAATGCACTTAGAAACTCCCAAAAACTTTAAGTAGCATTTAATAGGGCATAATGGGAATAACAAATGGAAAATAGTAGAAAAATACAAGGATATGAATACAAACACGTTTGACAGACATAATACAAATTATGCAATGATCGATTGCCAGAACAAACGACGTCAGAGGAATGAAAGATATATTAAGTGCATGAATATATTTATACATAGGAAGGCCTAAGGAAATTCTGCAGGTAATAGAATAAAATGTTTGAACTGATGGAGTAGCAAGGTAAACTTGAGTTATAAGATCAGTAATATATCAATTATCAAGGGTATGTGAGGAATATGCGAAATATTTTTTTCATTTTCTTTTTTGTCCTACTGCCTACTACCACAAAATTTAATAATAGACAAATTGGCGCCCAAGATTGACCATCAAATAGAACATTGTCGCGAAATTCCCGTTACTCTTTTGGTCCAATTGAATGCCAACTCTGTTTCTCAATTGGCTCAGAGATTTCATGATTTTAATTAAAGGAACGAATTGATGAATACCCTAAGGGACATAAATACTGGTATCCCTCGGTAGTGTGGAGCCATTTGGATACACACTACCGAGTTTCAAGAATTCACATTCCACAACTTAACCACATCACCATAATCTGATAAGGTAAAAAATCTCATCCGAAACTAGATATTCGTAATAGGAAAAAAAGTGTGTAAATAGAAAAATGAAGGAAAGGGTAAGAAGGAAATAATTAGCTACTTGTAAAAAGGGAATAATGTAAAAAGGAAAATAATGATAAATTTTCTCTTTTAATCGCCTCCAATGGGAAGCAAAATACAGGACGGAATGTTATGCTGTAGCTTAAATAATTATCAGAAATCAAAACCGCCAAATTGAAATATTTTATACAAACCAACCCAGCCGAGTACGTAACCAAAATTAAAAACAATGAAGCCAGATGACTAAGTAACCAAAATTAAAACGATGAATCCAGCGGACTACATGGCCAAAATTAATACGATAAACCCAGCCGACTACGAATCAAAATATCTACAGTTGTCCAAATTAGTCATGTCACCTTTTTCAAAAAGTTTCAGACAGAGGTAAATTAACTCTAAAATAATTATGTATGTCATCATCATCATCATCATCATCCCTAACTCTATAATTTAAGAAGGGTTTTTTTTTAGTATTTGAAGAATAATTTCATCTTAGTTTGGTTATGACTAATGTTTTTTATCAAAGTTATTTCTAATCATTTTTTTATAATATCAAAAAACAAAATGGTGAAGTTTAGAAATAAATATAAGTATCGAAATTTTGTGATTTTTTTAAAACCCAAAGAATTACAAATGATGAAGTTCAGAAAATTTAGTTTAGAGTTCCTTTTTCAAATTATAATAATGGGCGAAGTTCTGAAAATTTATAAAAATTTAACCATGGCTGCTTTTTTTTAGAATTTAAATTTTAATCTTAGTAGCGAAGCGCAAGCTCCCCCCGTAGGGGAGAGTGGCGAAGCCATTGCCTGGTCTTTTATTATTAATCTTTGTATATGTTGGTTTGAAAGATTAATTCATTATATTTAATTTTTTTCTTTCCTTTCTTTTAAAAGGACTTCAATTGGCGTTTAAACAAATAGTGAAAAACTCCTAATGAAATGGGGTTGAAAAGGTGGTTTCAAGGACAAAAAATTCTTAAAAAATATAAATTTATTAAGTTAAATAATCCATTAAGAGATACATTCGAAAATTTGGTTACCCTATTTTGAAAAAAACAAACAATGTCAAACTGTTTCGACATTTAATGCTTGAATTACCGCAAGTAAAAGAAAGAATGTAAATTTAATTCATATAATCCATAGCAAAATATTATACGAACGTGATTTGGGGGGGAGGGGTTGAATAATAATAGATATTGTTTTCTTAGTTCGGTTGTGACCTATGTATATTTTAAGTTTTTTATTCAAGTTCATTTTAAAAGTTCCTTTAAAGTTTGCAAAATAAAAAATGATGAAGTTCAGAAATTAATATGAGTATCGAATCGTTTGTAATTTTTAAAAACAAAAAGAATTACAAATGGTGAAGTTCAGAAAATTTATTAAAATTTAGGCATCTGCTGCTATTTTTTGTATATTCGAAAGTTTTATCAGTTATTTCTAAAATAGATATTTAATTTTAATCTTTAGCAGGAAGAATTAGCTAGTGACCCATAAAAACGAATAGAGTAAAATGAAAATACTAGAGAAGATTTAAATGGAGAAAAGAAAAAATCCTGAGAATTTTTTTTTCCGTATTTAAAAAGACTTCCGATGAAACTTAGTTTTGGACTTTAGCCCTAGAAAATAATCAACCATTTACAAAAAATATAGACCAAGAGTAACTTATTAGAAGACCAGGCAATGGCTTCACCACTCCCCACTGCGGGGGGAGCTTGCGCTTCGCAACTAAGATTAAAATTTAAAATCTAAAAAAGAGCAACCATGGTTAAATTTTTATAAATTTTCTGAACTTCGCCAATTAAAATAATTTTAAAATGGAACTCTAAACTGAATTTTCTCCTTTCGAAATATCACGTTGCTAAAATATAGTTATAGAAGATATATAAAAATAAATTTTCTTAACTTCACCATTTGTAATTCTTTTGGTTTTAAAAATTCACAAAATTTAGATACTTATATTTATTTCTGAACTTCACAATTTTTTTATATTATAAAAGAATAATTAGAAATAACTTGGAAAAAAAACATTAGTCATAACCAAACTAAAATGAAATTATTATTCAAGTACTCAAAAAAATCCCCTTCTTAAATTATAGAGTTAGTGGTGATGATGATGATGATGATGATAATAATGAAGATGATGATTTACTGGCAACATTTTTAAAAATGTGTAGACCAATAGACCGTTTCCAAAGCAGGATAGGACGTTGGCCACAGATCGAAGGTCTGCCTGCGAATCGCAAGCTCCTCTTACGAACGAGAATTTGCGAAACCGCTCCTCGTGTCCATCACTATATTTTTAGAACGGGATTTTTTAGAAGAAAGTGAAAAAAATGTTACCATTTTTTTGCCTAGTTAATGAGTGACCTGGTATGTTTTTGCAGTTTTTTTTTAATCAAGATATTATTATTACTATTATTGGTGAAATTCAGAAAATTTATAAAAATTTAACCATGGCTGCTTTTGGGGGGGAAGGGGGGTATATTCTAAATTTCTATCGTAGTTATTTCTAAAATAGATTTGAAATTTTAATCTTTATCAGTAGAAAATAGCTATTGGCACCTAAAAACGGGTAGTGCAAAATGAGGAGTGAAGAAGCCGCTCCTTTTGGCCCTAACAATATATTTTAAGAACGGGAATTTGGGGAGCGGTTAAATAGAAAGGAATGCAGGAGGAGAAGATGAAGAAGAAGAGTTGAAGAATAAGAAGAGAAGGAAGGTGAGGATGAGGAGAAAAGAAGAAGGAGAAGAGAATAAAGAAGTGAAAAAGAAGAAGAAAAGGAGTAGAAAGGAGAAATTTAAGCAAAGGATGAGGATTAGCAGAAGAAGAAGAATAACAGGAAGAGTAGGAAGAGTAGGAAGAGTAGGAGAAGAAGAAGAGACAGAATCAAAAGAAGAACAGGAGGAGAAGGAGGGGAGGAGAAAGAGCAGTAGAGGTGGGAAGCATAGAATAAATAGGAATAAGAAAAGAAAAGATTGATGAGCAGGAGAAGAAAAGAAAATAAGAACGATGAGAATAAGAAACAGGACAAGTTAAGAAGGAAAGGAATAGGAAATGGATAAGAAAGGGAAGAAAAGAAAGAAGAAGACAGAAGGAAGAGGAGAAAAAGAAGAGAGAGACAAAAAGAAAGAGCGAAATGGAAGAGACGTAAGAGAATGAATAGGCGCAGGAGAAGAAGAGGAATAGAAGGAGAAGGAGAAGATGGAGAGGAGAATAATAATAATAATAATAATAATAATAATAATAATAAGAAGAAGAAGAAAAATTGAAGAATTCCCGGTTGTTAAAAGAAAGAAGCGGTTTTAAGAAAGAAATTTAGAATTAATTAATTTTTGTAGGGTGTGGATTAATAATTGACAAATGAAGAATTTATTGTATTTAAGTTTTTGTTTCTTTTTTCTTTAAAAGTGATCTAATTGGCGTTTAAACAAAGAGTAAAATAAAGCGTAATGAAATGGCGTCGAAAAAAAGTGGTTGCAAAGCCAAATAGGTCCGAGGCCAACAGCCTGAATGGCGGTTTCAAAAGCCAAATAGGTCGGAGGCCAACAGCCTGAATGGTGGTTTCAAAGGCCAAATAGGTCGGAGGCCAACAGCCTGAAGGGCGGTTTCAAAGGCCAAATAGGTTGGAGGTCAACAGCCTGAAGGGCGGTTTCAAAGGACAAATAGGTCGGAGGCCAACAGCCTGAAGGGCGGTTAGCGAAAGCACCGAAGCCATGGTAGTATATTTATAAATAAATATTACACGAACCCTCAAATCTTTTATGAAATAATAACATATATAATTTCCACTCTGAAGGAAATTCGGGGTTGTGTGACATTACTAAATGGAGCAACTGTACAAAAATAGAACTATCCTAATTATAAGGGGATAGGGTTCTTTTTTTCTTTTTTTTTCTATCCTTCTTCTTTTCTTTACTTTCTTATTTTCCTAATTTCATTACCTATATTTCTTGCTTCTTTTTCTTTTCTTTCTTCTTTTATTCTTATTTTCTTTTATATTTTCTCTTTTGTTTTTCCTCATTACTCTTTTATTTTTATTTATTACTAATTTTCTTTTCTTTCCTGATTATTTTCTTATTTCTATTTCTTTTATTTTTCCTTTCTTTCTTCCTCTTTTCTTCCTTCCTCCTTTCCTTTCTTCAATCCACCATCATACACAGAAAGATAACTGCAATGAAATTCTCATAAACATACACGCACAGACACGAGTACCCCTTTGATAGCAAGTATCGCCACGTATCTAATAGGTTCCTTTAATATTCATTGTATTTTTCATTTATACGCGTTTAATTAATTATTCTCCTTCTATTAACCTCGTTTTCTCCACTCTTGTAAAACACTATTTTAACCCATTTTAATAACATTCAATTCCTCCACACTCGCATTGAGCATTACTCCATCGTCAAGTTTTAGTACCCGTCTTTAAATACCCACTTTTGAATCGTATCATCCTGATGCACTGAAACCATCCCTCCTTGGGGTCCCGGTGGGAAATTTAGCCCCCGGGCAATCACTCGTAGGATGTTGGCCCAAACAGAATCTCCTCTTAATTAGTTCTTGCTCTGCAATCACAGGCGAATAATGTGAATGCATCAATGAAGAGGTCCAAATTTGGTTGAGATTAAAGGATTCATGGAATAAATCTATTTGGAGAGGCGTGTGCAGAGAGTAGGGGTGGGGAGTGGGAGTGTAGCTGTTAGGAGGAAGAGCTAAAGAATGGATTTGACCCAATGTGTGGGAGCAAAGTTTAGCTACCAAGGCCATGGTAGATTGTATTAATGAAGAGGAAAGGAAATCTGGTCGGTAGAAGGCTATCGAAGTTACACTGGCAAGAAGGCAATGAAATCTGTGACAAAAATCCTAATACTCAAAAGCAGATCAAAACGAAACGAAACTAAAATTTAACTAAATATGTTTAACACTAGAATGACTGGTCGGTCATTTTGAACGCTTTTCAAGTTTATTTATTAAATATCAGCCGCATTTTTATTGCAATCCGCTCAAATTTCTTGACTTTTATTTTTTTATATTCAAAATGGCATTGTGAAAATATAAAATTATTACAGGAGTCATGTAACGAGCGATAGAGTATACTACCTTGAAAGACTGAGCGGTCAGATTGACCGCTGCATCATATAATCCTGTTTTAACGTGTTTATATCATCACAGGGAGTGTGCTACAGTTCATACCTCAGTGCACGCTTGTTCCAACATGTTCTGACAAGGTTTGTGTGTTTACTATATAAACTCGCTGCAATTACACGATTGTGCAGTACACAATAGACTCTCGTTGGGTCAAGATGTCGTCCGATAGATGGGAGACTCCTCTGACAGAGGAACGACTTCGACAATTTCTTGTTGCCACATTACGATGAATCGGAAGGAGAATCTTTTGACACTGATGAAGAAGAATACATTCTAGAACACAATTTTTCATCAAGTTCAGACGAAGAAAATAAAAACATTGCATCAACTACAGAGCAACATAAACGGGATGTGATTATTTTATGATACTTTTGGAATGTCATTTGATATACCGTTCAAAATAATATGTAGCTATTTACATTATTACTTATATTATTATTGTTATTATTATATTTATATTAATATTATCGTATGTTGCGATGAGTATATTTTATTTTGATAAAAATAAATCTGAACATAAATATGGGGGGAGAATCTTTATGTACTTTTGTTACATATGTACTACTATAAATGACTAATGAATCCTAACGTCTTTATCTACAGATGATGAGGAAATTCTTGATAGTAATACCACTGCGGATGAAGAAGTAGTGGAAGGAAATACATCAGATGAATCTCCTACATCTACACATGACAAAAATCTAAAGGCTTCAGATGGGACCCAGTGGATTGAAATCCCTACTGAAGGCTCCAATAGTAGTGGAAGATACAGTGCACAGAATATTCTTACTGAAGTTTCCGGTCCTTCTGCATATGTCAAGAGACATGTTGTGTTGGGGAGCATGATGAGTGCATTCTTCTTATTCATTGATGATTTCATAATTCGAGAGATAATAAGATGTACAGAAGAAGAAGCTCGCAGCAAATTCAATGATGAATCATGGATCGTAACTAAGGAGGAAATATATCATATGCTGGCAATAGTCTAGCATATGATATGGTTAGAGGTTTGGGGGCCTCGTTTCTTCTCCATGACTTTGTCAAGAGATAGATTCAAACAACTTTTTCGATTTTTACGTTTTGATTTGAGATCCACCAGAAGTCAACAAATTCAATCAGATAAATTTGCTCTTTTTTCTACCATATGCAACAGATTTATTGAAAATTGCCAATCATGTTACAGAACTGGAAATTTTGTATATCCCTTCTGCTGGCCAAGGAGGAAGTTGACCATCGTAAGGTCTACACATATGATCCAATTGTGTTCATGGTAATTAAGTAAATCTATGATAAAAGTTCTGCAGATTTCTTGGAGAGCGCCAAATCACGTATCAAGTCATTCAAATCCTCTTGATTGAAACAGTGAGGAGCTAATGACTGTTCAGCATCTGATGATGAATCTGCAGACTCTGAATCCATTCCGTGGACCTCCATATCAGGTACATCATTTTCATCCTCGGAGGAAGCATATCTACTGAAAATCGGAACTGGTAAAGACTCAGAATGAGGTTACTGGCCGGACCACCGAGGGAATGTTGGGGTAGTCAATCTTGTGCCGATTTTTCTTGCCAATCCCTTTAATATTCACCAGACAGAAATAACAGTCCGATACATGATCCTTTGGCTCTCGCCACACCATGGACATTTCAAAAGGAAGACCATTTCTCTTTCTTTTCGTCCACTCACGAAGATGTTCCACACAACTATGGCAAGCAGCATGTGGGGCCCACTTCTTATCTTGATCGCCAAGAGGAACATCAAAATATGCCTTATAAGTGCGGATCACAAAGTTCGATATATTGCGCCTTTGACCAACTAACATGTAACAGCCACATATGTAGCAGAAGGTGTCGGGATCATTAACACAATTTCCTCTTGGCGAAGCCATCACTCTAACATGAGACCTGAAAAAAGAAGCAATAATGTCAATATTTTGCACAATAACACTTATTACTATCTTACTACTATGTACTGTGAAGTATTTGCTTTCTACAAGCACCCTCTCTGTCCGTCCGGAGGGCAGTTTTCAGGGAAACGAGAAAATAGAAATTACAGAATAACTATGGCATGTAGGTAAAAGTGGATTACATATTTGAAATTAGCATGAAAAAAACGAATTAAAATTGGCAGATAAATCTAAGTCACCAGAAAATGTGATTAAAATTGTTCTCCTGTGTAATTAATAACATGACAATGAGGTATCCAGTTGAGCGCCTTCATTATTCGGCTTTGTTAGTCTTGCCGTGCGGTGATGGAGGAAAATTGAGTCTGAATCCCTTGGGTGTATCGTTTTGTAATCAATGCCACGACAAAGGAGTGCCCCCCCTTCCCCCTTATCCTCAGAAATCTTTAGAAATTATGCTTCAGTGTATTTGAGGGGATCCCCTCATTTGTGTGCAAATGGGGATTATATCTGAGTTCCTTTGTTCTAAATTGTGCTCGTTTGTACTTGACAAATCAACACGGGTGTCTTTTCTCGTTGGAATTATTGCCTTTCAAGACGGGTGTATTTTTGTTTAATTAAATTAATTAAAACGATATTGCGTTAATTGATACACTATATCACTTTTCAATTTTCTATATAGATTTTCTAGAAACTCATTTCAATTCTTGGCAAATTGTATTATTTTTACCATTTTTTATCTATTTTAATTATTAAAGATGTAATTTTTCATTCTTTAGTAAATCTCACTTCTCTGTCGGATTGATCACTAGCTCTTTTGAAGTGTATCTCTTCCTCGTTCATCCCGGATTTTAAACTTTTTTTAGGCTAATTTCTTTGTGCTTCTTTCGTCACAAAGTGCCATGATGTAGATTTTGTCCAATTACTGTCGCTTCTGCTAGTGACGTCATTCTAGTTACGGGAAACCGATCCTTTCCCTTATTTTTAATAGTAGCGTCATTATCTAAAGTCCATTTTTTCCTCCTCTTCTCTGAGTGACCTCTTTATATTTGCTAATTAAGAAATCGTAAATTCAAGCGTAAATCTAGTCAAATCTTTTTGCATTTTGCCCCTCTGTTTTTTCTCAATCTTCTGCGTTAGAAGTTTGGAGACTTTTATAATATCAAGATGGTAAAATAATTTAATTAAGTGTGAAGATTAAATCCATCTGATACTCGCTCAGCTTTGTGTAGGTACTGTCTGTATAGGGTGCGCCAGCAATTAAAAAGCTAAACTTGAATTCAGTTGTTGAAAATTGTTGTTTTGGACAGGTGATATGTTCGGAATCTATCCAATGAAATTGATGGATGCTCCTACAAAAGAATATAAGTTCTAATATTCGACTGGTACATTCACCGAACAATCTAAACAATCTTATGTCAGCATATATACAACAGATTGGATTATTGAACGCGTGATAGAGAATTAATAGATGAACGATTCAAGTAACCAACAGAAACCAGCATACTACAGCTAATTAAACAAACCCTCTGATAGCGAAAAACTACAAAACCAATCAGATTCCATCGTCCCGGTAACTTCTTCCCACCACTTTAGACCCGTTCTTTTACATAATGCTCGATCGACCGGACTTCACAATGCCCAGGGTTGCGCCGAAGAAGGGCCACTCACTCGGCTGAGCAGCCATTCGCTCAGTCACTCGCACATTTCGAATCGAGCATTCAAACATCAAGAAAGTTTCCTCTCGTTACCACGCTTGTATTCATTTACTTTGCTCCCTTTCACTGAACTACTACTCACTATTCAAAACCATACTACGACGCTCGCCAAACGCATCGCGCCATCAAAGATTCGCCCACGACGTCTTCTCAAATATCGAAGGCAACCCATATGCAACGGCAGGAATTCCGACACTCTCAAACTCTTCACCCGTAAGGGGTAAGGCGATTTGCTTTCCTATCTGACATGCTGACTACGCCCCGTCAGGCCGCAGCTTAGCCTCTTCTCTTTCTTCTCTGACACCCTGTCTTCATACCCTGCTTCCTCACTTTCCATACAAACTCTCCCACAACTTTATATGGTCGGCCTCTAATTTCACAGAGTAGACACCGACCAGCTTCCGCTCACCAAACCAATCCAGCTCGGGGCTGAGGGGGAGAGGACAATGCCCCTCACCCTTGAGCTATGGTTGGGGTGCTGGTTTTTAACGAGCTTCTTCATCTCCACTCACACCTTCCTCACATACTCTTTCTTTCTCATTTCACTATCTATCATTTTTACGCCATGCCTAAGGCAGCTCCACTGAAAAAAATGGAGGTCCCCCTCCCTGTGCTTTCGAAGGAGACCCTACAAATCTCTTCTATCGGAGAGGAGGCTTACTTCTCTCCTTTGCCTAAGGGTACATGGTAATCCCCTTCACCTCTTTCTATGTTACTTTTTCCAGTAGCAATCTGCCCCTTTTAACTTACAAGGGGACTGCCAGGAAAGCAGGCAGGCGGCTCATAATTGACCGCTCTCGGTGGGCTCGGCTTAAGTAGTTTTCCGGGTGTCAGTCTATCTACCCCCCTCTCTTCCTCAAAGGATGCTGGTTCAGCGGCATTAGAAGGGGTAACAGGAATCTCACCTCGGAAGGGATCCATGATATCTTGAGGGGAGATGGCTACATGGAAGCTTCCCCCCACTAGAGATGGACGTAGTTCATGAGGTAACCCAGCCCGAGATGGTAGAATCATCCAAAGGGTCGAATCCGGGTTCGGTGCCAAGCACAGAACCCGTGTCCGTCCGTACACTAGCTGCTCCTCAGACGGCCGGTCCCCCGATGCCGGTCCATCTTGCCTAAGGGTTCCTGCCGTCGGAGGGGGGGAGCGAGTTCATTCCTCGCGCTCCTCTCCCAAAACAAATACAAAAAAAGACTCGAGGCTCCTCTCCCTCTGCGGTAGCTACGGCGACGAACAGGGATGCTACGGTTTTAGTATGCCACCAAACTAAGATTGGTACGTCAGGTCCCGGTGATCCCGTTAGTGGTGATTCGCAAACTAAGACCAAAAGTGCGCCGAGCTGACTTTTGGTTTCAAACGCTTTCTTGTAATCCGCTCCACTGATGGCAGCATGTTGGATAATAGCAACATGATCCATCAGATGAGAGCATTAGCTAGTCTGACCCGTTTCTCGGACGGTAGCCTTCTTGCGTGTAGCAGAATGCCGCTTTTTATCACCCCACTCCTGACACCACTTTTGTCGTGGTATACTTTGTGGTCGTGATATACTTCTTTGATGAAGTAGGATTTGTTCTAAGAGTGCTAATTTTGTTGTTTTTAAGAAAGAGCCGCTTCAACACGTAAAGATAAGAAGGAAACACACAGGAATTCCCAAAATAGACTTATATTTTAAATTTAACAATTTACTACCCAAACACAAAACATGTACCACAGAAATACTCCGAATTTTAAAATACACAAAAATTACTTCAATTAACTTGACCCTCTAATATTAGCTAATTCAATGCTCACTTTAATTTGAAAAAAAACACAAAAGGCTAACGGCCTTTACTGGCCGCAATTACCTTTGTGGATACCCGTTGGAATGGGTTTGCATCTGACCTTGAACTCAATGAGCACCTTACCTCGAGAATATTATTTTCCCCAAGACGCTTGCCGACCAGCCAGATGAGGGTTGCGGACGAATAACTTGAAAGCCACACTGACTTTGGAGAGTGTGGCAGTTAGGGTCCACACGCTTTCGGCAGGAAGGGATATCACAACGGGATAGTGAAAGAAGGTTCCTTTCTCCTCTTCGGATTACTCTGAGGAGTAATTCGCACTGTCTAGCGATGCGTTAAGGCTTGAATACCTTGACTCCGGGGAGTGCTGGAGGGAGTGTACCCTGGGGGGGTCTCTTCAAGGGCGAGTACAGTACTCGGGTAAGGAAGGTCTTCTTCAAGGGCAAGGATAGAGGAGAGGGGTTTCTCTGACGAGAATAAGTCGAACTTGACCGAGTTAACTTTTACGTCGGTTCGGTAACCAGGAACTACCTCGAGGATGAGCTTCTTCTTAGTTCCAGTCTTCCTTAAGGGCGAGGCCTATCTCGGTGTTTTGGGATACACCAGAATATAAGGAATGGGGTTCTCTGACGAGAATGAGTTGAACTTGGTTCCTTAACCAAGTTAACATATGAGTTTGGTGTGGCCACACGGTAACGGGCTCGAGGGGGAGCCTTTTTCCTCTTCTTTTCCTAATTTCTCAAGGTCAAGGAATATCCCTGGGCTTTAGGATGCACCAGGATATGAGGAGTCTCACTTACGAGAGTAAGTTGAACTTGAACAAGTTAACTTAACGTTCAGTTTCATAACGAGGGACTAGCTCGAGGATGAGCTCCTTCTTAGCCCCCTTGGTAGCCCTGCCTCTCTTGCATTGGACTTCGTAGTCTGGCGACTCACGTATTCTACCTGTCCAGTCTTGGTAGCCCGGCCTTACTCCGGGGACTTCGTAGCCTGGAGACTCACATATTCTACCTGTCCAGTCTTGGTAGTCTGGCCTAAAACCGGGGACTTCGTAGCCTGGAGACTCACGTATTCTACCACGTTTTCCGCAAGTCTTTGTTATTTATACCTCGTCACCCACACTTGGGTAGGGGTAGGAGGGAAGGGCTTGTAGACGGGCCGCGGGAGGGTTGTTACTCCAACGGTTTTTCTCATCAAGTCTCAACTCTGCTCCATCTGGCCTTCGAGTTTAAGAGAAACGCGTCTCCAATTTCTTACTTGAGGTGAAATTGAATATACTCTCGTAGGAGAGATCTTGCAGTTTAAAACCGTTTAGCTTTTCATAGCGACGAATGGCGAGGGACTGTGGTTACGAGTTTGACCCCACGGTACCGGGCCCGGATGTCTTTGTGGTTACCGTCCCGTGTCTCCACTGAGAGAGAACGGGGAAGGGACGATTCCCCTACATTGCGAATGCGTCAAATCACTCCGAGGCGGCCATGATTTGTGCCCTTCGGACACTTGATGTCAGGTCGGTGAGTGTGACGCTCATCTCTACCATGAACTTCGTGAAAGGAGTAGTTTATGCGAGGGAACTCGTGGAATACAGTATAGAAGTTATTAATTTATAGCTGGCCTACCATGGAGCTGTCAAGGTCAAACGTGTGATGAAAAAACAGGGATGGGCTTTAAGTCCCACTCCTAGACTCTTTGTCACGTTCGACAGTGATCAGCTACCTGAGTCGTGGTGTGTCGGTTTATATCCCTAGCGCGCGAAGGCATTCGTGCCATTACTGCGGAGGTGCTACTACTGCCACCGCTTCAGCCATACAAATCGTTCATGTAGACGTGCAATTTGGCGGTTACCCGAAGTCTGTGTAAGTTACTCCAAGGCCGTACACGATAAGTCCAAGTTGTATGTGGCCAAGTGTGTCAATTACGGAGAGCCACTCCCTGCTGATTCGAAGCAATGCGGTGCGTATCTCCTCCAAAAGGAAATCCTTGCCATTCAAGCCCAGGATCCTCTCTCATTTCGTGTGGCTAAGGACTTGGTCCTGGTACTCCCATCGCTGCCTGGGATGGCATATGCCTAAATGTTAATAAAGAGACCCTCTGCTCCTGGACACTCCAGAGCTATAAGTATAGTCGTTTCCGCGCCTATTCGGAACCCTTCTGTGGGTTCTACCCACCCAAGGCGGTACCCTAGTAGAACTGGCTAGAAAAGGATTCACACCCATCCCCGGCTAAAACCAGTGTTCCCCGTCCTTACCCCAGGCTGATTGTTTCCCAAAAGGCGAAGCGGCCGCACTCTTCCATTGACTCGTTAGACACAACAGAGGAGGTAACATCTCTGAAGTTGGTCGTGAGGCCATCTTCCACGATACCTAAAGCTGCCTCCCAAAGAAGGACAGCACTAAAGGAGCTAGGCTCCTTCATCCACATCCATTGATAAGCAAGGTGGCTCGAAGATGGTCGATCCTACAAAAGAAGGACCCCCGCCTCCAAAGCCGCCCGCCTGCCTAAGGTTTCGAGGCGGAGCAAAGAAAAGACTCTCATGGCGAGCTCAACCTCCCCCCATAATTCCCCGTAAGTAACAGCACCTTCAGCGCAGTGCTCGGCTAACAGCGCAAGGAGTGTTGCCTCCAGGGAGGGTACGGACACTTCCATGATGGTCTTCTATTCAGAGGGGGGCCCCGCATCTCCTCCGATCTAGGCCTAGATGGCATATTCCTCCAATGGAATTGCCGCGGACTCCAGGCCAACTGGGAGGAACTGAGGAAGCTTGTCTCCCCCAGTTCCCCGTTAACTAATTTTTAGGAGGAGACCATGTTTGGCGCGTGCCCCATGCCCCCATGCCGGGATATAAGTGTTTTTTTTACCCCACCACCACGGCTTACACGATTTACACTCATCATGATGTGTCCTTTATTCTCTTTGCTTTGGATACATCCATTTAAGCAGTAGCTGTGCAGCTGTACTTAGATAGGAGGTATACTGTTATTTCAACTTAGATTCAACCGTACGCCGTGTTCGACACGAAGGAGTTCCTCTGCGTCGTGTCCTGGTTGCCGAGGCTCTTTTCTTGCTCGGAGATCTAAATGTTAGACACCTACTCTGGAGAGACTACTCAATTAATCCCAGGGGTCATGTCCTGGCCGACCTGATTGACGAGTCGGAGATGAGTGTCCTTAATGTGGATTAGTTTACGCATCACTGTACGAGAACCGCTTCATTTCCCGGCCTCGATCTATCTTTTTCTCTCCTGGTGCACAGACTGATTTTGGCTGAGGGGTGGTCGATGACCTCCATGGCAGTGATTAATTTCTCGTTCAAGTATCATTTTCTGGGCAGCTGCCACCTGAAAGCCCGCCTTGGTGGTGCTTGGCGCGGAAGCTGTGTTCCACATTTCAAGAAATGACCTATTTCTCTGTCTCAGTCGAGGAGTTTATGTCTGTAGATGAGGCTAGTGAGTTCTTCTCCGACAATTTTATCACCGTGGGCATAACTACCACTCCTAGAACGTTTGTCCATTTTGCACGCCAAAGCTTTCGTAGCGATCATTAGTGTGTGAAACGTCACTCAAACATAAGCGTTATGCCTACATGCGCTATAAGCGCCGCCCGAACGACTTCACTATCGGCGTACGTGTCTTCACTTGACGGGAAGACCCATCAAGCAAATGTGTGAAAGCGAGTCAAAAGCATTTGGGGCAAGTTCTCGCAGGACCCTCCTCCTGTTCTCCAGGAGAATGGGACCGCAATCTCAGAGCCTGCGTCTGTGGCAAAGTTTTTTTCAAGCTTATTCTAGCCAGGATGGTGTTCGCCAACATTTAATACGAGTCACGAGGTCGCGGAATACCACCGAGTGGAATTTCCTTCCAGAGGAGGGGAACCCTTCAACCACAGGCTTACATCGAGTGAGTTGCGTTCCGCTCTCGCTTCGTGCGCAAACACCGCCCCTGGTCCGGACGATGTCACAAACGCCATGCTTGAACTCCTGGGTGAACTAGGCATGGCCTTTCTGTTAGATTTGTTCAACAGAATCTGGGTAGAGGGTATCCTACCAGACTCTTGGCAAATCGCTACTGTGCCCGATTTTTGCAAACCAGAGATTCCTCTACCCCAGCCGGTTTCCGCCCAATCTCTTTAACCTTCTGCGTGTGCAAGTTATGGAGAAATTGGTAAATGTGAGATTAGCTCTTTTTATGGACAGCAGAGGCCAACTATCTTTAGCAAGTGCAAGCTTCCGCAAGTTCCACTCAACTTCGGATGCTCTGCTCAAATTATAAAATGTCGTCTGCGAGGCCTTCTTTGTAGACAGCATTAAGCCCGGCGTTTTTCTATCTAGAAAATTCCTATGATATCGCATGGCGATACGGTATCATGGAACTCTCACCTCATGATGATGGCAAGGGGACGCCTCCCAATCTTATCTGAATTTTTGCGAGATCATCGATTCCGCTTAAGGTTGGGGGAGCCATCTACGTTCCAATGAATCAGGAAGAGGACGTCCCGCAGGGAAGTGTTCTTAGTGTCACATTCTTTAACTTTAGCATCAACAGCTTCGCCTCGGTGCTGTTGAAATATGTTCTCGTTACGCTCTACTTGGATGACTTTTCAATCTCTTTTGGCGCGGACCAGATGCCGATTTTGGAGCGTTGAGTCAAACAGGCATTGAACCGCGTCTCTCGTTATGCCGAAGCAGACTGGCTTCGGTTTTCATTGCCCAAGACTAAGGTGCTGTACTTCTGCCGGCATCCACGGTCACACCCTGCCCAGAATTATTCTAAATGGGATTCACCTGGAAGTGGTGGACTCGCACCGTTTCCTTGGTCTGGTATTTGAACGAAGCTTCACCTAGGAGGCTCATATTCGCAGCCTTAGGTTCTCTTGTACACGCACCCTGGATATTTTTCATTCCGTGACGTTCAACGCCTTGGGCAATGATATGGCTACTGCCATACTTTTTATCGATTCTTTGGTCGTTCGAAGCTCGACTACGGATGCGACTTTTATGCATCGGCAGTCAAGCGTGGATTCAATCCACCTTACCTGCTTTCTGGCGGCCGGTGCCTTTAGCACATCCCCATTTAGACCCTATTTGTGGATGCTGGGGAGATGCCACTCTTTCTCTGCCATCCGTGCCTAGTGTATTATTTGCATCTACACGTGAACCCTGCGCCTCCTTCAGGCTCCGACAGCTCTCACTGCATCCGAACCTGATCTCGACGGTTCCTATTCCGCCGACAGACGCCAGTTATATACTAAGCCCTTTTGGTTTACGCCTAGAAAACTCCTTCGATAGCTCGATATAAATCTCGGGTAGTTGGTGCCCCTCTTTCCTCCCATGGCACCACGCTGGAAGGTACCACCTTTGACTATTTGTCTTCATGCCTCTGCTCGCAAGGCTTCTGTAGCACCGAGAGTATTGCGTTTGGCCAATTTGGAGCACACTTTGTGTCACCGTAACACTTTATACAGATGGCTTCAAGTCTTATGAGGGGATCGGTTTCCAAGCCGTATCCCCTCGGTTTGAAATCAGCGTGGCTCAGCCAGGCGCTGCCTTTGTCTTTACGGACGCGTTATCGCCAGGTACCGGAGACAGTATGAATTTCCAATTATTCTGTTGCTTGTTGCTTCTCAGCTGGAGTCCATGGAGGGAGGGGTGAGGGGGGTCCTCTATACCCTCCTTTCAAGCAGGGCAGGAGCAGGAGGAATCTCTAATCAGCCCACCCACGCTCGCTCCTGTCACTGCTGGGAGCAACCGAAACAAGAGAAATCTCTAATCATTCAGCTATCTTCCAGTGATAATTGCAAAGGTAGTTCGGACACTTGGAGTTCACCATACAGTTCTGAATAGATAAAGATGGGTTGTGAATCCAGGTGTGGAGCTGGCCTTATTCTGATTTTCCAAATAAACCTTGGATTTTTTTATAAAGCACTTTCAAAAAAGGTAATCGGTTATAGAAGAATTACGAAAAAAGAAGAAAGGTTTGCGTTTCCTGGGCAGATTTGAGAGAATTCATGTTGACCAGGAGCGAAGTAATACATCAAAGTGGTATTATTTTTTCTTCTTCTGTCCCGAATTATATATCCAAGCTATTTATCTCACACCATATTTTACCTGCTAACACAGCATAACTCCACCACCGGTAAAGTTGGTTTTAGTGTATAGCGATGGCCTTCAAGAACCCCCGTTAGGGGACCAAGAAATGGGGCAGTTATCGACCAGGAGCCCGAAACCATATACGTCACTTCTACCCAATATACGAGACGCTCAAGGTCAAACTGGTGACTTTGACTCAACTCCGGTTACTACAGAGATGGGGGATCGAATAAGTGGGAGGGGGGGGCGAGTGCGAAGGATTTAAATTCAAAAGAGTTAGCCAATATTAAACTAATGAAGGCTGAGGCTTATGAAAAAGTAGTAACAAAATATACTTTAATATTTACACAGTTATACACAATAAATAGATTAAATAAAATAATAGCAATGGATCAATACAAGAATCGAATAAACAGAGTTACTCAGCGCGAGCTCTACAGGGGTGGGGTGGGGGGTGAGAGGCGATACGCGCCTCTGCACACACACACACAGGGATGGTTGGCAGGGTAGCCACAGGTGATTTGTCTCAGTCTGGGTTGGGTTCGAGGCTTTAAGAGATGAAACGTGGGATCGGATGGTTATTCGAGGGACTTTAACCACGGGTATCTTAACCTCTAGTAGTAACACTAACTGGACAGAGTATTCGTGTCAAACTAAATGTACAGAAACCAAGGATAGGCTAATTGAGTTGGGCTCAGATCTTTCGGTATAATTCTAACCTTCGGTTCGTCGAGAAAAGAGACCGTGATCGAGAATTACATGTTTTGTTGTAAAAGGCAGGCTTATACTGTCGATGACCAATTGGGGCCAACAATATATAGAGACCAGCCAGAACCATATTTGCCTCCGCCAAGGAGGGGGTGGGAATATCTCCACGAACCAACGCGGCGCTTGAGGGATGGAAAGTGCTCCCGCGGGGGTTTCTTGATAACACCCTGGGAGAGGACAGAAGCGCGGTTTTGAGATTCCAATCTCTCACTTATCGCAGAAAGCAGTTTGATATTCTGACAGTTCTCACGGTCAGGCACGTGGACTAACCTCGTGCCTGACCTCGTGGTTTCGATGGGCCACATGGCAGCAAGGAGCCTCTATTCTCGACTTAGGGTTATTTTGGTAAGATGATCGAGGAGTGTGCGAAAAATATAGGTAGGAAAGATAGCAATAGGAACAAATAGGGAAAGCTTCTCACTAGAAGAAACAACTAATAAATGGGTCACACTTTTTTTAGAGGACCAAAAAAAAACAAAAAAAGAGAGGAAAACAGAAGTGAGCGTCTTAGGGGCTCAAGGGCAATGGAAGTGGAGTGCAAACAAATTGCACTCCGAGAACCGGGGGAAGCTAAAAAGCCGCAGAAGGCCGCCAACTGGAATTTACTCCAGAAGTGGAAACCACTTAAACGACAAGTTCATTCTGAGGGAGTTGCGCCCCGCTCTCTCTTCGTGTGCGAACACCACCCCTGGTCCGAACGATGCCCCGTACGTCATGCAACAACACCTGGAAGAGCGAGGCATGGCCTTTCTGATGGATCTCTTAAGAGTATCTGGGTAGAGGGTATCCTCCCATCTCCTGGCAAATCGCTACTGTGCTCGATTTTTGCAAACCGGAGATAGATCACTCTACCCCTGCCAGCTTACGCCCAATCTCTCTACTATCCGGCATGTGAAAGTTTATGGAAAAATTGGTGAATGTTAGATTAGCTTTTCTTTGGACAATGGAGGCCACCTGTCTTCCGGAGAGTGCGGCTTCCGCAAGTTAGTATTCCACTTCAAATGCTATGTTACGACTGGAAAATGCCGTCTGTGAGGCCTTCATCTTTAGAGAGTACTACGCTACGGTGCTTTTCGATCTGGAAAAGGCCTATGGTACCGCATAGTTATACGGTATCATGGAGACTCTCCACATAATGGGGTCGAGAATCGTCCCAATCTTTATATCTAAAATTTTGCCAGATCATTGATTACACGTGAGGATGGGAAAAGCCCTATTCTGCCTAATGAAGCAGGAAGAGGGGGTCCCGCTTCTGTATGAGGGCCGTCTCACACGCGTTTGACGACCACGGAAACGGTCGGTGTGCAAAACGGCCAGATGTTCTAGGAATTGTAGTTAGGCCCACAGTGATGAGGTTGCTGGAGAAAAACTTAACTACCTTGATATTGATCGAGTATCCTCCGAATCGGATGTCTACCGTTTAGATCCAAGAGAAAGAGAAAGGGCATCGGCAACCGTGCCACGACACGGCAGAAGTTCCCCAAGGCGAAGTCGGCTGACGGTGGAATGAACGCAGAAATAAAAGTATAGCTCCTATCCAGGTGCAGCTGCACAGCAACTGCCTAAAAGAAGGCATCTAGAGCAAAGAGAAGAATTGAACCATACCGGGTGTAAATCGTGCATCCTCCTGCCCGGCCCCCATCCCGTGGTCGTAAGTTCGAAAAACCCTCGTATCCTGCAAAAAGATAGCTAAGCGAAAACGGGAGGAGACTAGGCTCTGCAGCTCCTTTCAATTGGCCAGAGTCAGCGGCAATTCCATTGTAGGAATATGTCCTCCAGGTCTAGCTCAGAGGACATGCCCTGGCTCTCTTCGAACTGAAGACCCTTACAGGAATAGCCTTCGGGAACTTATCGGGAGAGGTTGTGCTCGCAATGCGAGTCTTTTCCTCCCTCCGCCTAGAAACCTTAGGCAGGCGGGACAGCTTCGGAGGCGGGGTCACTTTTTTGCAGGATCCACTGCCTTCGAGTCAACTAGCCTAGTATTTTGTGTGGGTGTAGAAGCCGAAGCTCCTTTAGTGCTGTCCTCCTTTTGAGAGGCAGATTTAGGAACCCCACAAGATGGCCTCACGACCTTCTTCAGGGGCGTTGCCGCGTGTTAGTATAACAACTCAATGGAGGCGCTTGGTCGTCACGCTGGTGGAAGAGGGAGGAACCCTGGTTTTAACCTATGCTGCGTGTGAGCCCTTTGTGTCGCAAGCTTTAAGATGGGAGTGACCGAGTTGGTTATAACCCTCAGAAGGGTTCCAAATCGACACGGAAACGACCGTACTCGTAGGTGGAAAGGGGCCAGGAGTAGAGGTGTCTTTTTTAACATTGAAATGTAGGATGTCCCAGGCAGCGCCGGGCGCGCCAAGACCAAGTCCTTAGCCTCGCAAAATGAGAGAGGATCCTGGTCCTGAACGGCCAGATTTTCTTCTCAATGAGATTTGCACCACATTGCTTTGAAGAAGCGGGGTTTGGCTCTCTGCAATTGGCACCTTAGCTACAGGCAATTTTGACTCATTGTGTGCTGCCTTGGATCAACTTAAACAGACTTCGAGTAACCCTGAATTTGCATGTCTATAGGAGCAAATCCTGTGTCCGAAGCGAGACAGTAGTAGCTCCCCCATGGCATTGGACGAATGCCTTCACGCGGTAGCGATTCTAACTGACATGCACCGACTCAGTGAGCTTGTCATGGTCGAAAGTAACTAAGTTTATATGAGTGGGTCTTGAGGCCCATCCCTGTTTTCTCATCACATTTTCGAACTTGACCGCTCCTTAGTCGACCCGTTCTAATGTGTTGTCAACGAGTTTTCTCGTATAAACTATTCTTTACACGAAGCTCATGGTAGAGTCCGGGCTTACACTCGCCGGAGCGGCATCAAGTGTTCAAAGAGCACTTAACCTGCCTGCCTTGGATGGATCCGACGTATTCGCCAGAAGGCTACCGTACGAGAAACGGGTCCCCTTCGACTCTCTCCCAAACAAGCTTGCTAGTGTTCTTCTCTGATGGAACATAATAACTTTGGCCAACATGCTGTATTCAGTGGAGCGAATAACCAGGAAGTGTTTAAAGCCAACGGGCTCGAAAACGCCATGTAGCCTCTGGATGAGGGGCCCCCACGTAATTGAGGCTCCGCTCTGCGCACTTTTGGTCTTTGTCAGAGACTCCCTACCCGAGTGAGCACCGGGGCCGGACGTGCCGATCTTGGCTTCGTCGCATACCTAAACGGCAGTTGCCCCCTCCGTCCACCTGGCACGTGCAGATGGAGAGGAGCCCTGAATCTTTTCTTTTTAGGAGCGGTGAGTGGAGAATGAACCCATTTCTCTCCTCCGCTGGAAGGAACCCTTATGCCAGATGGGCCTGCTTCAGCAAGATCCTTCTCTGAGATGGACAAAGTCTTTGCTGTCAAAGGAGCACCAGCCGACGGAGGAGGTCCCTCCTCTCCTGGTGGATTCTCAGAGGACCGAGCCGTCTGAGGAAAAGCTTGCACAGAGGTAGACTCGGGTTCTACGATTGTCATTGAGCCCGGGTTCGACCCTTAGGAATATCCTACCGTGTAGTGCTTGGTCACCTCAAGGACCATGTCCATCCGTCAGCGTCGGGAAGGAGAAGGGCACAGGTACAGTGACACTCTGTAAACATGTTATGCAAGCCAGCAGGACTTTAGAAGGCACGGGTCGAGGGGTCCTGTCATTTTTTCTCGCCTAACTGCCCTATCGAGGTGACAATTATGAGCCGCTGGCGTGCTTTCTTGGCAATTCCCTTGGAAAGTAAAGGGGGACTACCGCTAGTGTGAAGGAGTCGCCCAAGGGTGACTCGAAAGAAGGCATGGGAGAAGAGTATGCCTCCTTTCAGAAATATTGAAATTTAGAGGGTCTCCTGAGACAGTACAGGGGAAGATCTCCTTTTCTTCGATGGAGCTACCCGACTGCGGCTCCAACGGTGGTGAAGGGGAAGTGGAGAGTGGTTTGGGTAGTAATAAGGGACGCAAACGCTAATCACCCCACGCAGCAGCCCGCTCTGCGAGAGGTGAACACAGGGGCCGCAACAGTGAATGCCGCCATTTAGGACCACACTTCTCTCCCTCTAGCCAGGCAGCACCTATGGGGAGGCCTAAAATTTCTCGAGTGTGAAGGGGGATGGGAAGGGTATGTGAGGAAAGTGAGACTCGGGGCGAAGCAGATGTTAAAAACCCATCACCCCAAACCGGAGCTTAGGGGTGAGGAGGCGTTACCCCCTTCCCCCTTAGCCCCAATCCGGAATAGATGGTTGAGAGGAAGCTAGTCGGCGTCTCCCTGTGAAATTAGAAGCTGCCAGAGAAAGCTGTGGAAGAGGTTATATGGAAAGTGAAGAAGCAAGATAAGGAGACATGGTGTCAGAAAGGAGAAGAGGCTAAACTGGGGCTGGACTGGGAGCTGAGTCCTGTCTGCACAGCGGCCAAGAACCTAATGACCCTGCTCTTTACGGGGTTGCTGCTGGAACATGTTCTCGCTAAGCTCTATTTGGACAACCTTTCGATCTCTTTTGGCACCTCCCAAATGCCAACTCTGGAGCGTCGACTTCAACGGGCATTAAAGCGCTTCTTTCTCCATGCCGAAGGGCACATTTTTCGGGGGGTTTTTGGCCTAGAATAAGGTGGTACACTTCTGCCGCCATGCAAGGTTCCACCCCGACCCAACCTTAGTTCAAAATGGGGGTTGGCCTGGAAGTGATCGATTTGCACGGTTTGATCTTGTATTTTACCGACGCCCTAACTAGGTGGCTCGTATTCACAGTCTTAGGGTTTCTTCTACCTGTGCCATGGATATTCTTCGTTCCGTGCCGTTTAGAACCTGGAATACTGATAGGGATACTACCTTACTTTTATATTTATCCTTCGTTCGTTTCAAGCTTGAATACGGATACAAATTTTATGCACCCGCAGCTTAGCTTATATGGTGGAAGGTGGACTCACACGACGCCGGAGCGCGCTTCCCTTCTTGTTGTCTTATCTTGTTTTTTGTGTGGTTTTTTCCTTTTTTAGCCTGTGTAATTTACATATTGTCGAAGTATAGTCGATATATATATATATATATATATATATATATATATATATATATATATATATATATATATATATATATATATATCTGTGGAGGGGGATTAGATTATCCGAGTGGTGTGGAATAGAGCAAAAGGACGCCCAAGAGACCTGACCTTGGCTCCGTTACCAGATGATGGAGTAAGATAATGATGGGGAATAAATGGAGGCATACTGTTCTCCGAGTACGCAGGCAAATAATAAAAGTGAGTGCAGATTGGCCGTTAATTACTAGCTATATCTGAATTCTGTTCTGGGTTATTTAAAAGAGAAGTAGAAAATTAATATTTTATAACCCCCCCCCCAAAAAAAAATATATTTATACAAATAAAATGAATTGGGATTATCCATGAATTTGGGGGCTCGATAGTCGAGCAAAAGGGACAAGCTAATGAGCTTAAGGCAGGTAAATGACCAAACTCGGTTCGAGTTTTCAAAAGGCTGCGCTGAGCCAAAATACAAATAAATAATTAAGGGGATGACCGGATTAAGGAATCTGCACGCGACGACGTCTTGCAGAAGTTAAAGCTTGGACGGCGAAGGGAAGGGGGGCAATTAAAGGAGAAGAATTGCCGAAGGTTGAGATTTACTTAGGAATACCTTGACGAGGAAGTACTTTCGCTGGTAAACCAGAACTTCCGTTCCTGGGAAATCGCCAATTGACTAGGGCGGAATTCCAACGGGAGAACTTCTTGCTTTTGCGCTCGTGAGACGAAAGCCACAGCCAAATCGAGAAGAGATGTGTCTCGTGCTGGATTGCGAGCCTGTACTACTTTGTCTCGGCCGAACCTGACGTTAAATACGGGCGGACGATGGGCGTGAAATCGCCTCTGGCCATGGAGGGGATTCTCACAAGTTAAACACATGGCTGAGGAGGGTGAGGGGATGGACGTCTTCCAGCCAGGAATTTATGATAACTGGCCACTTCCCTCACGCTCAAATGCTTCCAGAGGGTAGTCAGGGGGCAAGATTGCCTTAAGACTTTGTGATAACTTCCATAAGTAAATACAGCTTCGTTCCGAAGCCTCTTCGCGTGGCTTTCAAGCCCGTAGTCTCGTCTTTTGACCTCGTGTGTGATAGCTATGTGAGTTTTTATGGTCCACGTTATTTGCTATTTGTTTTTTAATCGAGCCTAGTCGTAGGCTTAGATGTCTTCGGTACATTTACCCTAGTAGTCAGTCGCCAGATGGACTAAAAAAATGGCCAATATAGGAAAGCCAGGTACTTTTTCATAAATTTCCAATCAACTTTTTCGAAAATTGGCCTAGAAGAAATGTGCTTCCCACAGAACCCAGAATCTCCTAAGCTCCTAAGAATGGCCATTTTATAAAAAAAGAAGAGAACAAACTGAAAATGGAGCTCAAATCCAGAAAAACCTAATGCACAAAGACACACGCCAACCTCAAGTGAAACAGAGGAAGAACAAACAAACTTGACATACACAATAAAGACGCAATGTCCTGCTAAGTCAACGACCTCAATATGAAGAGCTTCGCAAGCGACGCTAAGCCACTACAAAATAATTTAAAACAACACGATATCTTCCAGGCACTCAACTAAGATTATTGCAAATGGGTCTATAAATACAAGCAAAATGAAAGACAAGTAAAAAACTATTAATGGAAGGTGTAATCAGTCTACCCAGGCAAAGCGGAAACGCTCTCAAACGCTATATACGAACAAACCTAAAATTTGGAAATTCAATCACAAGTTCTTAAGCAGAGAAGTCAACGCAATGCATTGCCTCTAAACAAAATTACGAGTCTAGAAAGCAACTCTTACTAAAGTTAAATACGAAAAGTTGGAAGCGGAAGATATAGAAATCTACATATTCTGCAAACAAATATGAACGGATGGATCGGTAAAGGAATAGAAATAGGCAAACAGTAGAAAGATCGATTCAGATACTGTACTTATCTGCGAACATGGAATAAATAACGAAAAAAATAAAATAAAATAAGAGTATTCCACTATACTGTCATAGCAAGAAACCCAACATGATAAAGAAATGACGTGAAGGTATAGCAATAAAAAGGCACCAAATACACCGAAATTCCATCTGTAGATGAAGCATACATAGCCGTCAAAATATTAGGTTGGACAAAGATTCTTACACAACTTTTACTGACAATACAAGGAAACAATGCGGCAAAAGAAACAGCAATGAAAAATGTAACCACCGTTATTTTAGAGTACCTGCTTTCAACGATTTGATACATCATGGATGCCTTTGTTCTAAAACTCAACTGTTTTTCTATCAAGAAGTCAACAAATGCAATTTTTAGTTCGTCATTTGCAAACGTTTTGCCATTCAAGAAGTTCTGCAGTGCCCAGAATAGAGGTACTCTGTTGGGACCAGGTCAGGCGAGTACGTTTGGGGAAGGAGTAATTCCCACCCAAACTCCATTTTTCAGCAGTATGATTTGCAACGTGTAGTCGGGGTTTATAATGAAGAAACATGACATCAGTCAAATCTGGTCGTTTCTGCGCAATTGTATTTGCCACCTGTTGCATTTGTTGACTGTATAATTGAGCGTCGATAGACTGATTGCGTTCCAAAATTTCCCAGTAAATCACTCCCTTCATACCAGCAGACACAAACCATAAGCTTCTTTTGAAGTCAATGGGCCTTTGCTTAAAGGTTTGCAGGGGCACCTTTGTTAAACCAGCTTCTTTTGCGTGCCATATTCAAGAGTAGACACCATTTCTCATCTCCAGTAGCCACTTTGTTCAGCCAACAAAAACGACGTTTCTTGGATAGTAGTGTCATACAGGCATCTATGCAATTCTGACGGTCGAAGCCGGTCAGTTTCCGTGAAATCTATACATCCAGTTTGCTGACTTTTCACATTCAAATGATGCAAAATGGATGTATGGCTGGCACTAAATGTTCAGCCAGCTCGAGCGATGCAAGATGTGAATCAGCTTTGGCACATGCGCACAAACAGTCATTGTCAATAAGTGAGGGTTGACCACTTCTTGGCCGAACTTTGAGATCGAATCGGCTACGCTGAAACTTATTAAACGAATCATAGGCTGTGCGATGACTTATTGTGTCTTCTCCAAATGCATGGTTGATACCACGTTGCCATTGGGCAGCGCTTAAGCCGGACTTGTAATAATATATTAAGAGTACGTTGCTGTTCACGAGAAAGAGTCATTTGATGGGTAATTTTTGAAACTTAGATATCATATTCGGTGCCCAATTAATTACTGTCTAGTGGCTTAGTCTTTCCTAGGCCTCGCTTGAAGCTGTAGAAGGACCTATTCTACCAAGGCTCTAGGTCACTATGCACTCTCAAGCGAGGCATAGGAAAGACTAGGCCACTACACATTAACTAGTCGTACACCTTATATAAATCTCTTAATAAATAAACTTTTAAATAAATCTCTAAATAAATAAAACTTTAAAAAGGTACGGAAATTTTGTTTCAAATATAGTGGACTGTGCAAGGTGGAATAGGTTTGACAATGAGGTCTCACAGATGAGCATCATGTGAATTCTATGAAGGCTTGTAACAGGCACGCTCACAAAAATGCACATGCAAATAATCTAAAATAATTATAGCAGTTTTCATAAATAATAATAATAACTCTTTGTGTAAATAATATGTAACATCTCTGCAAAATAATAATGTATATCTTTTGTAACAAAGAACCTATAACAATACATAGTCCATGCAAATAATAAATATATGTTGCTTGTAAAGGCCAAGGCGAGAAAAAGGAATTCGAGACGCTCACACGTTTGCAAACCTGTATAAATGTACACACATATTCACAGTAAAACGAAGCAAAGACATTCACAGTCACGCTACAAGGTCAACTACTCAAACAAGCTTGGTAGTAGGTGCAGAGCCGAAAGTACGAGAGTAGCGGTCATTATTTTCTAGTGGGAACCGGTGAAGTGAAAAGTCGCATCCTTTGGAATTCGAGATAAAATGAATCTCTATCTCCATGGACACACAAATTAACACGGAGTGGAGGAGGCTCCGCGTAAACAAAATCATTGGCTAGTGGTAAGTTACGCCCACAGTGTGCGCCCCTGTATATACCATCTTGGGTAGACCAAGGGCGGACAGGCTTTCAGTAATTAAGTCAATAGGCTCGGCTGAATACAATATACGCCAGTTTCGAATTCATCTTACGCCGAAGCAACCCGAGTTCTAGCCTCTAAATAAAGAGTCGGAAATTCCGCCGTTTGGAATTTCTGTTCCTACTGGTAATCCCTATGGATCGTTTTAACCCACCTACTTAAATTCAAGGTGAGGGAGAGTCATCTTCAGGTCAGCACCAGGTTGCCGTGTGGCCTTGTAACGAGATAGTCCTTGTTAACCAACATCAGGTCGGATTGTTACTTAGATGTTCCATTACCGAGGCCGTGGAGAACCTCACGACTGCATTCTCCTTAGAGAGCACCTCTTATAACTAGTAACGTACCCATATTCAAGCCACTACAACCTAACGCTACCAACCTCACCTACCTAATAAAACAACGACCAACAAACACCTTTAGCAACCTTATAGAATTAGGAATAAAATTGATTATAGCTACAAGATAACAACCACCAAGGAGAATTATTTTTTACCAGAATATAAATTAATAAATAGATTCGCACAAGGGCAGCCAACAATATCCATGGGTAACCTAACCGCACTTTGCCGAGAAGCGCTTATAAAACGCCAAATAACCCTGGACGAAATTTAGAAATGATACTAGAAAGAGATATTATCCCTAGTACAGCAAACAGCGTTACGAAACCAGATAGAGTGTTAAGCAGCTGTAATATGCCACTAAATTAACATATAAAACCGGTACCAATAGCGAGTAGTGACCATATTGGAACGCTACTCCAGTTGAATCAAAGATCGATAAAGGTACCTGCGATGATTAGGAAGAAGTATCACAGAGCTAATTTAAGGAAATATACGCACGATATATATATATATATATATATATATATATATATATATATATATATATATATATATATATATATATATATCCTAAATGATCTGGAAATGAATAAATGAAGCGAATAACGGATGCCCTAGTTGCTGGAGACTCGAGAAACGTCCCTAGGACGTTACCGGATGCAGCAACATCACCACAAGCGGATCACTTAAATGAAAAGATAGAACAAAAATGATAAATAAAGGCATACCGATCATTATGGCCAGTACGACCTACTGAAAAAAATACAACAGACGCTAGAAGACTAAAATCTGAAATGGTATATATACTTAATAAGCGAACAACGTTAAAAAGTGGAATTAGCTTATTAAATAAATAGATAAATAGGAGGAGAACGTCAAAAGAAAACTGGTGTGAAAAATTAAGCAAGAGGGTCAAAACAAAGAATAAAGATCAAAGAAGTTCAGGAAATTAAGGAAAATTTCGAAAACACAGGAAGTCAATTTTCTCAATTTTACACGAAGAATATGAGGACTTCTGTGCAGAAACGAAAGCAATGGTGTTCGAGTTCCTACGTAATAACATTATTAGAATAACTCTTCTCTGTTCAGTTGACCCCAACAGGGAAAAATAAGTGGAACCAGGGGCAATGACAACATAGGATAAAATAATGAGCACAATTCACTCATTCAAACTCAAGGCGACATTAGCATCAGGACTTACAAAGTTCAATCTCACCAACGCCCCGAACACTAAAAACATCATCTTTAAAGCAAGCCTGAATACCGACTACTTCATTGTCGCACTAAAAACAGCAAAATATTACTATTCCCAAAACCAAGCAAACCTTCAAGCCTCTTAAATAGTTACAGACATATATCGCCGTAATATTTCACCGGTAAAGTTTATGAAAAAATATTAACAAGAAGATTAGTTGAGTAAATCGAGGAGAATAATCTTTAAAACAATCTCCAGTTTGGATTCTGGAGGAACAAGGATACTACCGTCATCCTGGGACTTATAGCAGGACAAAAATAAGACAATCGAAAGCGGAAAGAAGACAAATAAACTTTGTGTTACGAGACGTAGGTAAAGGCCTTGATAAAGTCGCGATCAGGGGTTTACAGTACAAGATCCCTAATCTCCAAATGAGCACCAATTTGCAGATAATTCCCTGTGATTCCATCACGGAAATAAAATCAATGATCGAGAATGACGAGTACAAGGCACTAGAATTAGAAATGGTAGCCGAAGTCCCCAAGGAAGGGGGGAGGGAGAGTTGAGTCCCACGTTATATTTAGTATATACAGCGGATATGCCTTTAAATGTCAGGCCAAAGAGTCTGAACATCCAGTTCGCGGATAATATCAGTCAATGCATAATATATCTCAGCAGAAATAAATGAAGGCAAGTAAAATTAACGGCACTGGAAACAGATTCGAAAAAGATAATGGAAAATACAAACTAACATCCAAAAATTCACCGTAATTCCAATCGTAAGGAAAGAATATGGTGATATCATACATGATGGAGAAGGGTACTGTTATATACCCAAAGGTGAAGTTTAGAGTCTAAAAATACATCAAAAAGATACGACTCCAACTCTACCACTACTTTAATCACTCTAAACAATCTCTATGAAAAGCAAGAGAAAATATATATGGCATTGGGCATGGCAACACTAACGTACCCCCTAATACCAAAAGAAATGGAAAGAGTTCGAATAAATCCCCAAGATTGCTTGCTAACAATACCAGAAGAGGAAAATGGAGAAAAGGAGTGAGCCAATTACAACCAGTCAATGAGGTCCTCGGGAAAAGGGCAGAAGATATATGGGAGAACATAAATAACCTCTCATAAGAATTCGCAGAAAATAAATCTCTATCTCGAAACGAACAAAGCACTCAACTTGAATTTCAAAGCTCACAATATCAGTTAAGGAGATAAAAGGAGCCCATATTTACGTGAAAAACTACCAATTAATACCTCCTCGCAAGTGATGTCGTAGAGTGAAGGTGTGCTGCCCGGTCTCCTTTATCAATCTTTGTTTTCATCAACAAACAGTGATATTACTTATCTATCGAATAAAAGTGAATACTAGTGTTTTCAAACTGCATTGAATACCAAAAATTATAAATCTACGTATGTAAGTTAATTTATTTGGACATATAAAGTGATATTACCGCATTACGTCGAAAATTCCCATGTTCCCACTGAGTCTGCTTGGAAGCCATTAGGCCTAAACTCAACTGAGTGATTAGAAGTGCAGCCCTGCCACGTCCATCTTGTTTAACTAATCTCTTCACTCTTTGAATTAATAAATTAAAACAATCACTCATCAATCAAAACCTAACAACCTTCAAAGTAAAAATTTTAACAATTAAACATTACTGTTTCTCCCAGTAATTAAACAAACTCCCATAGTGCATAAACACTGTTGTCAGATTTCTCAATTCATCCTTAGAAAGAATGGCTCCTCCTACTCTCAGGAAGGCAGACAAAGAAAAAAATACTCGAATTACAAGAGGAACAACCGAATTAAACGAACCAGTTAATTTTAATGAACTGCAGACCCATATTTCCTCATCTACGCTATTAGTTGATGCCAAAGACATTATGAACGTTCTCTTTAAGTTTTTGGAATCATCTTTTGCCAAACAAAAACAAAAAATCATCTCTCTCGAAAAATCTAACGAACAAATGAGATCAAAAATCGAAAAATTAGAAGAAAACGTTGATTCTTCCGACGCTTATAAAAGACGAGATACGATTATATTCTCCGGCAATATACCTGAAGCTACCAATAATGAAAACTGCAGCAATATCATCCGCGAACTTATTAAAGATAACTGCCACATACAAATGCAAGAAGCTGAAAACTCTGTTGCTCATCGTCTAGGTCCCAAACCAAAAGTACAAGGTCCCTACAAAAGAAACATAATTGTGAAGTTGCGCAGAAGTGATCTGAAGCGTAATATCTTCTCAGCATGCAAAGAATTCAAACCTTCATTCTATGTAAACGAACAACTGACTCCAAATCGCAACAAAATCTTTTTCGTCCTCCGCCAGGCTAAAAAGAAATTCTCCACAAAGATCGCAGGCTGTACTACCAGAGATGGATTCATCAACGTCTTCCTACCCTCACCCTCTGGTCGCCGTGACCTACGTATAGTTATCAATACCCGAGCTGCCCTCCAAAAATTTCTGTCGGAACACCTCAATTCGACGCTTGCAGACTTTAATGCTGAGAATCTCTGGAACGATCAGTAATAATACATTCGGCGATATTACTGTTTTAGATGAAAAAAACAAAAACAAACAAACCATATTTTGACCTAGCATTCACTTACTTTTATTTCAATTGTATTAAATACTTTATTCCTTTTTCGCTTATTAAAGTTATCATAAAAACAGTATTTTAACTGTTTATAGATATTTTATACGTAATTTCAATTTGTAACCTTTAATTTTTAAATTCCTTTATGTTTGAACAACTCGATCACTTCAATAATATCGATCCAGACATAAACCATTTTGATGAATTATATCCAAATTTTAAAGAAAATAACGTAAGAAACCAATACTACGATTGTGATAAATTTAACACTACATTTTCATTTGAAAAAACAGACCTGTCCATTTTAAATCTTAACATTCGATCTTTGCACGCAAACTTTGATGAATTTTCAATATTTTTGTCAACACTTAATTATAAATTTTCCGTTTTGGCATTCACCGAGAGCTGGCTAACAAATAATAATAAACACCTTATCAGTGTCCCAAACTATAGCTCTTTTCATTCACTACGCGACGTAAACAAGATAGGGGGAGGTATAAGCGTGTATATATCTGACAGCCTCAATACTAAAAAAGTTGACGAAATTAGTATTTCCTATAACTATATAGAAACTTTATTTATCGAAGTAAAATCAAATGGTAAAACGATAATCATTGGAACCGTATATAGGCCCCCTTCTGGTGACCCAAAGATGTTTATAGATAAGATTACTGAATTAATCAATTACTTCAATGTTACAAACTATGACGAACTAATAATTACAGGAGATTTTAACTTTGATCTATTAAACTTTGAAAACCCCGCATCAACTCAGTTCTTCCTCAATACTTTTTATTCTCATTCCTTACTTCCAATTATAACAAAACCAACAAGAATAACTCAAAACTCAGCAACACTAATTGACAATATTTTCAGAGTTCACCCTGAAAATTACTCTTCCGGTATTCTCCTTTGTGACATATCGGACCATCTTCCTATATTCATGATCCAAAAGTCTTTTTTCAACTCGAACAATATTCATCAAAACCGTACAATAACCTACCGCATAATTAACAAAAATACCTTATCAAACTTCTATAATTATGTTCTAAATCAGAATCTATATGAAATTTCCTATATAAATGACATCGATTCTGCTACCTAAGAGTTAATTTCAAGGCTAGACGATGCTTTTAAACTTAATTGTCCTCTAAAATCTAAAACCATATCATATAAACACAAAACAAAACCTTGGATAACAAACGCAATTATAAATAACATCAAAAAACGTCAAAAATACTTTTCTCTTTATAAGCTTAGTCAAATTCCAGAACATACATATAAAAATTTTCGGAATCAAGTTACTAACCAAATTAAAATAGCCAAGAAAAATTATTACCATGAACGATTTAATCAAACGAAAAACAATATAAAACAAACTTGGAAATTAATCAATTCTGTGATAAAACCTGAAATTACTAAAGGAACAAACCAAATTAAACAAATTATCATTGACGGTAAACCAGTTGATGACAATAAGGAAAAAGCGAATGAATTTAATAAATTTTTTGTCAACGTAGGTAAAAAAATCTCAGACTGCTGCAAAATAGTCGATAAATCTTTTCTTTCGTATTTTAATGAGATTAATGTACCAAATTCCTTGTTCTTTTCTCCTGTAAGCGTAGCCGATATAAAAAAAATCATTAGTTCACTAAAAAATCAAAAATCGGGTATTAATTCAATCTCCACTAAAATTTTAAAATACATCTCCGATATAGTTGCTCCAATTTTAGCATCAATAATCAATAAATCATTTACGCAGGGTATATTCCCAAGTGTATTAAAAGTTGCTCGAGTAACACCGTTACCAAAGGCCGGAGACCTCCCAAACGTCAGCAATTACCGCCCTATTTCATGTCTTAAAATGTTCAGTAAAATATTTGAAAAAATAGCATTCAATAAACTTCATAAATTTCTGGAATCTAATTCACTGTTGTATAAACACCAATATGGCTTTAGACGTCAGAAATCAACGATTCACGCGATAATTAACCACCTTCAATATTTATATCATAACATTGAAAAGGGCCATATTGTATTCTCAATTTTTCGCGATTTTAAAAAAGCTTTCGATTGTGTCAACCATAATATTCTACTGTCAAAATTAGCTATGTACGGAATTAGAGGCAACTGTCAAAATTGGTTCAAATCATATTTAACTGAAAGAAAGCAATTTGTCTCCGTCAATGGTCATGACTCATCCCACCTTAATATTACAACTGGGGTCCCACAAGGCTCCGTGCTAGGGCCACTGTTATTTTTAATCTATATTAATGATATTGTTAAATCATCTTCTCTGTTTAAATTTATATTATTCGCGGATGATAGTGCCTTATCAACTCCCTTGCCATATGACAAACCAAGCAACATTGCATCTACAATAAATAAAGAACTCGAAAATGTCTTCAGGTGGCTAAATGTTAATAAACTATCAATAAATGTAGATAAAACCAAATATATTCTTTTCTCTTACAAAAAATCTATTGAATTGCCCAATATTAAAATGGGCGACGGAATAATTTATGAAACTACTCATATCAAATTCCTAGGCATCTTTATTGACAAAAATCTGAGTTTTAAGCAACATATTACGCATATCTCAACAAAACTATCAAAATCGATTGGAATATTATATAAATTAAATAAGTTTCTTCCTACATCTATTCTCCACTCTTTATATATGACAATGGTGCAACCTTACTTGACATATGGCATAGAGAGTTGGTATGGAAAATATCAAAATTATCTCAATAAGTTAGTCATATTACAGAAAAAAGCAATTCGAGCCATCCATCAACTTGACTACAATGAGCACACTAATCGTTATTTTAAGGAATCCAGAATTCTAAAATTAAATGATCTCTTTGTTTTTCAAACATCCTTATTCCTTTACAAAACAATAAAGTGTTCCTATAATAGCTATATATTTAATATGTTACAAACAGCTGATCATACCCATAATCACCAAACCCGCAATAGAACGAAATTTATTTCACCCTTGTATTCAAAATCAAAATCTCAATGTAGCTTTATGTACAAATCTATCAAAATATGGAATGGCATGGACGAAAATATCAAATCCCAAACCAATTTAGCTCAATTCAAAAAGCTCTTAAAAACAATATAATTTCGGCTTACTAAATTTCTATTCAGCTTTTGTTATTGTGTATTTATTTGTTACCGTACACTGTTATACTGTGTACTACTACTTTGATTTATACATTATAAATATGTTATTATTTATATACGACTGTTGACTATGTTAACTACATACCTCTTGAAAGAATCGCTGGAAATAAAATAGTTTTTTAATTTATCTCTAAATTTAAATTATATAATTATTCATTATTTGCAATCATTACAATGGTTAGGTTCTCAAATGAATATTAAGTTGTTTATATTTGTATAAACATGAAGGGATTTCTAGTCTTGATAATTTTATGCTTAGTCTTAAGTTTCTGCCCTAAAAGTCACTGACTTATTTTAGGCCTATAAATAATCCTGTATGTATAAGTACTTATAGTAACTTGGCATTAAGATTCAAAATGTAATATGTTTTTACTGTACATTGGATTAATATGGAATAAATAAATAAAATAAAATAAATAAAGTCCCGGGGCCTTCAACTAAAGCTTCAAATTAAGGATCTTTCTTAGATCACAACCCGCAAAGTTTACCATAGTATGTAGATCAAGACCGGTCACCACCCAAATATCCTTCCTAAATGACAACCCCTAAAATATCTTTCCTATATCACTACCTCTATCTACTCTCTTCCTACATTACAAAAAGAAGAAAAAACAATTTAAAAAATATGGTTTGTTAGGGAAAGAGAGAGAAAAGACGCGCGCGGTCGTCCCTTTCAAGGAGAGAGAGAGAGAGTGGCCGAAGGCCCGAATTCGAGGAAGCCTGAGAAGTGCTTAAGAATACAAAGGGTCCCACCGGGGATTATCCTGTGATGGCGTGACTTTGACAAATTCCACCTCACCTGACGAAGCGTCTGTCAACTGGAACCCTCCCCTTTCGGGTGCGGGGAAAAGCCTCTCCGTCTCACCTAAATAAAACGTTTGACGCGAGACTTGGACAGCAGTAACCGCGAGTAACCGCATGTGTCCCGAGTATCCGCTTGTATCTGCCATCTTCTTGCCACCATTAGTTCCGCGCGAACCCTTTCAGAACCCGTCAAGCTCCATGTATTCTCCTAGAACTCGCGAGAGTCAACCCCGTACTCGTTGGTACCCGTTACCCGAACGCGACGCGTCAATTCCCGAGTTCATCTCGTGTAATAGTCGTTTGTCAAGAGGCTGTTATTGTGGACTCTACGCCGTCTCTAATAAGGCAGGATTACTACCTCGGACCAAATCTTCGAAGTAACCGCAACTTTCCTGTACAAGCACCTGCCCCCCTGTCAAGCTTCCGTCATCTGGGCTTCGCGTGCGCTCAAGGACATTTGAGCGTCCCATCTGCCATTGGCCGTTCGTGTCTATGGTAGTCGACACCGCCCAGGTCGCTCTTTGAAGCCGAGACTTGTGAACGTTTCCTATGTTTATATTCCTTACTTAAAACGCCTTTTCAATTTTGTAAATATATTATTTTCCTAGTAGTAAAGTATATTTTGTACTCCGTTTCTATTACCTCAGAACCTTCCAGATAGCTAAGCATTGGTCAACCTAAACATCACCCTGAAACTTAATTGAAATTTGATTTGTATATATAATTTCAACCACGTTCATAGCGGACTAATCCGTTCATAGACCTCCCTCTCTCAGGCTGTGGAATTTGAAAAAGGTTGGGATCTAACATCAACCTACGACATATAGAATATCTATATTATATTAAACTGGTGTCAGGTTTATTATGGTTAATCTTGGTTAATTAATTGGTTAACCTTAGTTAAATTGTTAAATTGTTGGCCAATCCTGGTTCCGGTTCTGTAAATCAAAAGGTGAGGAATTACTACTTACACAATTCTATTTTTTCTGTTCCTATTTCTTTTTTTTTATGGGGATTTATTTTGCGTGACCGTGTATCATCATTATTTTATTCCTCCACGGAATTGAATTGTTGGCTTCCAAGGCCTCATTTCATCTGCCGTAAGTTGAAGGTACATTTATAAATTGCATTGTTCTATGTATAGATGTCAATAGGCGTGCTGCAATTCTCGTCTGAATCACAGTAAGGGATTTAGGTAAAATTTCGTCCCTCAAAGTTTTTCCTGAGTAATCCTATGAACAGAATCCATACTGTGATAGAACGAGTTGAAGCTGCGTTAATTTCAACTTCTATCACATATTATTTAAAACCACGATGGGCCCACGTGCATCTTCGTTTCGAAGCTTGGCGGCTTATCACAGCCACCGGATGTCAATGTTTAAACAAGGAGGTTATCGTCCCCCCGTTCTCCCCCATACGCCGACCTCGCCAGATTGAGTTAGGCTTATGGGCAGATAAGGCATTGTTCTCCGGCTCGGCTGTGCGTTCCCTGGAAGCTCCCACTCCATTGTCCCCCACGCCAAGGAGATGTCCTGGCTATTTATATGGAAACTTTACCACTAAGATCAGATTGGAGATCCAGATTTTCGTCGCGAAACATCACCACGACCCTCTCTCCCTTTGTGCGCCAAGGGACCTCGGCCATCGAGATTCACCATCACTTTTCCAGAAGGAGGACAATATCCCTTGAGTGCTAAAGGTTCGAGCCTTTCGTGACGCCAAGTCCCCAAGGCTTCCCCCTCGTGTTCAGAAGAGAAGAACGTAGAACAGCCATTGTTCTTTTGAGTCCTTCGTCAAGTAACGGTTCTCACCCTTCCCCCTCGTGTTCAGAAGAGAACAACATTAGAACAGCCATTGTTCTTGAGCCCGTTAGACAAGAGACGGCTCTCACCCCCCTCCTCTGTTGTTCAGAGGAGAACAACATTAGAACAGCCATTGTTCCTGACCCCGTAAACAAGAGACGGTTCTCACTCCCCCTTGTTGTTCAGAGGAGAACAACATTAGAACAGCCATTGTTCTTGAGCCCGTAGACAAGAGACGGTCCTCACCCCCTCTTTTGTTCAGAAGAGAACAACGTAGAACAGACATTGTTCTTCAAGCCGTTCGCCGAGAAACGGTTCTCATTCCCAAGATGCCACGTCAGGATCATCTTATCCCCCCCTTTGGCTGGAACTCGCCAGCGGACCGAAAATTCCTTCGCGCCACCTTCCACTGCACCACTAGTGTAAAATTACGTAAGCCGAACGTCACCTTTGAGTAATTAACCCTTCTGTCAATTCTATCCTGTGCTTTAAATGGTTCATCAAACTATCCCATCTCTATAACTCTATATTTGTTTTACCTTTTTAAATCCCTTAAATCCTCGGATTAGCCGAGCCCCCACGACCCTTTCCATTCTCTGTTATGTCAATATTTTCCGTCTTGTGTTTGTTGATAGTTATTATTAATAAAACCCTATTTTATTAATGATAGCAATATTATTATCCTTGAGCTAAGTTCCACTTCTTAAGCATATCGAAGATACATAATATCGGCCGCCAGACATTAACGCACTCTAAAGATAATTAAGCAAGTTCCCTCAACGAATAGTGATATATGGTATATCGTCGGGAGTCATTCTACGACATATATATATATACTATTTAAATTTGGTATCAGGTGTGTAAGGTTTAACGCTATATCTTTGCAAACGCTAGTCTCAGTCGAGTAAAGCATAGTGTTATTCGTTATAATAATATAGTATAGTAGTTCCCTTTTGTTTTAACGATTGCTATCCCCTTTTTTGAAACTTAAGAAGCTGGAGTAGCTCAATGAACGGTTATAATAATTTGTTTGTGTTTTTTTGGTGATTTTAGTCAGTGGTTATTTAGATCGAGAAACCAAATACGAATAGGTCAGTGCCCATATTTAGGTAGGCTAATTCTATAGAGGCATAATTCTTGTTGCAAGCAATTTTAGTTGGTTGACTAGTGCGCCCCCAAGTGCAAAGATGACTCAGTTCGAAATCTTTAAAGCGCAAGGAGAGTCCTTGGGACTTTCCGGAAAAGAACTAATTAAGTACATTCGAGAGGAGCAAAGAAAAAAGGAAAAAAGAGAAATACAACGAGAAGAACGAGAAAGAGAAATCCAACGAGAAGAAAGAAGGAAGGATTCACGCTCCTTCCCAGGAAAGCTGACAAAGTTTCCGAGCCCCGTAAAACCCCAAAACTTCTTTCCCCAAAACCAACAACGGGACTCCAAACCTCCCGTTAAGATTTCTCCTCCATCTCTCTTCCCGAAGCGACCAATCATATGCTTCACCTGTGGTGTAGAAAACCACATGAGCTGGAATTGCCCCCAAAATTCTAGGTTTAAAAGCGGACCAGCCCACCAAGTTCAACAGATTAATACAACCCCGGCTCCCCCGGTGGTACAAACCCAAGCAGAAACTTCTTCCCCTCCGTCAGGCCACCAGGTAAATTTTATTTTTGATAAAAGTTCATCGGGAACTTTGAAATATGAGGAGGGCAGCGTGGACCGCTGCCAAGTATCGACTCTCGTCAGGGACACAGGATGTACGTGTTTCATCGTGTCCGACGAACTCCTCCCCCCAATGGACCCTAACCACGAAAAATTGCGGTGGTACATGACCACCTTGGGCGGGCAAACCGATTCCCCGTCGTTAGATGTTACCTGCAGTGTCAATATTATGATGGCTGGGCTGAAGTCATTACAGCACCCATACAATTCTGTTCCGTACTTATAGGACAGAGTCCCCAAGTAACTTCCGACCCTGTGTTTCAGGCCGCCCTTCCTCGAGGCCGAGCTAAGAAAGAAGCCCAGGAGCCCGTCCCCATCAGAACCCCGATACCGTCCGATTTCTCGGAGACCCTTTAACCAGGACTTTAGGACGACACAAAAGGAGTGTGAATCACTAACACCCTTAGGTGATAAGGCCCAAGACAAGGATACGGAGACTGTCCGTGGACCCAAAGAAAAAAAGAACCCCCAACGCGCCCATGGAGATACCTTCGTCGAACTGGACGAATCATCGGCGCTTGAAGAAGTTACCCCGCGGAGTCCCTTAATGTAATACAGGTAGTGTGCATCAAACCTGATGCCGATTACCCTCCTCCTTCCCTACCAGGCGAGTCTTTGGAACCCTCTGACCTGGATAGTGACGCGCAGCTGACACCACGTCAGAAGAGTCAGCTACAAGAGCTATTTGAATGGAGTCACCATTTATCCACCCTATTAGCTCTTTTCGAGCGACTGCGCAAAAATGGCCTCACCATTGGCCCCAGCAAATGCCATTTTGCTCCCGAAACCAAAAAATATTTGGGTTTCAAAATAGGACAAAGCAAGTTAGGTCCCCAAGAGAACAAGATTAAGGCAATCGCCGACATGCCCCTCCCCATTACAAAGATGCAATTAAGATCGTTCCTAGGATCAGCTTCTCACTATCAGCGATTTGTTCCGAATTTCGCTGCAATTTCGGCCCCCCTCAGCCCCCTTTCAAAAAAAGAATTCCCCCGATCATTTACGTTGGAATGATGTCGCTGTTTCCCATTTTAATCAGCTCAAGAGTAAGTTCATTTCTGCCCGCATTTTAGAGTTGCCCAACCCGGAAAAATCCTTTGGGATTAAGACCAACGTGAGCAACGAGGGCATTGGAGGTGTACTCCTTCAATACGAGGATGACGGCACGAGTCATCCAGTTGCATATGCTAGTCGTCAATTATTACCATGCGAAAAGAGATATGCCACTGTAGAAAAGGAAGCTCTATCAATTATCTGGGTCATAGACAAATTCAAGATGTACTTGATAGGTAAAGAATTTCAAATAGGAACCGACCACCGTCCGTTAGCCTATATTAGGAATGTACGACACTCAAACAGCCGCATCATGCGCTGGAGTTTACTCTTGAAAGAGTATCAGTTTAAAATAAATTATATAAAAGGTTCCGATAACCAGGTCGCTGACGCACTCAGTAGGAATGCGTTACCGAATAGCGTAGAGTAAGTGTATTCATAGGATTAGTATCTCCATGTAGGTATATACCGTCTTGTACGACTTAAATTAAGATTCTCTTGTAATATAATTAATTGATGTATATGTCTGAATTTTGTAACGCTCAATGTCTAATTTTTTTGTATGTATATATATTTGTACCCATTAATTTACGTATAAATTATTTTGTCCCGTATATACTAATTTTATATCATTTCATTGTTCCATGCCCTTTTTTTTCTTTGATTAAGTTGTATTAAAGGTTATTTTCCCCTGTAATCTAAAGATCAAAATAATCATATGTATTGAGGTAATACTAGTTAGGTGCAGGAAGGTACGGTTGGTACAAGAAAACGAGTTCCCCACAACGGAGCTCTATCGTTGTCCCTTCTCTCTTTTTTTTTCGAAGTGACAACTTCCCCCGGAATGGAGGGGTGTGATAGAACGAGTTGAAGCTGCGTTAATTTCAACTTTTATCACAAATAATTTAAAACCACGATGGGCCCACGTGCATCTTCGTTTCGAAGCTTGGCGCCTTATCACAGCCACCGGATGTCAATGTTTAAACAAGGAGGTTATCGTCCCCCCGTTCTCCCCCATACGCCGACCTTGCCAGATTGAGTTAGGCTTATGGGAAGATAAGGCATTGTTCTCCGGCTCGGCTGTGCGTTCCCTGGAAGCTCCCACTCCATTGTCCCCCACGCCAAGGAGATGTCCTGGCTATTTATATGGAAACTTTACCACTAAGATCAGATTGGAGATCCAGATTTTCGTCGCGAAACATCACCACGACCCTCTCTCCCTTTGTGCGCCAAGGGACCTCGACCTCGAGATTCACCATCACTTGTCCAGAAGGAGGACAATATCCCTTGAGTGCTAAAGGTTCGAGCCTTTCGTGACGCCAAGTCCCCAAGGCTTCCCCCTCGTGTTCAGAAGAGAAGAACGTAGAACAGCCATTGTTCTTTTGAGCCCTTCGTCAAGAAACGGTTCTCATTCTTCCCCCTCGTGTTCAGAAGAGAACAACATTAGAACAGCCATTGTTCTTGAGCCCGTTAGACAAGAGACGGTTCTCACCCCCCCTCCTCTGTTGTTCAGAGGAGAACAACATTAGAACAGCCATTGTTCTTGAGCCCGTAGAAAAGAGACGGTCCTCACCCCCTCTTTTGTTCAGAAGAGAACAACGTAGAACAGACATTGTTCTTCAAGCCGTTCGCCGAGAAACGGTTCTCATTCCCAAGACGCCACGTCAGGATCATCTTATCCCCCCCTTCGGCTGGAACTCGCCAGCGGACCGAAAATTCCTTCGCGCCACCTTCCACTGCACCACTAGTGTAAAATTACGTAAGCCAAACGTCACCTTTGAGTAATTAACCCTTTTGTCAATTCTATCCTGTGCTTTAAATGGTTCATCAAACTATCCCATCTCTATAACTCTATATTTGTTTTACCTTTTTAAATCCCTTAAATCCTCGGATTAGCCGAGTCCCCACGACCCTTTCCATTCTCTGTTATGTCAATATTTTCCGTCTTGTGTTTGTTGATAGTTATTATTAATAAAACCCTATTTTATTAATGATAGCAATATTATTATCCTTGAGCTAAGTTCCACTTCTTAAGCATATCGAAGATACATAATATCGGCCGCCAGACATTAACGCACTCTAAAGATAATTAAGCAAGTTCCCTCAACGAATAGTGATATATGGTATATCGTCGGGAGTCATTCTACGACATATATATATATACTATTTAAATTTGGTATTAGGTGTGTAAGGTTTAACGCTATATCTTTGCAAACGCTGGTCTCAGTCGAGTAAAGCATAGTGTTATTCGTTATAATAATATAGTATAGTAGTTCCCTTTTGTTTTAACGATTGCTATCCCCTTTTTTGAAACTTAAGAAGCTGGAGTAGCTCAAGGAACGGTTATAATAATTTGTTTGTGTTTTTTTGGTGATTTTAGTCAGTGGTTATTTAGATCGAGAAACCAAATACGAATAGGTCAGTGCCCATATTTAGGTAGGCTAATTCTATAGAGGCATAATTCTTGTTGCAAGCAATTTTAGTTGGTTGACTAGTGCGCCCCCAAGTGCAAAGATGACTCAGTTCGAAATCTTTAAAGCGCAAGGAGTGTCCTTGGGACTTTCCGGAAAAGAACTAATTAAGTACATTCGAGAGGAGCAAAGAAAAAAGGAAGAAAGAGAAATACAACGAGAAGAACGAGAAAGAGAAATCCAACGAGAAGAAAGAAGGAAGGATTCACGCTCCTTCCCAGGAAAGCTGACAAAGTTTCCGAGCCCCGTAAAACCCCAAAACTTCTTTCCCCAAAACCAACAACGGGACTCCAAACCTCCCGTTAAGATTTCTCCTCCATCTCTCTTCCCGAAGCGACCAATCATATGCTTCACCTGTGGTGTAGAAAACCACATGAGCTGGAATTGCCCCCAAAATTCTAGGTTTAAAAGCGGACCAGCCCACCAAGTTCAACAGATTAATACAACCCCGGCTCCCCCGGTGGTACAAACCCAAGCAGAAACTTCTTCCCCTCCGTCAGGCCACCAGGTAAATTTTATTTTTGATAAAAGTTCATCGGGAACTTTGAAATATGAGGAGGGCAGCGTGGACCGCTGCCAAGTATCGACTCTCGTCAGGGACACAGGATGTACGTGTTTCATCGTGTCCGACGAACTCCTCCCCCCAATGGACCCTAACCACGAAAAATTGCGGTGGTACATGACCACCTTGGGCGGGCAAACCGATTCCCCGTCGTTAGATGTTACCTGCAGTGTCAATATTATGATGGCTGGGCTGAAGTCATTACAGCACCCATACAATTCTGTTCCGTACTTATAGGACAGAGCCCCCAAGTAACTTCCGACCCTGTGTTTCAGGCCGCCCTTCCTCGAGGCCGAGCTAAGAAAGAAGCCCAGGAGCCCGTCCCCATCAGAACCCCGATACCGTCCGATTTCTCGGAGACCCTTTAACCAGGACTTTAGGACGACACAAAAGGAGTGTGAATCACTAACACCCTTAGGTGATAAGGCCCAAGACAAGGATACGGAGACTGTCCGTGGACCCAAAGAAAAAAAGAACCCCCAACGCGCCCATGGAGATACCTTCGTCGAACTGGACGAATCATCGGCGCTTGAAGAAGTTACCCCGCGGAGTCCCTTAATGTAATACAGGTAGTGTGCATCAAACCTGATGCCGATTACCCTCCTCCTTCCCTACCAGGCGAGTCTTTGGAACCCTCTGACCTGGATAGTGACGCGCAGCTGACACCACGTCAGAAGAGTCAGCTACAAGAGCTATTTGAATGGAGTCACCATTTATCCACCCTATTAGCTCTTTTCTAGCGACTGCGCGAAAATGGCCTCACCATTGGCCCCAGCAAATGCCATTTTGCTCCCGAAACCAAAAAATATTTGGGTTTCAAAATAGGACAAAGCAAGTTAGGTCCCCAAGAGAACAAGATTAAGGCAATCGCCGACATGCCCCTCCCCATTACAAAGATGCAATTAAGATCGTTCCTAGGATCAGCTTCTCACTATCAGCGATTTGTTCCGAATTTCGCTGCAATTTCGGCCCCCCTCAGCCCCCTTTCAAAAAAGAATTCCCCCGATCATTTACGTTGGAATGATGTCGCTGTTTCCCATTTTAATCAGCTCAAGAGTAAGTTCATTTCTGCCCGCATTTTAGAGTTGCCCAACCCGGAAAAATCCTTTGGGATTAAGACCGACGTGAGCAACGAGGGCATTGGAGGTGTACTCCTTCAATACGAGGATGACGGCACGAGTCATCCAGTTGCATATGCTAGTCGTCAATTATTACCATGCGAAAAGAGATATGCCACTGTAGAAAAGGAAGCTCTATCAATTATCTGGGTCATAGACAAATTCAAGATGTACTTGATAGGTAAAGAATTTCAAAGAGGAACCGACCACCGTCCGTTAGCCTATATTAGGAATGTGCGACACTCAAACAGCCGCATCATGCGCTGGAGTTTACTCTTGCAAGAGTATCAGTTTAAAATAAATTATATAAAAGGTTCCGATAACCAGGTCGCTGACGCACTCAGTAGGAATGCGTTACCGAATAGCGTAGAGTAAGTGTATTCATAGGATTAGTATCTCCATGTAGGTATATACCGTCTTGTACGACTTAAATTAAGATTCTCTTGTAATATAATTAATTGATGTATATGTCTGAATTTTGTAACGCTCAATGTCTAATTTTTTTGTATGTATATATATTTGTACCCATTAATTTACGTATAAATTATTTTGTCCCGTATATACTAATTTTATATCATTTCATTGTTCCATGCCCTTTTTTTTCTTTGATTAAGTTGTATTAAAGGTTATTTTCCCCTGTAATCTAAAGATCAAAATAATCATATGTATTGAGGTAATACTAGTTAGGTGCAGGAAGGTACGGTTGGTACAAGAAAACGAGTTCCCCACAACGGAGCTCTATCGTTGTCCCTTCTCTCTTTTTTTTTCGAAGTGACAACTTCCCCCGGAATGGAGGGGTGTGATAGAACGAGTTGAAGCTGCGTTAATTTCAACTTTTATCACAAATAATTTAAAACCACGATGGGCCCACGTGCATCTTCGTTTCGAAGCTTGGCGCCTTATCACAGCCACCGGATGTCAATGTTTAAACAAGGAGATTATCGTCCCCCCGTTCTCCCCCATACGCCGACCTCGCCAGATTGAGTTAGGCTTATGGGAAGATAAGGCATTGTTCTCCGGATCGGCTGTGCGTTCCCTGGAAGCTCCCACTCCATTGTCCCCCACGCCAAGGAAATGTCCGTGCTATTTATATGGAAACTTTACCACTAAGATCAGATTGGAGATCCAGATTTTCGTCACGAAACATCACCACGACCCTCTCTCCCTTTGTGCGCTAAGGGACCTCGACCTCGAGACTCACCATCACTTGTCCAGAAGGAGGACAATATCCCTTGAGTGCCAAAGGTTCGAGCCTTTCGTGACGCCAAGTCCCCAAGGCTTCCCCCTCGTGTTCAGAAGAGAAGAACGTAGAACAGCCATTGTTCTTTTGAGCCCTTCGCCAAGAAACGGTTCTCACCCTTCCCCCTTGTTGTTCAGAGGAGAACAACATTAGAACAGCCATTGTTCTTGAGCCCGTAAACAAGAGACGGTTCTCATCTCCCCCCCCCTGTTGTTCAGACGAGAACAACATTAGAACAGCCATTGTTCTTAAGCCCGTAGACAAGAGTCGGTTCTCACCCCCCCCTTTTGTTCAGAAGAGAACAACGTAGAACAGCCATTGTTCTTCAAGCCGTTTGCCGAGAAACGGTTCTTATTCCCAAGACGCTACGTCAGGATCATCTTATCCCTCCCTTCGGCTGGAACTCGCCAGTGGACCGAAAATTCCTTCGCGCCACCTTCCACTGCACCAGTGTAAAATTACGTAAGCCAAACGTCACCTTTGAGTACTTAACCCTTTTGTCAATTCTATCCTGTGCTTTAAATGGTCTATCGAACCATCCCATCTCTTTAACTCTATATTTGTTTTACCTTTTTAAATCCTTTAAATCCTCGGATTAGCCGAGCCCCCACGACCCTTTCCATTCTCTGCTATGTCAATATTTTCCGTCTTGTGTTTGTTGATAGTTATTATTAATAAAACTCTATTTTATTAATGATAGCAATATTATTATCCTTGAGCTAAGTTCCACTTCTTAAGCATATCGAAGATACATAATATCAGCCGCCAGACATTAACGCACTCTAAAGATAATTAAGCAAGTTCCCTCAACGAATAGTGATATATGGTATATCGTCGGGAGTCATTCTACGACACATATTTTGCGAAGTTATTGCATTAATTTACACGAGTGTATTTCTCCTTTTGTTGTTCGTAATTTTTCTGGGTCAAGCAAAACCCGGTCGCACTTCTGTCCGTGTGTTACTAGAAATCCCGCCACATTCATTGTCGTGCGTTAATTTAGTTCTTGTTTTCGCTTCTCTCGCGTAAAAGCGGTAACATGTCTTCGTTTGGAATTTTCAATGCACAAGGTGAGTCCCTCGTACTCACCGAAAAAGACCAAATAGCCTAAATCCAGGAGGAAAGGAGAATAGAAAGAACCTTAGAAAGAGAGAAGGAACGCGAAAAAAGAGAACGTGAGGAAAGAGAGAGGATTCGCTCCCACGAATTGAAGATGTGCAGGGCTAGGAACCAGACGCTCTCCATAAATTCCGCAAGCTCCAATCTAGACGCACCGCATACAACGACCATAAAATTCTCATTATTCAGAGGAAAAAAGACTCCTGGTCTTATCTTACCCACTTCTAGAAGATCTCCGAGGTGAATCAGTGGGACATCGATACGGAGGGTGGCACAATTATTGCCCCTGCTGAGTTCACAACTCAGGGATATTTTTAACTACCTTCCTTTAGGAGCAACGATTGCTTACTCTTCGTTAAAAGCCAAGCTTCTCGGTGCCTATAATATGACTCCGGACTTCTACCGAGCTAAATTTAAGCATTGACTAATTCAACCAAACCAGACCGACATTCCGTCAGTTTGGCTACCCCCTTTAGCGTCACTTTAATCTTTGGATTGATGCGTCCAAAGTGCCTCATAAATACGACGCTCTGGTCAATTTCTTCCTCAAGGGCCAATTTCTTGCGTCGCTCCCTTCGAAAATTAGGTCCTTCTTGAAGGATCGGAAGTGCTATACCCAAAAAGAATGCATCGAGGAGGCAGACGTCTACGCGGCTAGACACAACTGCTATCCGAAAATAGGGAAGAGATCAGAACTCCCATCTTCCAAGTCTAAAGCAATCAAGAACAAATTTCTTCCTAACAGTGGAAAAAATTTCGTTAAGGTGACTGGGCCCGCTAAACCCAAACCCCTCTTCTCGTTGGACCACCCTGATGTCAAGCCCTTTGCTCTCAAATCCCCTGCTTCGTCGTTCCCCAAGAGGACCATCGTTTGTTTTTCCTGTAGAGTTGAGGATCACTTAAGGACCAATTGCTCTCAAAACTCGCAGTTTAGAAGCATTTCTTCTTACAAGGTGCTCAAAATCAGTGCTACTTCTTCGCCTCCACCGTCGCAAAATGAAGCTCCCTTTTCTCCAAAACCGCCGAGTACCGGTGGCCACCAGGTAAATTCAAAACTGGGGCAGTGAATGGTTGTCGGATCTCCACCATCATCCGTGATACTGGGTTCACGTGCATTGTTGTATCCGATAAGTTTGCCGTAGTGCATGATCACATGGGGTGCGCCAATAAATTCCCAATTGTTCACTGCTACATTGAGTGAGCATATTTTACTGGTTGGGCTGAAATCTTTGCAGCCCCCATCAAGTTTTGTGCGGTTCTAATTGGTCATTCCCCCGGTGTATCTCTCGCCTCTGTGGCTCAACCCGTTACTACCCGTTCCCACGCGAAGAAGGAACTGAAAGATCTTACACCTTTGTAACCCCGTGTGCCCCCAAATTCCAGAGTGCGATGCGTAGTCACTTTGCTAATATCAGTGGGAATGCGAGTCTCTTCACTCCCTGTGGACAAAGGCCCAGAACAAAACTTGCAAAACAATCAGACGGAATAAGGTGGTTTCCTTACTTATCAACGACGACCTTCTCTACCGCGTGTGCACCGAATCCCGCACATTATGTGTACCTCGCTCCCACGTCCCTCCAATTCTTCAAACTGCTCACGATAGTCTGTTTGCTGGCCACTTAAGCCACACGAAGAACGCCAAAAGGATCTTAAACTATTTTAATTGGCCTGGCACGACGGACGAAATCCTGCGATATTGTCGTTCGTGTGACATTTACCAAAAGACGGCAATAAAAGGGACAGTTAAACCTGCGCCTTTACAAAAGAGACCCCTAATCTCTGAACACTTATCCCGAGTAACTATGGATTTAATCGGTCCCATAAACCCCCCTTCGAGCGAAGCCAAAGCTAAGTTTTAACTAGGGTCGATTTTTGCCACAGGTTCCCCGAGGCTGTGCCCCTCAAGAAAATTGACAGTATCCCATGCGCCGAAGCTCTTATTTCCTTCTTTTCCCGTGTGGACCTACCCAAGGAAATTCTATCAGATCGTGGTCGCCAATTCACCTCCAAATTTTTGTTTGGAGTACGTCGGTAAATTACTAATGATTAAGCCCTGGTTTACCACCCCTTTTCACCAGGCTGGGAATGGAATGTGTGAGTGGCTAAATGGTAGTCCCAAGGCCATTCTCAAAAAGTTGTGTGCATATCGACCCACCGAATGGCAGCGTTTTCTTCCGGTAGCTCTCTTTGCCTACCGTGAAATCCCCCATCGTACGTTAGGATTTGCCCCATTTGACCTTTTATATGGAAATAACCTTAGAGGCCTCCTGATTATCCTAAAAATCTCTACTCCAATCAGAAATTAGATCAAGACTTGCAGACCTCTTACTCTTACCTACTGGATTAGAGACAGAGGCTGGAAAAGTGCGCCGAAATTGCGTCTCAGACTGCCGACATCAATTTAGACAAGTATAAAACATACTTTGATTGGAATCCAAGGAAACGAAATTCAACCCCGGAGCAGTTTTGCTACTCCTCCCCACGGACAACAACAAATTGTTGAGGCAATGGAAGGGCCCCAACCAAGTGTCTAGAAACGTGGCCCCGTCGATTACCTCATTGAAACCCCCTCAAGAAGAAAGCTTTTGCATGTTAACATGCTCAATCTGTACCACCGATGCGTGAGCATCAACGAGATAGTGGCGATAGACGAAGCGTCCCTAATGGAATCTGGCTACTCCCTGGAATCTTTTGCGTAATTTAAGTCGCCTGTATGGAGCAAGACAGGAAATACCCGTCGTATGTCTTGCCCGACAATGATAATTCCCCGTTTGCGGAAATTAAGATATGTGACCAGCAAACCTTTCTTCAAAGGAATCAATTGCAAGCGCTCCTGAGTCGCTTTGGTGACGTTATCATCAAGATTCCCGGTTGTGCCACCCATTTTGAGCACAACATTCGATTAACTATTAGGAAACCCATCCGTTTCAAATTATGCCCCCTTCTTGCTATCAGAAAACAGCTGCGATCCTTCATGGGTTCAGCATCATTCTATTTTCGCTTTATCTCAAACTTCTCGCCTATATCCGCCCACATGTCCGAGCGCCTCGATTAAACGCAGTTATCGAATCACAGCTTTAACCAACTCAAAGAAAAGCTGCCACCCGCTCTTAGCCCCTGTCTCCTAACCCGGACAAACCGTTTGGCATTCGCACCGACGCCAGTAATGATGGGATAGGATGTTTCCTCCTCCAGTATGGGGATAACGTCGAAAGTTTCCCTGTCGCTTTTGCTAGCCGAAAATTACTCTCACACGAAAGAAATTATGCGGTCTTTGAGAGAGACGCGCTTGCTATAGTTTAGAGAATCAAAAAATTTACAATGTATTTAGTAGGGAAGGATTACGTAGTGGAAATAGACCATAAACCCCTATCCTACTTGCGCAACGTCAAAAATAATAACGTTCGTTTAATTCCGATGGAGTTTGTTTCTCCAGGAATTCTAATCCCGCATTTTATATATAAAAGGCATCGATAACTGCATAGCCGATAGTTTAAGTAGAAACCCGTTGGACCCTCTTTCAAACTAATTTTGGGCTATTCATTTTTAGGTATCAATTTTTGTTCGTAAATAAAATTTGTATATTTTACCGTAAAATACGGGAATGCGTATCTTTCTTTTTTTATTTTATTTTTGCTTTGTTTGTATATTGTGAATTTCTTTTGTATCTTCTGATTGTCAGCTTTGTATAACCTTAGGATGGCATTACCCTTTGGCAAGTGAGCCCCATTTAAGTATATTATTGTCAAAAGGTATCTCTGGGCAACCGTGCTGTAGTATTATATAATATTTATTTATCTACGGTACAAAAGAGAAAAAAAGACTCCACTAGTTCCACAATTTTGTATTTTTGTTCCGTTTGAAAATTTGTTCCAAGTATCCTCAACCTTAACTGGTATTCTCGCGCGAATATAAGGTACAATCCCCCTATTAATTATTTTCCGATGTCACTTCCTCCCCTGAAATTCTATCTGGGGATGGAGGGGTATCAGAGCGAAAGAGAGAAAAACGCGTGCAGTCTTCTTGTCCAAGGAGAAATAGAGAAAAGACACGCCTGGTCGACCCTTTTTAATCGACGCTAACGAGGTGAAAAATCGCGAAGCTCGTGATGGGCTAGAGGTCCGACTTCGCCTGAGATTATCCTGCAATGGCGTGAATCGGGCAAAGTCCACCTCGCCCGGTGAAGCGTCTATCAGCTGGTACCCTCCCTCTTCGGGTGCGGGGAAATGCCTCTACGTCTCATGCCTATAAAACGTCTGACGCCAGAATTGGACAGCAGTACCCGCCAGCAACCGACTGTGTACCAAGTATCCGCAAGTATATGTCATCTTCCTGTCCCAGTTAGTTCCACGCGATCCCTTGCAAAACCCCTCAAGCTCTGTGTATTCTCCTATAACTCACGAGAGTCAAACCCGTACTCGTTGGTACCCGTTACCCGAATGCGACGCGTCAAATTCTCGATTCGGTATTGTAAACCCGAAGGTAAGATCTGAGTTCATCTCGCGTAATAGTCGTTTGTCAAGAGGCTGTTATTGTGGAATGTACGCCGTCTCTAACAAGGCAAGATTATTCTTTTGGACCAAATCGTCGAGGTAACCGCAACTCTCCTGTGCAAGCTACCCCCCTCTCCCCACACACACACTTTTTAAGCCTCAGTCATCTGGCCTTCGCGTGCGCTCAAGGTCATTTGAGCGTACCATCTGTCATTGGCCTCTCGTGTGTATGGTGGTCGTCACCGCCCAGGTCGCTCTTTGAAGCCGAGACTCGTGTGTACCTCTCCTATGTTTATATATCTTACTTAAAACCCTTTTTAATTTTGTAAATATATTATTTTCTTAGTAGTAAAGTATATTTTTTACTTCGTTTCTATTACCCTCCAGAACCTTCCAAGATAGCTAAGCATTGGCCAACCTAAACTGCACTCTGCAACTTAATTGCACTCTGATTTGTATTTATATATTTACCCACGCTCATAGTGGACTAATCCCTTCATAGGTCTCCATATCTCGGGATGAGTAATTTGGAAAAGGTTGCAGTCTAACATCAACCTAGGACATGGTTCACATAAAAAAACAATATAGTTCAATTTAGAAAAATACAAATCGAAACAAGTATAAAATAATAAACACGGAATAAGTATAAACACGAAACATTATTACTATTTTAGTCTGTTAAAGGTAGAAATAAATATACTGGTTTCATTCTGCTTGCTCTAATTATATTGTTTGCGACTTTGTTTTGTGCCACCGTAAATAATTCTATTTTTCTCTCAATTTTACCCACATTCCATTGTTTAATTGTTTTGCTCATTCTAATTAGCGCATAAGATTTCTAATATGTTGCCTGAATTAGACTTTCTAGTGGCCAAGTGTTTTCCCTAAATTCACTTTAAAATAAAACTATTTTACAATTTCACTATTTTAATCTATGCAATTTTAAAGATGAAATTCCTTTCGCTTTTAATTCATCAATTATTTATGCAAATTGTTGCATGCGGAAATATGAAACGTGTAGTAATGAAGCAACCGTACGTTGTCTTCACCCATGTGCCAACCATCGTGATGGAAGGTCTTTTTTACACCTGGATGGCGTGCAAGCGCCAAGCAAGGCAACATTTCCTGTTGAAAATCCTAGATGCCGTAAGTAGCGCCTCTGATTAACGTGTCCTGGACTAATTCTAACTTCATAAATTAAAACATAATAAATGTACCATTTACCTTCCTATAATATAGCTTATACAATATAGATACACCACATATCCAATCTCTTCTATTCATTCCATGTGAAATCTGCTAGAAATTATATTGTTTAATGTAATATCTGATTTCTAATTATCAGTGCGTTCAATGATACTGAGGGTGAGATTAATCTCCCGAAACGTCTAGCTAATAAATCCTTGAGGATCTTTCCTTAACTATATATTTCGCCTCCGTTACCCGACGGGAAAATAAAATGCATAACATTCAGAACGATCTTGCTCATAGTTTTCGCTTAGTTTTTCGTAAATCAGATACATATACACCGAAGGATTCTTTCATGCATGAGAATAATTTTGAACAGTTGAAAATAAATAAAAATTTGGTGCCTCTAATTAATGTTGAAGTTTCGTAACCCTCTGTTAAGGAGAGGTTCTGAAATGCTTTCATTTATAGTATTGTTACAAATGAGAGGGAGGATCGTTTATAACCTAACCCCATTTTTGCGTCTACTGACTAAGGGATAGAAAGCAGAGAACCAAACCTAAAAATAAAATAAAGGCTGCATAACGTAGTCGATATATTATAGAAAGAAACAACTGCAAAATTACGCAAATAATTCCATCATTTTTTATAACAAATCCACACGAAGAAGAATAATTGCAAACTGCTACTTACACAGTTTCATAACTATGGCCACCCATTGTCAGTATATTGCAATACCAAACTCATCATCCTCAACCATACATTTTCTTAACAGGAACTAAAATGTATATTTCAAATATTTATCTAAATATATAATTTTAGTAATGTTTAGTACAAAATATTATTATTATTATTTATTTTTTTAGCTTTGACCCATAGAAGTTAGTTTATATTGGTACGTTTTAAATTAATGTTTTAGTTGAATGTGGGTTTTGGAGTCCGAAGACTTAAGTAGATTTTGAAACGACCCTAAGGTTAAATTATCAATGATTTGCCTCCAAGACACTAGATCGGGCACACCTTGGGGCCCTAGGTTTGTCATATACAGTGTTAGGAGGGGGGAAACTATTTGCTATTTTAACCTCGCGTTTGTTTTTCGTTCGAAATTTAGTTAAAATTGTGTATTAATTTGATACTGACACTTTGTCTGTGTAGATGAAGATAGTCCTCCAGTCGTACCCGCTGCAGGGCCAATGGTAACAAAAATTGCCATTTTAATTGCATTTTATAATTACTTCATTGCAGTTTATTTTTTAAAAGGAAACAAATCCACTCACTCGCTATTTATTCGCCATTCCTAACTTCAGGTATTTAGATTTATTTAAAAAACCTTAGATGTTCCTTCTTGCCCTTAGTATTTAGGGTTAATCAAGGTTGTTCTAGAAATCCGTTATTCATCCATTTCCCTTTCCTATTTCCTATTATTTATTCATTCCTTCTCCACTTCTACCTTTAAATCCAACAACTGAAGGATCTTATTTAACTCTCAGTTAACTTAGATCTCTCTGTTCCTCCTAATTATGTGCAAGCAACGAAAAATTCCCCATTCATTTCCCCATTTTGAGAAATAATAAACATTCTCTAATCCACAAAAAATCCTAAATTTAATAATGAAATTCCGGGGGAGATGAAAGGTTCAGAAAAGTACCTAATTCCAAAGCACTTGTGAAGTCTTCTAGTAACCATTCACAAATAACTTGCTATGATCATAAAATGTGAGAACAAAGAGTAGATTCTGAAGTGCTAATCAAATTTTGAGGCAAATTCCTGGTTTATTGTTAGGTTTGGATTGACTTATGAAATAATTAATTGTCTTCTGAATATTTACATTCAAACAAAAGTAAACATAGACTTCGAACTAATTAATAATGGACATAATATTTACGGAAATAAATATGATGTTAATGACGGTAATACTTTATTATTATATACTCTCTTCTAACAATTATATTTCCATTTTGTCAAGAATTATATCAATGCGATTGAGTTTATCCGTATAAATTTAACATAAATTTAATGTCACGGTTTCCAGCCATATCTTCTGAGCCCGTCCGACCACCTTCAATTCAAGTGAAGAGGGAAAGGGAGAGACAAGGGAGTTGGGGAAAGATGACAAAGCATTAATAATTCCTCCTTCGCCAAATAAAAAAATAAATAGTGACGATTAATCTAGAATGGCTTTCAGAAATTCCTCTTTACTTACATATCTTTACCTGTGTTTGTGTATCTTTGTGTAGGTGTTTGTTTGTAGGGATGGAAGGCGATCATATCGGGTTATGTACTTACGTGTTTCGTCAGGCCACCCGTTTAGAGGATCTTTGTTCTCCTAGTGTTTGTTTTGCGTTTGTTTGTTTTGGTAGGGATTGTTTTTATTGTTGAGAAAGTTTAATGATTGGATATTTTATGTTACGTTAAGCTTTGCTTTGTTTGGTTAGTTAAGTTAGGTTGTGTCTCTTATTCCCCCCGTAAGGGGCGCGGACATTTGCCATCCTGGCCGCCGTGCTGACGGGATCCAGCACTCCGTCCGGCCCCAGCTTAGCCTCTCTTCCTTCCTTCAGATAGCCCGATTTCTCCCCTACCTCGTCGTCGCTTTTCATACAACCTCTCCCACAACTTTCTCTGGTCAGCCTCTAATTTCACAGGGTAGATGCTGACCTTCTTCTCAGCCAACCGTCCCGCAACGGGGCTGAGGGGGGAGGGGACAATATTCCCTAACACCTAAGCTCCGGTCTGGGGTGGCTGGCTTTTAACAACCTGCTTCATCCCCACCCATACCTTCCTCACATCCCTTTTCCTCTCCTCTTCAAAATCTATTAATTTTTACGCCGTGTTCAAGGTTGAGCCGCCATGCCAATGGACTGCCAGGCCACCAGGCGGGAGGGGTGGTCCCAAATGGCGGCGCCTGGCTCTGCCAGGCCTGTAAGCACCTCTTGCAGTGCGGGCAACTGCAAAAACCCCAACCCCCAACTTCCCCAAAAACATCTCCAGAGCCGCCCTCGGGCAGCTCCACCGAGAAAATGGAGGTCCCCCCCCCTTGTGCTTGCGCAGGAGACCCTCCATACTTCTTTAACCGGAGAGGAGGCTTACTTCTCTCCTACGCCTACGGGTGTAGGGGACTCCCCCTCACCCCCTTCTCTGGAGGTGCTTTCGAGGACCTCCCTATCTCCAGCGGCAGTCCCTCCTTTGGTTTCTAAGGGGACTGCCAAGAAAGCCAGCAGGCAGCCCATTGCCGACCACGTCCGTGCAAGCGGCTCGGTAGGGCAAACCCCCTTAGGGGGGAGAGGGAAGCCAGGCCCCTTCGGTCGCTTCCCTCAAAAGACCTGCTGGCAAGAATTTTAAACCTTGCTGGGGTCAAGGCCTGTGCCTCCCCACACAAGACTGGCGACACTGCCAAGGGGACCTGCGATGTCCTGGGAGGGGATGGCCAACTGGAGGCCCCTCCTGTGATAGACATGGTCCTTGAGGAGACCCAGCCTCAGACGGTAGGGCCTTCCATGGGGGGGGAATCCGGGCTCAGCGCCAAGCACCGAACCCGAATCCACCCCTATGCAAGGTCCCCCTCAAATGGCCGAGGGTTCCGAGGCAGTAAAAGGAGGGGAGGGATCTCCTCCGACAGGTGCCCCTACGACTACCAGGACCTTCTCCATTTCGGAGAGGGACCTGGCTGAGGCCGGCCCATCTGGCATGGGGGCTTCTGCCGGCGGAGGTGAGAAGCGGGTTCATTCCCCGCCCTCCTCTCCTAAAAAGAAAAAGACTAAAAAGACTAGAAAGACGAAGAAGACTCGGGGCTCCTCTCCATCCGCGGGGGCTGCGGGGACGGATGGGTCTGCTACCACTTTGGTAGGCGACTAAGCCAAGATCGGCACATCCAGCCCCTCTACCCCCTCGTGTGCGGAGCCCCTGACTAAGACTAACACCAAGAATGCACAGGGTGGAGCCTCGATGACATCGGGGCCCATGATTCAGAGGTTACCTGGCGTTTTCGAGCCCGCTAGCTTCAAACGCTTTCTCGTTATTCGCTCCACTGATGGCACCATGTTGTCCAAGGGCAACATGATCCATCAGAGGAGAGGATTAGCTAGTGCAATTGGTAGAGAGCCGAAGGTAACCCGTTTTTCGGACGGGAGCCTTCTGGCGAAAGCGGCGAATCCCGCCGAGGCGGCCAAGATAAGTGCTCTTCGGACACTTCATGGCACCCCGGTGAGTGTGACGCCGCACTCTACCATGAACTTTGTGAAAGGAGTAGTTTATGCGAGGGAACTCGTTGACTACTCCATTGAGGACATCACCCTAGAGCTGGCGACCATGGGGCGGTCAAGGTCGAACGTGTGATGAGAAAACCCGGAGGAACCTCGAGACCCACCCCTACACTCTTCGTCACGTTCGACTGTGACAAGCTCCCTGAGTCGGTGCGTGCCGGTTGGTACCGCTACCGCGTGAAGGCATTCGTGCCACTGCCACGGCGGTGATATTACTGTCACCGCTTCGGCCATACGAATCGATCATGTAGACGGGCAAAGTCGGGGTCACCCGAAGTCTGTGTATATTGCTCCAAGGTTGCACACGATAAGTCCAAATCGTGTGTGGCCAAGTGTGTCAATTGCGGAGAGCCGCACCCTGCTTCTTCGAAGCAATGTGGTGCATATCTCCTTGAGAAAGAAATCCTGGCCGTTCAGGCCCAGAATCGACTCTCATTCCGCGAGGCTAAGGACTTGGTCCTGGCGCGTCCGGCTCTGCCTGGGACGTCATATGCCTCAATAGTTAGAAAAGCACCCTCTGCTCCTGGCCCATCCAGGCCAACAAGCACGGTTGTTTCCACGCCCATTCGGAGCCCTTCTGCGGGCTCTACTACACCCGGGCGCTCCCCAGGTAAAGCTGGCGGCAAAAAGGGTTCACACCCAGCCCCGGCTAAAACCAGGGCTTCCCCCTCTTCCCCCAGCGTGACCGTTTCCCGTAAGGCAAAACGGCCACGCGCCTCCACAGAGTCGTTAGACTCACAGGAGGCAACACCCCTGAAGATGGTCGCTAGGCCATCTTCCAGGGTTCCTAAAGCTGTTCCCCGAGAGGAGGACAGCAACAAAGGAGCTTCGGCCACTTCGCCCACGCCCCGAGGTGGAGCGAGTGGCTCGGAGACGGTGGTTCCTTGAAAAGAGGGCCCCCTGCCTCCCAAGCCGCAACGCCCGCCTTAGGTTTCGAGGCGGAGGGAGAAAAAGACTCGCATGGCGAGCCCAACCTCCCCCAATAAGTCCTCGAAGGCGACAGCGCCTTCAGTGCTTTTTCCGGCCAACAGCGCCCGGGGTTCTGCCCCCGGGAAGCGTACGGCCATTCCCGTGAGGGTCTTCAATTCGAGGAGGGCCCCCGCGTCTCCTCCGAGCTAGGCCTGGAGGGCATATTCCTTCAATGGAATTGCCGTGGACTCCGGGCACCCTGGGAGGAGCTGCGAAGGCTCGTCTCGGCCCGTTCCCCGTTAGCTATTTTTTTGCAGGAGACCATGCTAGGCGCGTGCCCGCTGCCTGCCCTCCCGGGGTGTAAGGGTCTTGCGACCCCACTAACGCGGGATGGCCGGGCTGGGGGATGCGCGGTTTACACCCGGCATGATGTCTCCGTTCTTCCTTTCTCTTTAGATACCTCCATTCAGGCAGTGGCTGTGCAGCTGAACCTGGATAGGAGGTATACTATCATTTCTGCGTACATTCCACCGTCAGCTGACTTCGACGCGGGGGATTTCCGCCGCGTCGTGGCACGGTTGCCGAGGCCCTATCTCTTGCTTGGAGATCTGAACGGCAGGCATCCTCTCTGGGGAGATTACTCCATAAATCCCAGGGGACAAGTCCTTGCCGATCTGATCGAAGAGCTTGAGATGGGTGTCCTAAACGTAGATGAGTTTACGCATCACTGTCCGAGAACCGCTTCATTTTCTTGCCTTGACATATCTGTGTGCTATTCGGATGCACAGCCTGATTTTGATTGGGGGGTGGTCGATGACTCCATGGTAGTGATCACTTTCCCATTCAAATATCATTTTCAGGGCAACTGCCGCCTGAGATACCACCTCGGTGGTGCTTGGCGCGGGCGCAGTGGCCTGCATTTCAGTAAATGACTGAATTCTCTATCTCAGTCGAGGAGTTTAGGTTGGTAGATAAGGCCGTTGAGTTCTTCTCCGGCAACCTCATCGCCGTGGGCCTGACTACTATTCCTAGGACGTCTAGCCGTTTTGCACGCCGACCACTCCCATGGTCGTTGGCCGGGTGTGAGACGGCCCTCAAACAGAAGCGTTATGCCTACATGCGCTATAAGCGCCGCCCGAACGATTTCACTGTCGCTGAATTTCGTCGGGCTAGGGCTAGGTTCCGGTATATTTCGAAGCACGCCCGCCGCTCTTCTTAGCGGGCATACGTGTCTTCACTTAACGGGAAGAGCCCTTTAGCTGAGGTGTGGAAGCGAGTCAAAAGGATTCGGGGCAAGTTCTCGCAGGACCCCCCTCCCGTTCGCCAGGAGAATGGGACCGCAATCTCGGACCCCGCGTCCGTGGCCAAATCTTTAGCGACCGCTTTTCCGCATTCTCTAGCCGTGATGCTGCTCCGCCAGCATTCATTGCACGTCGTGATGTCGCCGAAGGCCGCTGGCTGGACTTTACCTCCAGAGGCGGAGAACCCTTCAACGACAAGTTTACTGTGAGTGAGTTGCGTTCCGCTCTCGCTTCGTGCGCGGACACCGCCCATGGTCCCGACGATGTACCGTACGCCATGCTTTGACACCTGGGTGTGCGAAACATGGCCTTTCTGTTAGATTTGTTCAACAGGATCTGGGTGAAAGGTCTTCTCCCAGACTCCTGGCGAATCGCTACTGTGCTCGCCTTTCGCAAGCCGGGGAGAGATCACTCTACTCCGACCGGTTTCCGCCTAATCTCTCTAACCTCTTGCGTGTGCAAGTTGATGGAGAAATTGGTAAATGTTAGATTAGCCTATTTCCTAGACAGCGGAGGCCATCTGTCTTCTGCACAGTGCGGCTTCCGTAAGTTCCACTCCACGTCGGATGCTCTGCTCCGACTGGAAAATGCCGTTTGCGAGGCTTTCCTTCGTAGACAGCACTACGCCACGGTGTTTTTTGATCTGGAGAAGGCCTATGATACCGCATAGCGATACGGTATCATGGAGATTCTCTACACGATGGGGGCGAGGGGACGCCTCCCAATGTTTATATCTGAATTATTGCGAGATCCTCGATTCCGCGTACGGGTGGGGGGAGCCCTCTTTTGGCGCGGCCCAGATGCCAACTCTGGAGCGTCGACTCCAACAGGCATTGAACCGCGTCTCTCGCTATGCCGAAGCGCACAGGTTTCGGTTTTCTTTGGCCAAGACTAAGGTGGTGCACTTCTGCCGCCATCCACGGCTTCACCCCGACCCAGATTTGTTTCTTAATGGGGTGCGCCTGGATGTGGTTGAGTCGCACCGTTTCCTTGGTCTTGTATTCGACCGACGCCTCACCTGGGAGGCTCATATTCGCAGCCTTAGGGTCTCTTGTACCCGCGCCATGGACATTCTCCGTTCCGTGACGTTCAGTGCTTGGGGCGCTGATAGGGCTACTGCCTTACTTTTTTATCGATCCTTTGTTCACTCGAAGCTTAACTACGGATGCGAGTTTTATGCATCCGCAGCCGAGCGTTTATTGCGGAAGGTAAATTCGATCCACCACACTGGCCTTCGCCTTGCGACCGGGGCCTTCCGCACTTCCCCCATTGAGAGCCTGTTGGTCGATGCTGGGGAGATGCCACTCGCTCTGCGCCGCGTGCAGTGCATCACTCGCCTGTACGCGCGAGCCCGGCGCCTCCCTCAGTCGCCAACAGCTCTCACTGCATCCGCAGCTGATCTCGATGGTGCCTATGCCGCCGAGAGACGCCAGTCATACCCTAAGCCCTTTGGGTTTAGGGCCAGGAAACTCCTTCGAAAGGTAGATATAGCTCTCGGGCCGGTGGCGCCCCTTGTTCTGCCCAGGACGCCACCCTGGAGGGTACCACATTTGGCTATTTGTCGCCACGCCTCTGCTCTCAAAGCTTGTACTGCGCCGGGAGTATTGCGTTCGATCTTTTTGGAGCACACATCGTGTCACGCTGGTACCGTGCCAGTGTATACGGATGGCTCCAAGTCCCAAGAGGGGGTCGGCTTCCACGCCGTATCCCCTCTGTTTGAAGTCAGCGGGGCTCTACCAGACGCTGCGTCTGTCTTCACGGCCGAGCTGGTGGCAATACACCACTCGGTACGGGAGATTACGCGACGTGCCCGGTTCGGAGACCGGATTGTGATCTATAGCGACTCACAAAGCGCCCTGAGTGCTCTCGGGGCATTGGAATCTCCGCATCCCCTGGTTCGCGATATCCGTGACGCCACGGTTTTGGCGAGCCAGGCAGATGTCGAGATTATCTTCTGCTGGGTTCCTGGACATGTAGGAATTGCGGGGAATGAGCGCGCCGATGAGGGCGCCAAAGAGTCCGCGAGGACTCTGCGACCGGACCAGCGTTTCGCTTTTCCTCACACTGACTACATGGCAGGAATACGCGGCGGCTTCAGGCTGTTTTCTGTCGTCTCCGAATCGGACACACTCGTGTGACGCATCGCTATCTGATGGAGCGCTCGCCTGCGCCCTATTGCAACGACTGCGTCGTCCCCCAGACTGTTCGGCACATTCTTGTCGAATGTCCCAGTCTGGGTGATCTTCGCGCACGACACCTGTCCCGGTACAGGGATGGGCGGGGTCGCTACCGCCTGTCCCTTGTGCTCGGGACGAGTGCGTGTACTTTGACTGGTGGACTTATTGACTTTTGGGGGGAGGCCGGCCTTCTCCCTTTTATTTAACCCGATTTAATTGTTGTTGTTGTTCTTGTAATTGTTTTTGTTATTGCTTTGTTATTGTTATTGTTATTTATTTTTATTGTTTTCTGTTTAATTTTTTAAAGTAGCCTAGAACTAGGCTGTTTTTTACGGCGACTTATGCCTAAGTCGGCAGTCGCCAGATAGCCCCTTTAAAAAAAAAAAAAAAAATCTATAGCGACTCACAAAGTGCCCTGAGTGCTCTCGGGGCATTGGAATCTCCGCAACCCCTGGTTCGCGATATCCGTGATGCCACGGTTTTGGCGAGCTGGGCAGATGTCGAGATTATCTTCTGCTGGGTTCCTGGACATGTAGGAATTGCGGGGAATGAGCGCGCCGATGAGGGCGCCAAAGAGTCCGCGAGGACTCTGCGACCGGACCAGCGTTTCGCTTTTCCTCACACTGACTACATGGCAGGAATACAGGCAGCTCTTCGGACTGCTTGGCAAAGAAGATGGGAGACGGTCGAAGGGAACTTAAAGTTGCGTGCCATTGCGCCCCTACTGTTCCCATGGACCTATCCCCCAATGCCGCGGCGGCTTCAGGTTGCTTTCTGTCGTCTCCGAATCGGCCACACTCGTGTGACGCATCGCTATTTGATGGAGCGCTCGCCAGCGCCCTATTGCAACGACTGCGTCGTCCCCCAGACTGTTCGGCACATTCTTGTCGAATGTCCCAGTCTGGGTGATCTTCGCGCACGATACCTGTCCCGTACCGGGATGAGCGGGGTCGCTACCGCCTGTCCCATGTGTTCGGTTCAGATTCGTGCACATTGACTTGTTGACTTGTTGACTTGTTGACATCTTGGGGGAGGCCGGCCTTCTCCCTATTATTTAAGCAAGGGTTTTTTTTTGGTTTTTTTTTGGTTTTTTTGCATTTGTTTTTTTTTGTTGTTGTTTTTTTCCTTTAGTTGCACGCTCCTGCGCCGGGGGGACCTCTTCCCGACGCACCAGCTTGCTTCCTTTCCCCCTTTTGGGGTGTTGTATTTTTTTTCTCTTTAATTTTATTTTAAAGTAGCCTAGAACTAGGCCAGTTTTAATACGGCGACTAATGCCCAAGTAGACAGTCGCCAGATGAGCTCTTAAAAAAAAAAAAAAAAAAAAAATGTGTCTCTTATTCTGAGTAATGTTGAATAGGGATACGAGAGTCCACATCTCAGAGGGGAACCTTGTGTACCTTTTTACACTTACATAGTACCTGGCGAGCTACACATCGTCCCGGCCTGAGGGCACATCGGAAAAGGTCCCGTCGCTGGGTTGAGTTGAACTCTCTGATAAATCCTGATAATTTGTTGGTGCACTTTTCCATCGCCGGTGCTTAGCACAACTTTACCTTTTTATTATTATTTTTATTATCATTCTTATTATTATTTGTTATCAGTATTATTATTAGACTTTTATTGTTCTTATTATTAGCTACTAGTGTTATTATTATTATTATTATTATTACTAATTATAATTTTTATCCCATTATTACTATTATTACTAATTATTATTATTTTTATTATAAACATAGGTGATTATTGTTGTTATAATTCTTATTATTATTAGCTATTCTTATTATCATTAACCTTTTATTATTCTTATTATTAGCTATTAGTTTTATTATTATTACTTTATTGTTTTATTATTATTATTTATTATTTTATAAGTAGCATTAGTATTTATTAGTGTTGTTTATTTTAATTTCAATTTTAATTGTTCTGCTTCGAATGGAAAATAATGTATGCGGGGCCTTGATTCGTACACAGCACTACGCTCTTTGCCCTGAGCATCAACGGTATGACCTCAGTGATGGCCGGAGTTGTTCTTGCGACTCTCGAGTTTGAACACCGTTCTCTCTCTTTTGGTGAGGCCCAGATGCCATTTCCGGAGCGTAAAACCAACAGGTAATGAGCCGCGCCTCTCCCTATACCGAAGCGCACAGGATTCGGTTTTCCTTAGCAAAGGCTGAGAGGACGGACTTGTGCCAACAATCACGGCTCCATCCGTCACCTTCCTATTACCAAACGGGGTTCTCCTGAATTTGGTGGATTTGCCCAGATTCCTTGCTCTTATTTACGTCCGACGCCTCATCTGGGTGGCGCAATTCGCAGCTTAGGATCTCTCGTACCCGCGCCATGAACATTCTTCATTCCTTGACGTTTAGCACTTGGGGTGCTGATATAGCTACTGCCTTGCTTATCTACCGATCCTTTGTTCATTTGAAGCTCGATTACTTATCCGAGTTTTATGCATCCGCAGCCGAGCGTATATTGCGGAAGGTGGAGTCAATTTACCACAACAGTTTTCTCCTGGCGACCGCCACCTTTCGCACATCCCCCATTGATTAAGATCCTATTTATGGTTGCTGTGGAAATGTCATTTGCTCTGCGCCATGCAAACTGTATTATTGGCCTGCACGCGCGACCCGTATCCTACCTCAGTCGGTAACGGCTTTCACTGCATCCAAAGTGAATCTCGATGGTGCCTATGCCGCCGAGAGACGCCAGTCATACCCTAAGTCCTATGGCCTTATGACTAGAAAACTCCTTCGAGAGCTCGGTATAGCTCTCGCACAGGTGGTGCCCCTCATTCTGCACAGGACGTCATCCTGTGCAGTAGCACCTTTGAATATTTTTCGCCACCCTTCTGCTGCCAAAGGTTCCAGGGCGCAAGGAGTTGTGTGTTTGACCTTTATGGATCACACCTTACATCACGCTGGATCCGTTCCAGTAAAAACGGAAGGCTCCAAGTCCAAAAAAGGTTGGTTTTGCAAGCCGTTTCCAATATGTTCGAAGCCAGCGGGGCTCTAGCAGGCGCTGTATGTGTCTTCAGGACCGAGCTGACTCCAATATATGACTCGATACGGGAGATAATCCGCCGTGCCCGTTTGGAGGCCAAATTGTGATTTTTTACCACTCATAAAGTGACCCAAGTGTTATCGGAGCATTGGAATCGCCACACATCCTAGTTTGCGGTATCCATGACACTACGGATGCCGCGAGCCTAGTGTAGCTTAAGATTATCCTCTGGTAGTTTTATGTCCATGTCGAACTTGCGTGGAATTGAGAGCGCCGATAAAGGCATCAGATAATGTGTGTATATTTACTTGTATGTCTCTGCAAATTCCTATGGAGAAAATGCGTCCCTATTCTTTGTTTAGCTCTATAATTATCTGATGATTGTCTTTGTTTTCCCACATTTAAATCACTTAATTTCATTTATCTTTTATGGATCTTCCACTCCCAACGAGACTCCAGCTCAAATTAAATTGTAGCCGTAATGAATTAATTTTATTTCTGTTTAGTTCAAATTTATAAAACCTGTTTGTCAATTTTCTGAACCTCCATTTATATATTACTAGCGTAGCATTGGTGTCACAAATGGAAATAGTTAATTCAATTTCAGAACTTCTTTCCCCAAAATGAAATTCCCTGCACCTGAAAGTTGATTTTGCAAAAGTTAGAAAATAAAGTAACACTTCATTTTAGACTTAATAGCAGATCAGGTTTTGATTAATCGCTTATTAACTCTCAACGCTTAGTTTTCCTTCCATAAAATCACACAATATGGATTTACTCTATCCAGCCATATCTTCAGATACAATTTCCTTCCATCTTTTTCCTATAATTATTGACTTTATTTTAGATTTTAATTAACTTTTCTTTTTTTGACATCATTAAAAAGCGTTTCTTCTTTGATGACACACGACAATTCATTTAATTATTTAAATCACTAAATATTCTCTCCAATCTATTATGCATATTATTTAAATCATACCAGAAAAACCTGAAATTGATTCGGATCATACATGACCTTCTATGTAATCAACAAAGAGTGAGCAAACCCTTTTATTAAACCCATCCGCAAATATCATTTCATAAAGATAAAAATATAAGGCCTCTTACCACCTCTTTACGTTATTTTATTTCATTTCATAAAACAAATCTCTTTCCCATGTTACATTCTAATACGAAGCATATAAAATAGAATTTTGTGAATAAAAGACTAACTACAGACAGAAATGTGTCTCTTTATTGAGGAATAATAATAAAAAGGCCATCATCGGGTGAATTCACAAGGTTGCTCCTTGTCGTGGTATTCGTGAGCGGATACCTTCGCTGCATAGAATGCAGTCTACTTACGTTGCAGGCGGCCTAATAGATAAACCAGCTGCACAAGGCTAATAAGAAGTGAGTCAGCGTGAGGAGATTAATGGTTGGCCAAAGGGAAGATTTAAATACCAGGTTTCATTCAAGGTTATTGAAAGATTAAAAACAAAAATAAACTTTAATTACACTAGTAATGTTAATTATGGAAATGTCTACAAAGGCAAATGAATGGGAGAACAATGTCTCTCCCAATGAAATAATAAATCAAATACTAATCAGTTTAACAGGGATCAAAATATGGGAATTGGTCAGGCAGAAAAAATGTTGGTAAACCCTGGGGAGTCCAATTAAAGGGTCAGGGGAGGATATCAGGTGGCGAGGACAAAAAGGGGATTATCCTCGAAAATGGGTAGATGGGTTTTACTTGACAGCTTGACTCGTAGTGAGAAGAGCGATTCTTACGAGGCGAGCTAGTCTTGCGGCTCGAGGGGGGTGTACTCTTGGCGGAGGGGTCGGAATTACCTGAGGCACGAGTAAGGTAATTTCCAGGCTGGGTGATACTCTCGAATTAAGATGATTAATCTCAGACGAGGGGCGAGGTTTCCTTGACGGGATGAGAAGAGTGGTTCGCGCAATTCTCCAAAGAAAAAGTAGTTTCACGAATTTGCGGATTGACTGTGGCCAAACTCACGACATTCTTTCTAGTCGACTAGACCTAACTCCGAGGTTTGAGTCGAGACGAGGGACTGTATCTTAGCCAAAGGATGGGCGGTACTCTCTGACAAGTAACGGTTGACCTTAGGTTAAATACCCTGCTGGCTTCCTTGCTAGAAAGCCTCCAGTCATGGCAGTCTCTTGGGAGTAACCATTGGCGCCAGTCTTTTTAGGTCCAGATGAGGTAAGACGACCGAGGAAGCTTCTTCTTGGGTCGACCCTGGCCTCGAGTTAGGAGAGGGTGGGAAAAATGCGTCTCAGCGGGGGATAGGCCGACTGATCGAACATAGGTGTTACCACCCACTTTGAAGTTTTCCCACGCGATAATAGTTCTCTCTACTTGCGTTGAGAGATCTAACTTTGGCCCACTTGGTCTCTACTTGAAGGGGAGGGCTCAAGATGGACCTTATGGTTCGTTCCCTGACACCCTTCTAATGAAAGCTTATTATGTAAGTTGTATTTGAGAAGTACGTAGCTCCCGGCCACTTCCAAATAATCTCAGCAGACCTCATCAATAAACGTTCTCATTAAAGTACTGTCATTTCTTCAAATCTCAACTATCCCGAATCTGTGTTGAGGAGGAGGGGACAGCGTTCCCTCAGCCCCTTAGCTCTGACCTTGGGTGGTGACTTTTAACTACCTACTTCATCCAAACCCACAACTTCATCACATATTCTTTCTTCCACCTTTCTCTCTTTCTAATTTTACGCCGTGCCCAAGGTTGAGCCGCGATGCTGATGGGCTACCAGGTCAGAAGGAGGGAGGAGTGGCCTCAAATTGCGGCAGTTGGTTCTGCCGGCCCCGTGTTCATCCCTTGCAGAGCGGGCTACTGCGTCGGGTGAACATGCCCAATGATGATAAAAAATAAAACTAATTTTCCTCTACCTTCCCATATAACATCATCGGAGAGCCCTCCGGCAGCTTCACCGATAAAATGGAACTTTCATAGTGGACCCTCCATACCTATTCTACTGGAGAGGAGGTTTACTCCTCTCCTTTGTATACGGGTGAAGGGGAGTTCCCCCACCCTGTTCTCTGGAATCGCTCCCAGTGGGAGCAGCACGATAGGGCCAATCACCTTAGGAGGGCGAGAAAATGCAGAGCATGTCATTCCATGCCCGTCAAAGACCTGCTGGCGCGTATAAAGAGCTTAGAAGGGGCCAGCGTACGTGCTCCCCCTCTATTACCAAAAGATTCCAGTTCACTGGCCAAAGATAAGACGACTAAAGGTCCCTCGATTGCGACCTATTATGTCTTGGGAGCAGATGGCCACGTGGAGCCCCCCTCTGAGATAGACATGGTCCCAGAGGTGACCCAGCCCCACATGGTTGGACCTACCACGGGATTGAAGACGGGTATGGTGCTAAGCACTGAACCCGAGTCCGCCCCTGTGCAAGGTACTCCTCAGACGCCTCGGGCCCCCGAGTCCTTAAAATGGGCCAGAACCTTCTCCATTTCAGAGAAGGATATTGCTGAGGCCGGCCCATCTGGCCTAGGGGCTCCGGCCGGTGGAGAGGAAAAGCGGGTTCATTCCCCGCCCCCCTCTCCTAAAAATAAATGAAACTGAAATAAAACTAAAAAGATTCTAGGCTGCTCTCCTTCCGCGGGAGCTGCGGGGGCGGACGGTTCTGCTGCCGTTTCGGTAAGCACCCAAGGTAAAATTGGCACGTCCGGCCCCGTTGTTCTCCCAGGTGAGAAGCTCCAGATTAAGAACAAAATTGCGCAGAGCGGAGTCTCGATTACTTCGAGGCCTCCCATTTAGAGGTTTCCTCGCGTTTTCGATCTCGCTGGCTTCAAACGCTTACTCGTTATTCACTCCAATGATGGCAGCATGTTAGCTAAAGGCAACATGATCCATTAGAGTAAAGACTTATCTAGCGTGATTGGTAGAGAGTCGAAGGTGACCCTTTTATCGAAGAGAAGCCTCCAGGCGAATTGGTAGGAAAATTAGTGTGACATTAATGACTTTTGAGTAACCTGATGAATTTTAATCTCGGCGATTTATTCAGCCTACACATTTCTGGTAGAATAATGTAGGCTAAATCTTTGGTACAGAAAAATCAGGATGCTTAGGGATAAAGAGATAGTCTAAAAATATTTACGTAATTTGTCGAAGTTAAAGGATAGAAAACAATTATTGCGGAAGTAGGGTATTAGCAATTGAACTTCAGAGTACATAAGAGAAAAGGTGGAAGATATATGGTTATCTCTGTGTGAAAAGAGTCTAAATAGAAGAAAGTTTGAAATTTATATTGAGTACTGCTGAAAATGTTTAAACAAAGACCAGAAAAGGTGGGCTTTCTATAGACAAAAGTGGTTATGACACCATTTTGTTTAGCAAGTCTAAAAGTTCCGTTATGTTCTCAATCCATCATATAAGTTATGTTTGAAAGCACAGAATTCAAAAACGTAAAAAGAAAATTCAACATGAGTTACATTAAGGAAAACGGGATATGGATAAGTGATAAGTGATATGTGTGGCTAATCTCAGTGAAAGATTTTTTTATGTATCTTGGGCAGACAATAAAGTTTGGTAAGACCAGAACCAGAGGAAAATAGTTTGTTATAAATATCTTAATCAATAATTAGCAATGACTTTAGTTTTGATAGAAATTTGTTAACTTTATCTTCTAAACGCAATATTTATTTGCTTTCAAATTCCTCTACCATTTGAAACGTACTCCTGCCCGACCAAATTCTCGGTCTCTTTTGAATGTAATTAATCGGATTTAAAACAACAACGTCATTTCCATTATCCGATCGTGTTCTAATTATATTAAGATACCGAGACAAATCTTGCAAAATTTCAAAGTCTGATTTACGGAAAAAATTTAATTCCTTTAAGACGAGTTACTTTCTGATAATATAAATTGTCGGAGATATTGGAAATAATATCTTCAGACTTGGTAAACTCGAAGAATTCAATCTTAATGTTTATAGCTTCGATCAAGAGTGCAGCAGGTCATTTCCTATTGAAATTTCTTGAGTTCACGTTGAATAATGAAGAGAAGGAGTAAGTAGGACAAAAGATAAAATTTGGTTCTAATTATTTATTTAATCTCTAGGCTAGACTCTCGTGGTAATTTCCAGAGAACCTATACTTCCCTGTTGCATAAAACTACATATGTACCCATCCTATTTTATATATATGTAGGTGTGGAATACCAACTAGATTATATCTCTGATTATTTCAAAAACATGTTTTCGTGTATCTATAAATATTTATAATATCATATGTACAAGTAATTATGTGTATCAGTATAAATGCAACCAAACATGTGCAACTATGTGTAACTTACTTTCAATAAGACTATTTCTACATGGGTTTTAATATGTGCATATATTTATGAAATATTATGAGTACTATTGAATTCACTCGCGCACCTTCAGCTATGTGTAGGAATATGTGCATTTAACATTATTTAGGAAAACATGCACATTCATGTTTATTTATAGACGGGTATTTATGTCATGTTTGTTCATAATTTACCTCGTTTTGAGCAGTTCTGGTTCCATGATTCGTCTCCATCATATTTCATCCCATTTTTGCACATAAAGGAAGATTTATCAGTTGAGTTTCCTAAATTATGGTCATGGTTTTACCGCTCTTAACGGCTGAGAGGAGAAGGCCTAAACAAATTCATTCTTCCTCTTTATCAAAGGGAAACGAGAGAAGGAAAAAAGCCTGGTTAATAGAACGAGTGTCACAAGGCACGGATCAAGGTTCTGATGTTCGTAGTTTAGAATGTCTATGTTCTTTATACAAACTGGGTGGGGAGTTTTATAATACGACCTCGCGCCTTAGTATATAGAGCTGACTGGACTGGACTGGACTTGCTATCCGTCTTTTTCGTTCCAATATTTGCCACTAATCCTTTTCTTTAAAAGTATCTACCTCTTTCTTTATGTGTACGGGTAATTATTACCTATAATTGGAACATCCTAATTTGTATGATTTTGATTCGTAACGTATTTGAAGCAACGTCACTTAATAGGCCTTATTTATTTCTAATTGGTATTTAAGTATTCTACAGTATTTTGGAGCATAATTAGTTTTTATATGAAATACATCTACCTTTGGAACCATAGTAAAATATATTTATATTGTTTTCTCCTTTATTAAGCAATTATAATGTAAAGGCGATCCCAAATAATAATAATATCACTCTGCATTTGCAGGTTACACTAAATGAAGCCTTGGAGATTATAGAGCTTTATTCTCATAGATAAAATGTTCATTTGGCAACGTTAATTTGGCAAAACCAATCTAAATAATTGGCGGCTTCAATTCTTTAGTTCAGTGGTTCCAAAACCCAGGGTCACGACCCAAATGAGGGTCGTGGGATGGCTACAAAAAAATAAAAAATATGTAAAAGAGAGAGGGAGAGAGAAATATTAGTAGTAAAATAGTTCAAACTTAATTATTAACATCATACTTCCTGGCACAGGAAAAAGAAAATTCTTTTTAACAGCTCATCTGGCGACTGCCTACTTGGGCATTAGTCGCCGTATTAAAACTGGCCTAGTTCTAGGCTACTTTAAAATAAAATTAAAAAGACGAAAAACACCTCAAAAAGGGGGAAAGGAAGCAAGCTCCTGCGTCGGGGGGAGGTCTTCCCGGCACAGGAGCGTGCAACCCAAAGGGGGGAAAAAACAAAAGCAAAAAAAACAAAAACAAAAAAAAACCCTGCTTAAATAATAGGGAGAAGGCCGGCCTCCTCCCCCAAAAAGTCAACAAGTCCACCATTCAATGTGCACGAACTCGTCCCGAGTACAAAGGACAGGCGGTAGCTACCCCAACCATCCGGTATCAGGACAGGTATCGTGCGCGAAGATCACCCAGACTGGGACATAAGACAAGAATGTGCAACACTCTGGGGGACGAGGCAGTCGTCACAATAGGGTGCAGGCGAGCGCTCCATCAAATAACGATGCGTCACTCGATTGTGTCCGATTCGGAGACGACAGAAAGCGACCTGAAGCCGTCGCGGCATTAAGTGATAGGTCCATGGGAACATTCGCGGCGCAATGGCACGTAACTTTAAGTTCCCTTCGACCGTCTCCCATCTTCTTTGCCAAGCAGTCCGAAGAGCTGCCCGCATTCCTGCTATATAGTCAGTGTGAGGAAGAGCGAAACGCTGGTCCGGTCGCAGAGTCCTCGCGGACTCTTTGGCGCCCTCATCGGCGCACTATTCCCCGCAATTCCTACATGTCTAAGAACCCAGCAGAAGATAATCTCGACATCCGCCCGGCTCGCCAAAACCATGGCGTCACGGATATCGCGAACCTAGGGGATGAGGAGATTCCAATGCTCCGAGAGCACTCATGGCGCTTTGTGAGTCGCTAAAGATCACAATCCGTTCTCCAAACCGGGCACGCCGCGTAATCTCCCGTACCGAGTGGTGTATTGCCACCAGCTCGGCCGAGAAGACAGAGGCAGCGCCTGGCAGAGCCCCGCTGACTTCAAACAGAGGGGATACGGCGTGGAAGCCAACCCCATCTTTGGACTGGAGCCATCCATAAACGCTGGCACGGTTCCAGCGTGACACGGGGTGTGCTCCAAAAAGGTCGAACTCAATACTCCCGGTGCTTTACAAGCTTTGGGAGCAGAGACGTGGCGACAATAGCCAAATGTGGTACCCTCCAGGGTGGCTTCTTTGGTAGAACCAGGGGCGCCACCGACCCGAGAGCTTTCCCTAGCTCTCGAAAGAGTTTCATCGCCATAAACCCAAAGGGCTTAGGGTATGACTGGTGTCGCTCAGCGGCATAGACACCGTCAAGATCAGCTGCGGATCCAGTGAGAGCTGTTGGCGACTGAAGGAAGCGCCGGGCTTGCGCATACAGGCGAGTAATGCACTGCACGCGGCGCAGAGTGAGTGGCATCTCCCCAGCATCAACCAACAGGCTCTCAATGGGGGAAGTGCGCAAGGAACCGGTCACAAGGCGAATGCCGGTGTGGTGGATTGAATCCACCTTCCGCAATAAACGCTTGGCTGCGAATGCATAAAACTCGCATCCGTAGTCGAGCTTCGAATGAACAAAGGATGAATAAAAAAGTAGGGCAGTAACCGTATCAGCGACCCAAGCGCTGAACGTCACAGAACGGAGAATATCCATGGCGTGGGTGCAAAAGACCCTAAGGCTGCGAATATGAGCCTCCCAGGTAAGGCGTCGGTCAAATACAAGACCAAGGAAACGGTGCGACTCAACCACATCCAGGCGCACCCCATTAAGAAACAAATCCGGGTCGGGGTGGAGCCTTGGAGGGCAGCAGAAGTGCACCACCTTAGTCTTGGCCAAAGAAAACCGAAACCTGTGCGCTTCGGCATAACGAGAGACGCGGTTCAATGCCTGTTGGAGTCGACGCTCCAGAATTGGCATCTGGGCCGCGCCAAAAGAGATCGAAAGGTCGTCCACGTAGAGCATAGCGAGAACACCTTCCGCCAGCACCAAGGTGATGCCGTTGATGCTCAGGGCAAAGAGTGTGATACTGAGGACACTTCCCTGTGGGACACGCTCTTCCTGCTCCTTTATGCCGCAGAGGGCTTCCCCCAGCTGTACGTGGAATAGACGATCTTGCAAAAATTCAGATATCAACAATGTGAGGCGTCCCCTAGCCCCCATCGTGTGGAAATCGAAAAACACCATGGTGTAGTGCTGTCTACGAAGGAAGGTCTTGCAGACGGCATTTTCCAGTCGGAGCAGAGCATCCGACGTGGAGTGGAACTTACGGAAGCCGCACTGTGCAGAAGACAGATGGCCTCCGCTGTCCAGGAAAAAGGCTAATCTAACATTTAACAATTTCTCCATCAACTCGCACACGCAACAGGTTAGAGAGATTGGGCGGAAACCGGTCGGAGTAGAGTGATCTCTCCCCGGCTTGCGAAAGGAGAGCACAGTAGCGATTCGCCCGGAATCTGGGAGAAGATCATCCACCCAAATCCTGTTGAACAAATCTAACAGAAAGGCCATGCCTTGCTCACCCAGGTGTCGAAGCATGGCGTACGGGAGATCGTCCGGACCATGGGCGGTGTCCGCGCACGAGGCAAGAGTGGAGTGCAACTCACTCACAGTAAACCTGTCGTTGAAGGGTTCTCCGCCTCTGGAGGTAAAGTCCAACTGGCGGCCTTCCGCGACATCACGACGAGCATTGAATGCTGGCGAAGCAGCATCCCGGCTAGAGAATGTGGAAAAAGCGGTCGCGAAGGATTCCGCCACGGACGCGGGGTCCGAGATTGCGGTCCCATTCTCCTAGGGAACGGAAGTTGGCTCCTGCGAGGACTTGCTCCGAATCCTTTTGACTCGCTTCCACACCTCTGCTAAAGGGGTCTACCCGTTAAGTAAAGACACGTATGCCCGCCAAGAAGATCGGCGGGCGTGCTTCAAAATATACCGGAACCTAGCCCTAGCCCGACGAAATTCAGCGACAGTTAAAACGTTTTGGCTGCGCTTATAGCGCATGTAGGCATAACGCTTCTGTTTGAGGGCCGTCTCACACTCGGCTGACCACCATGGGAGTGGTCTTCGTGCAAAACGGCCAGACCTTCTGGGAATTGTAGTCAGACCCCCTGCGATGAGGTTGCCGGAGAAGAACTCAACGGCCTTATCTACCGACCTAAACTCCTTGACTGAGATAGAGAATTCAGTCATTTCATGAAATGCAGGCCACTGCACCCGCGTCAACCACCACCGAGGTGGGCTTTCAGGCGGCAGTTGCCCTGAAAATGATATTTGAATGTGAAAGTGATCACAACCATGGAAGTCATCGACCACCCCCCAATCAAAATCAGGCTGTGCATCCAAAAAGCACGAAGGAAGGTCAAGGCAAAAAAATCAAGCGCTTCTCGGACAGTGATGCTTAAACTCATCCACGTTTAGGACACCCATCTCAAGCTCTTCGATCAGATCGGCAAGGACTTGTCCCCTGGAATTTATTGAGTAATCTCCCCAGAGAGGATGCCTGCCGTTCAGATCTCCAAGTAAGAGATAGGGCCTCGGCAACTGTGCCACGACGCGGTGGACTTCCCCCGCGTCGAAGTCAGCTGACGGTGGAATGTAAGCAGAAATGATATTATACCTTCTATCCAGGTTCAGCTGCACAGCCACTGCCTGAAAGAAGGTATCTAAAGAGAAAGGAAGAACGGAGACATCATGCCGGGTGTAAACCGCGCATCCCCTAGCCCAGCCATCCCTGAGTCCACGGCAATTCCTTTGAAGGAATATGCCCTCCAGGCCTAGCTTGGAGGAGACGCGGGGGCCCTCCTCGAACAGAAGACCCTTACGGAAATGGCCGTACGCTTTCCGGAGGCAGAACCCTGGGCGCTGTTGGCCGGACAAAGCGCTGAAGGCGCTGTCGCCTTCGAGGACTTATTGGGTGAGGTTGGGCTCATCATGCGAGTCTTTTTCTTCCTCCACCTCGAAACCTTTGGCGGGCGTTGTGGCATCGGAGGTGGGGGGCTCTCTTTTCGAGGAACCACCGTCTCCGAGCCACTCGCTCCATCACTAGGCGTGGGCGAAGGAGCCGAATCTTCTTTGTTGCTGTCCTCCTTTTGGGGGACAGCTTTAGGAACCCAGGAAGATGGCCTGGCGACCAACTTCAGGGGTGTTGCCTCCTGTGAGTCTAACGACTCGTTGGAAGCACGTGGCCGTTTCGCCCTACGGGAAACGGTCAGGCTGGGGGAAGAGGGGGAAGCCCTGGTTTTAGCCGGGGCTGGGTATGAACCCTTCTTGCCGCCAGCTTTTCCAGGGAAGCGCCCGGGTTGAGTAATGCCCGCAGAAGGGCTCCAAATGTGCGCGGAAACAACCGTGGTCGTCAACCTGGATAGGCCAGAAGCAGATGGTGCCTTCCTAACTATTTAGGCATATGATGTCCCAGGCAGAGCCGGGCGCGCCAGGACCAAGTCTTTATCCTCGCGGAATGAGAGCCGATCCTGTGCCTGAACGGCCAGGATGCATTTCTCAAGGAGATATGCATCACATTGCTTCGAAGAAGCCGGGTGCGGCTCTCCGAAATTGACACACTTGGCCACACACGATTTAGACTTATATGTGCGGCCTTGAAGCAATTTACACAGACTTCGGGTGACCCCGACTTTGCACGTCTACAAGAACAATTTGTATGGCCGAAGCGGTGACAGTAATATCATCGCCGCGGCAGTGGCACGAATGCCTTCATGCGGTAGCGGTACCAACTGGCACGCACCGACTCGGGGAGCTTGCCACAGTCGAACGTGACGAAGAGTGTAGGAGTGGGTCTCAAGGCCCCTCTCTGTTTTCTCATCACACGTTCGACCTTGACCGCCCCATGGTCGGCCAGCTCTAAGGTGATGTCCTCACTGGAGTAGTCAACGAGTTCCCTCGCATAAACTACTTCTTTTAAAAAGTTCATGGTAAAGTGCGGCGTCACACTCACCAGGGGGCCATGAAGTGTTCGAAGAGCACTTATCTTGGCCGCCTCAGCGGGATTCGCCGCATTCGTCAGAAGGTTCCCGTCCGAGAAACGGGTAACCTTCGGCTCTCTCCTAATTGCACTAGGTAATCCTCTCCTCTGATGGATTATGTTGCCCTTATCCAACATGGTGCTCCGCCCTGTGCACTTCTGGTCTTTGTCATAGTCAGGGGCTCCACACCCAGGAGGGCAGAGGGGCCATATGTGCTGATCTTAGCTTGGTCGCTTGCCAAAGTGGCATCAGACTCATCCGTCCCGGCAGCCCTTGCGGATGGAGAGGAACCCTGAGTCTTCTTAGTCTTTTTCTGTTTTTCTTCTTTTTAGAAGAGGGCGGGGAATGAACCCGCCTCTCACCTTCGCCGGAAGGAGCCCCTAGGCCAGATGGATCGGCCTTAGCCAGGTTCTTCTCCAAAATGGCGAAGGTCCTGGTGGTCGCAGGGGCACCCGTTGGAGGATATCCCTTCCCTCCTTGTACTGCCTCGGAGCCCTCAGCCTTTTGAGGATGACCCTGCATAGGGGCAGATTCTGGTTCGGTGCTTGGCGCCGAGCCCGGATTCCCCACATGGAAGGCCCTACCGTCTGAGGATGGGTTTCCTCAAGGGCCATGTCTATCACAGGAGGGGCCTCTAGTTGGCCATCCCCTCCAAGGACATCGCAGGTCCCCTTTTCAGCGTCACCAGTCTTGTATGGGGAGGCACAGGCCTTGGCTCCCGCAAGGTTTAATATTCTTGCCAGCAATTCTATGGAGAAAAGCGACCAAAGGGGCCTGGCTTCCCACTCCCCCTTAGGGGGTTTGCCTTACCGAGCCGCTTTGATGGGAAGCGGTTCACTATGGGCTGCCTGTTGGCTTTTTTAGCAGTCCCCTTGGAAAGAAAAGGAGGGACTGCTGCTGGAAGCAGGGAGGTGCCCTAAAACACCTCCAGAGAAGGGATTGGGGGGGAGTCCCCTATACCCGTAGGCGTAGGAGAGGAGTAAGCCTTCTCTCAGCTTAAAGAAATAGGAAGGGTCTCCTGTGCAAGCACAGGGGAGGGACCTCCATTTTTTTCGTGGAACTGCCCGAGGGCGGCTCCGTTGATGAGTAAGGGGAATTGGGGAGAGATTTGTTTTTTTTTTATTTTGACATACATGGGCATGGTGACCCTCTTTTTTACACGTGATGCAATCGCGCATCACCTCTCGCAGTAGCCCGCACTGCAAGAAGTGCTTACAGGCCCGGCAGAGCCAGGCACCGCCATTTGGGACCACCTCTCCCGTTGGTGGCCTGGCAGTTCATCGGCATGGCGGCTCCACCTTAGCAAAGGAAAAGAGAGGATGAAGGTATGGGTGGGGATGAAGCAGGTTGTTAAAAAAAACATCCCGAACCGGAGCTCAGGGGTTAGGGAACGTTGCCCCCTTCCCCCTTCCCCCTCAGCCCCGATCCGGGACGGTCGGCTTGAGAAAAAAAGTCAGCATCTACCCTGTGAAATTAGAAGCTGACCAGAGAAAGTTGTGCTAGAGGTTGTATGAAAAGCAACGAAGTAGGGGAGAAATACAGGCTATCTGAAGGAAGGAAGAGAGGCTAAGCTGGGGCCGGACGGAGCGCTGGATCCCGTCAGCACGGCGGCCAGGATGGCAAATCGCCACGCCCCTTACGGGGTCCTGGGACAGGAAAATAGTTGAGAACACTAAAGTACGAAAAATGAAGTTAGACCAAAACATATACAATTATAATCATGTCCAATACTTGTACTGTACGCCAAGGCAGCTGGAGCTTGACTCGATCTGTTTCTTCAGTTCCGACGTAGCTGGGTTTGTGGACAGACGTGCCTATCACGTAAGATTTATTTGCATGTTACATTTTTATTTACTGTGATTGTCAAGCTAATTCCGGAGTAGAATATTTAATAGTCTAATATAGAGCAAACAGAATAAGCTTGGGAATTTTAACTCATTAAAGAAAACTTCTAAAGGTAAGCTTATTATTATGACTGGTGTGATAAGATTAGCAATTTATACTTGTGTATTTTACGTCTGAAGTAATTAACATTGAGTATTTAGGTGAGCGTTTATGTCACTTTATGAATAAGTAATTTAGAACACTGTAAGGTGCATATATATATATATATATATATATATATATATATATATATATATATATATATATATATATATTCGTATAGTTGGGTAGTAGATTTTCTTCGTAACTTATTTTCTTGAATGAGATTGGTAACTCATGGTTAACTGTTTTCTTTTCGACTCTCTCGATTTGTCTTATATTCCACCTTTGATCTTGCCTTAACCCATGGATTAGTTCCCCCAAATTCATTAGAAAGTCGTGACGAACGTGGCATAAGGCTGGTGTACTAAGCAAAACGAAATTCTTTATTTGCCTGATGCGTTTCGCTATATAAAAATATCATTTTCAAAGGCTAAAGAGTTGTGACTAGGGAATAAGATACAGAACTTTATATATGTGCTTACTTTTGTTAACATTTATACGAACATATTTAGAGGAAATGGAATTTATTTAAACACGTGAAGGTACATGCAAAAGGGTTGTCATTCTATAATGATCACAGGATTAAGATGGGGAGAGGATTATTATTTGTGGCAGGTGGACGGGAGGAGGACAAAATTAATTGTGCATTTATTTGAATATTTGATTTCGGGTGTTTGTCCTTTATGTATATGGCCTCTAATATAAGCAACTGTCGTCGGTTTAGAGCGTGTGCTAAGATTTCGGTGTTGTTTTCAAGTGACTTCCGGTCCGGTTGTTTTCCCTGTTTTTCGGTCCTTCCGATATATGAATGAGGTTGGAGTTCACAGTTTCCCATTTTACAAGCATATTCATACATATATCAGGTGACTTTTCTGCTTGGGTGAGGTCCTGGGTTGTTTCTCATTATGAGATTGGAGGTGCGTTTTTTTTTTTAATAAATTATGAGGGATACATTATTCTCATTTTGTGTTGTTTTAACTCCTCTCTTTATGATTTCATTTATAACTCTTTCATTTGTTTTGTAGGATGTGCTCAAGATGTCCTTGTACTAGAGTTTAATGATTTTCTTTTCTGCTTGTTGATTGGTACTGTCTTTAAGTGACATATACCATTTTTCCATTTTTTGGGAATAGTGACGTGTATGTCTCCGTTTGTTTGTGAAACCATTGGTAGCACTCTCGAGCTCTTCTTGTGTATCTTTCCATGTTGAGCAATGGGTGAAGGCACGGTTGATGTATGAATTTATTACGATTCTTTTGTAGCGTTCGAGACTTTCTCTTTTTGTATTCATGCACAGACCTGGATTTGTATTTTTGACGTAAATGGTGGTAGTAATTTTATCTTTAGTGGTAAGAGTACCTAAAAATGGGGAGTGATTATTTTGGTTAATTTTGATTGTATAGTTAAGAGAAGAACAGTTTTTGAATGCTTCTAGTAGTTCCTGCATTTCTTTTTCTGTTTCTATATTTATGTTTATGTCGTCTAAATATCTGCAATAATTAGTCGTTTTGGTAACATTGAAAAAAGCGTCGTTCTTCGGCTGTTCCCATGTAAAATTGCCAAATAGTACTCTAAAGGGAGAAACCCATTGCAAAGCCATTGGTTTGAAGGTAATGATCGCCGTTTGGTCCATAGAAGGTGGCTTCCGTAGCGCAGGTTAAGAGGAATTCATTCAAGGCATCTCACGGTATGCTAAGAGGGATGGGGGGGGCGATCGTTTTGGTCGTATACTCTTTTTAGAATTAAATCTATAGTTAACAGGTACATTAGTAAATAAAGATTCCACGTCCATGGAGGCTATGATGCTTTTGGGGGTGGAAGAGTGGATTCGATCAATAGAGTCAGCCGAAGATTTCAGGCTAGGTTTAGGGGGTATAAAAGGGGTAAGTATTTTATTTAGAAAATTACCAAGCTCATATGTTGGAGTAGGGATATGGCTTATTATAGGTCTTAGGGGTGCCATTTTATGGGTTTTAACGTTAACGTAGGTGTAACCGGGGGCAAAGTCCCCGATTATGTTCTTAATTTTTATATTTCCTGGCTGGCTATTGATGCGTTCGATGGTTTTGTTCAATTTCTTTATTAAATTTTCAGTTTTGTTTTTTGCGATTTTGCCAAACTTTCTTATAATGGTGATATTTGTATCGTTCCAAATGTCTTTGGCGGTCTTAAGAAGTGTGAGGAAAAGACCATTACTTGCAAAGCCACCTCTAGATTTATCTGCCTCGGCAGGAAGCTCAGCAGCAAGTGATGGTTTAGTAGTGACTTTTTTTTCCTTCTCTAATCCTTGGGTGTCATCGAGGAGGGATTCTATATTAAGACGTTTTTGGTATTCTTGAGGCTTACTTATGGAGTGGCAGTTAATACCGAGACTTAGGAGCGTTTCTTTCTCTTGACTTAAGCAATGATGTATCCTTTTGTCTCTTCTGGGATCTTGAGGGTCTTTCATTCATTTTAGTTAGCTTTTTAAGGGTGTGGGTTTGCGAGTTATTTCGGCGCTGAGAGAGAAGCTGTTGAAGGGGGGCTTCCTCGATTTTATGTTTAGTGCTGGGATTTAGGGCGTTTTTTACACACCTTTCCCATTGTGGTTTTATCTTTACTTGTAGTTTAGTAATTGAAGTTTTCTTAAGGTTGAGTTGGCGGAGGGTGAGGTTTCGGCGGTAGCTCAGCGTCAGTTCCTCGTTTTCGGCTGCCCGGTCGTGGAGACGAATATTCGTCGAGTTGAGCAGAGTAGAAATGTGTTACGAAGAAAATCTAATGTCGTCGTGCGACAGGAATTTCTAATGAAGTGTGGGGAACTAATCCACGGGTTTGACGAAAGAGCAACGAATTGAAATCATACTGATGGCTGGGTCAGGAAGCAGTCGCTGTGTTGCAATCAACTTTAACAGAAAACATACAACAACCATCACACACGACACTGTGGAAAATCTTATTAACAAGTTTCAGAAAACTGGAAATGTTGCAGATCAACGGCTAATTGGCCCAAGACCTACAGCCACCCATGAAGACGCAACAGCTACGATAATTACAGCGCTTACAGTGGGTCCCTATAAAAGTACACGATGGTTGTCTGCAGAAAGTGTTGTCAGCAGATCGAGTATCAGGCGCAATTTGAAAGCAAACAAATAGCATCCATAGAAATTGCATATGGCACAGCATTTGAGTGAATACGATCCGGATAGACGGATGGAATTCTGTGAATGAGCATTAATCAAAGTGAACGAGGATGGAAACTTTTCAACTAAGATCTTGTTTACTGATGAAGCAAATTTTTAGGTCAATGAAGAGGTTAATCGGCAAAATATACGTTATTGGAGTAATGCTATCCCTAACTGGCTGGGGCCGACGAAGATGCAAGGTGCCGGTAAAGTGATGTTGTGTATCTGGATATGGGGATGAAAGAATTATTGGACTAATTATTGTCAGTGAAAATCTTAATGCCTAAAAGTATCTTAACTTGTTGCAAGAAGATATTTTCCCATCCCTGATAAACGAGGAAGGTAAATTCTCAGTTTACTTCCAGCAAGATGGAACTCCACCTCATTATGGTCTTGACGTGCGTCGGTATTTGGATCAGCAGTTTCAGGATGCTTGGATTGGTCGGCGTGGTCCTGTGGAGTGTCACCCAAGATCCTCAGATCTCTCCCCCCTTGATTTCTATCTTTGGGGGTACTTGAAGGCCATAGTGTATTAGATAAAGATAGGAGATATAAATTATCTAAAGGAACGTATCACAAACGTCATTACACGCGTGTTTATCAACAGTTTGAAATACGTATTTGTGAGGGACCCCCACGTGGACTCTCTTGAGCAGAACGGAACTTCCATGAGCTGCCGAAGGCCCGGTTAGGCCTAAATTGGTAAGCCTACCCCCCCCCCCCCCCTTCCCTCCAAGCGGTAGCCTCGAACCGTGTCAACCACGATTCACTTTTACACAGGCAGAATAGCCTCTGCAAAAAGATTCGAGGCAATTCGAGAGTAGAGCTGTTTCCCGCTTACCCCCCCCCCCCAACCCCGGAGGGAGCCTCAGACATAAATAGCGCTCGACTCCCATGAACAGACACAGAGTTGAGAAGTCTCGCCCAGGCCCAAGAAGATCCCCCATAGTTCCAAGTCAGGTGTAAACAACAAAGCAAAGTGACAGCTGAACAATTTTGTATATTTGGAATTATCTCCGGCCAGTGAGGTAATTCCACTTAACGATCGCCACCGAGTGATTTTTCCGGCTTCTCTCGCCAACTCCTGTCGTAGCCCTCCTTCGTTCGCCCCTTATTTCGGGTGGCCGAAATACTCTCCCCTGGACTGGAAGTTTCCCCCCCCCCCCTGTTTTTGGAGAACCGTCATCATCTCAAGTTCCCGCTCAGAAGTACTGAGCGGTCTCACCTCACGTACAGAAGACATCCCAAGCCAACCCTCTCCCCCCTTCAGTAACCCAATTGAGTTAATCTCCCCACCCACCATTTGAAATAGTCTCCTCCTGTAATACCTTAAGTTCTAACTTCTTAGTCTGATATAAACTACAATTCCCCCCTTCGTTTACTGATGTGATTTTGTCCGTTAATTCTCTGAGGTAACTTTACCCATCAATTCTCTCATTATTTTGATGTAAATAAAATTATATTTTTGTACATACCTCTTTAAATAACCTTGAGCTTTGCCATTGCCTATTTGTTACCTGACCTCGTTGCACTCTCATCTCGCATTTCAGCCCGTCTAAACTAGCGGTGTTCCGTCCCTTCGTCGGTTCACCTGTAAGTTATCGGTCCCTCCCCCATAGATATAATATGGTATTGATGTAATATAATGTCATACCATGACAGTATTAAAATGCGTTTTCAAAACAATGGCAATCATGTAGAGTATATTATATAAATAAAAATGGTTGTCCATAATAAAATGTCTATTTTTCCCATGTATGAAAACTTACGGCCCACCCTATATATATATATATATATATATATATATATATATATATATATATATATATATATATATATATATATATATATATATATATATGTATATATGTATATATGTATATATATATATATATATATATATATATATGTATATATATATGTATATATATATATATATATATATATATATATATATATATATGTATATATGTGTATATGTGATTTATTTCTGTGTTATCTTAATAGATGCATGAAAATCTCGAAGCCTTAATGGCGTCTATTCTAACAAAAAGAATTGTACGCTAAAGTTAAAGTGGAAATGGAAAGAATTAAATCACCTCATGGCACAATGAAAGATGAGTGGGGGGGAGAAGGATTCAGCTAGCCTTGTTTAAACACTCCACTACGTAAAAATGGGATCCAGTCCAAACTGGACGAGAGAATAACGTGTTGATCTAAACCACAAACAAGATCTAAACTTAATTTAATGGTTTTAATTTATAATAATTGCCCCATTAGATATAAAAAAGAAAAAAATAAGACAATTATCTGAATCTCTTGTTTTCTTTAATTAAAGAAAAATACGAGTTAAAGGGATTTTCAAATTAGAAGTTTGATGTATTTGAGCCGTGGAAGGCTCAAGGTGTGTGTAGGAGAAAAGCCCAATGCTCCCACGTTTCCCCCACCTTCCTTCTGGGTGGACAGCGATATCAAACCTTCGCCAGCCTGCCTGATGTCTGGTGGCCTCCCGCTGGAAGAAGCTGCTGGCCATTTCAGCTAACCACCGCATTCCTAACCCTAAGAAGGGCGCTTGACACCAAATCTACTTCCGGAGCCATGTGCACCTCTCCTGAGTTTCGGGTATAAAAGATGAATTCTTTTAACCCTCGGTAGTAGAGCTTGCACAGCGTCTGGCGGGGCAGGAATTGCCATCTATCTCGGTGTTGTGGTAAATCGTCGAAGCACCAAGTCTACAGAGAGGAGATCGGTCATAGTTAGGGAGGCTCCTTATCCCGTTGGTCTGCAAGTCAGTGCGGACCCAGGCTCGTACTCACGTTTTCAGAGCCGAAGCTACAAACAGCCTCATTCTGGTTCTCTAAGCGAGAAAACTACATCCTGGCTTTTCTCCGTGACCTTACGCGTTGATAGGTCACTTCGCCCCCCTCACAGAGGCACCCAAGATTCCTCGCAATTCACGAGCGTGGGGCCCTCTTTAACGAGGAGCTCCAGTCACTGCCTTCTTCCAGCAGAATCGTGACCGAATTGTGGGATCAGGTCGGTCCCTGGAGAACCTACCTCATCGTCTCCACCCCTTATCTCACCACCTTCACTCACCAGTGCCACCCGAACATCAGGTTCCAAGGTAACCCTTGCCTTTCACATTCCCCGACTTCACCGCGAAGCCCCACCAACATTAAAAGTGAACAGTTATTTACAAGCCAAGTGAAATATCCGAGCTTCACTTATTAATTTATCTTTTAAAGAACCTTATTTGTATATATATTTTTTTCTTGTTTAGCGTTCATTAAAATTTTATTTTCATATTTTTTGTATATCTAACTTCCTTTGGGTCGCTTGCGGGCAAAGTATATTCCAACCCCTCCGTAGCCAACCTCTAAGAACTCTGAGTCAATAAACCCCTTCAAGGCACGGGCCGAACGAAGTATAAGGAGTAGTACGATGCCCCCTCCGCATTCGCGATAATAGGATATATATATATATATATATATATATATATATATATATATATATATATATATATATATATATATATATATATATATTTATTTATATATATATAAGAGTCGGGGGAAACTCCAACAACCCCTTGGCCTATTCCTCGACACTGTGATAAAGCGACCGAGAATAATCTTGCCAAAAGATGGCTTAAACGGATATAATCAAAGTAAATATAAAAAAAGGAACAATAATACTCTCTGTTTCCATTGCAACACTAATACATTCTACAGATTTTCACTTCCTCCATCCTCGCCACTTTCTTGAGAGATTTCTCATTACAATCTGTGGCAGAGATGTAGAGTCGTTTGTAACCGTGTTTAGGATGAAGCGGACGAGTGTGAGAGTGTGACAGAATTACGAACGATGAATGAAGTGCAAAAAGTGCGGACTCCTACGTGACAGTGCCGCTCAAATTTAGCCACCGGTCGTCTGCTCGTTCAAAATTCTCTCCCTCTTTCGCTGTGCCGCATCTCTCCCCCCCCCCCTCTCTCTCTCTCTCTCTCTCTCTCTCTCTCTCTCTCTCTCTCTCTCTCTCTCTCTCTCGCGCGCGCGCGGCACCTTGACTCAGAACTCGTCCTGTCACGCGCGCCTTTAGTTATCCTGAGAGGAGGAACAAACGATTCATTATAACCCCTGTAATAAACTGGAAATACTCGCCACGTGCCTCATTCACACATCGCATGCCGCGTTATCGTTGGCGCCAGAGTGAAGATGGAGGGAGAAATGTGGCATGCAGCGAGAGAGGGAAAGAGTTTTGAACAGGCAGACGACCAGCGCATAAATGAGGTGGCTTTTTTCAGCGTGTAGCTTTTGAGTGGTTCAATAATGACTCGAATGAATGACTCTCATCAGGTCACAAAACTCGCAAAATATAATCTCAACCAACTAACATTTCCACACCATAGCCACTCTACACTTCTGACAGGAGCACAATATTCAATAACACGCAAAACAAATTTAAATGCAAACTGTACCATGAAATCCTTTACATAATTCCGACGCCAATTATTCCACTTGCTTCAACCTATCCGAAGGAGAGAGAAATGAAACTCGGAAATTTTTCACTCAACTTTCTCCTCCTGTATCACCGATTGCGCCGAAAGAGGAGGATAAACATAAGACTTTCATTCTCTAACAAATTATTAATTAATTAAGCTCGCGATCTTCACATTTTCTTTCAAATATTTCCACTAATTAATTTTATAATCAGAATTTTAAGCAAAATATTTTGTTCCAATTTCTTGAATGAAACAATGTTCAAAATTAGCATAAGCAATGTCCAAAATCGCAAGGCAAGAGAGTCAAATGGCCTGAATCCTATATATTGAGAGGTCACAGGAAAGAGGTCACATTATTTGACCTCTCCGTTTATCTTTCTTTAACAGAACCTTGCCTAAACTAAGCTGAGAGATTTGGTTTCATTACTTGACATGCTGGAGAAACGAAATAAATCTTCTCTTCCTTCACATGCCTGTAATCTTTATACATAATTTATGTTGTCATAATGTAAATGTCATGTATTGACAGTTAATTACTGCCCTGAATTGCTTTTTTATTACTTTCTTATGGCATTTTCTAGCTAATTTTGCGGCCTGTTTGCTTGTGATATAATTTCGAGCAATCTCTTAATAACAAGTAAAATCCTTTTAAACGAATGGTCTTTCAAGTACCGAATAATTACTGGTAAAAAAAAAACGAATTAAAATTCGTGGAAAAGAAGGAAGATTTTAATATTTTAAATAACGAACTTAATATGCATCTACTTGTTTCCAAAGGAACAAGTATGATAATTTTTCCAGTAGATATCCCCGCAATGGGCGCGGCGATTTGCCTTCTTGAGCGTCGTCCTGCCCAAGCTTACCATCTTCTCCTTCTTTCTGACAGCCTGTGTTTTTACTTCCTCACTTTTTCTACAACTTCTCCCAAAAATTTCTCTGGCCGGCCTTAAATTTCACAGGGTAGACGCCGACCAGCTTCCTCTCACCCAACTATCCCGGATGTTTGCTAAGGGTAGGGGAGAAAACGTTCCCTCACTCCCGAGCTCCCACATGGGGTGGGGCTTTTTAAGAACCTGCTTTATCCCCACCCACATCTTCCTCATATCCCCGTTCATGCACAGGAAACCATCCAAGATAATGTACCAGAGAGAAGGTTTACTCATCTTCTGTGCATATGGGTGCAGGGGAGTTCCTCTCACCCCATTCTTTGGAGTCGCGCTTGAGCGACTCTATTTTTCCTGAGGTAGTCCCCACTTTGCTTTCCAAGGGGCCCTTTGGCCCATGCCGTCCAAAGACCTGCGGGCGCGAATAATGAGCTTAGAGTGGTCACCCCACGTGTTCCCCTCTCTTACCCAAAGGATGCTGATTCGCTTGCCAAAGACAAGATGACCAAAGGTAGCTCAAATCGGACCTGTGATGTTTTGCGGGGGTTGGCCACATAAAGGCCTTCCTTGAGATGCACATGGTTTATTATGTGACCCAGCCCCCGACGATAGGATTTCCATGGGGTCGAACTCAGGCTCGGTGTTAAACACAAATCTTGAGTCGGCCCCTATGTAAGCTCGTCCATAAAACAGATCGGGTTTTAGGGGCTTCACAAGGAGAGAGGGATCCCCTTCCGCGGTTGGCGTCCTGTGATGGGCAGGACCTTCTCCATTTCAGAGAAGTATCTTGCCGAGACCGGCGCATCTAGCCTAGAGGCTCCTACCGGCGGATGGGAGAAGAGGATTCATTCCCCGCTTCGGCCATACTAAGTGCTTCTGTAGACGCGCAAAGTCGGAGTTACCCAAAGTCTGTTTAAGTTGCTCCAAGGCCGCACACGCAAAGTCCAATTCGCCTTTGATGCGGGGGACTTATGCAGCGTCATGGTACGGTTTCTGAGGCCCTTTCTCTTGCTCGGAGATAGATTACTCGATTAATCTCAGAGGTCAAGTCCTTACCGACTTGATTGACGATCTGGAGATAGGTTTCCTGAATGTGGATGAGTTTATGCATCACTGCCCAATAACTGCTTCACTTTGATGTCTCGGTCTATCTTTGTGCTCTCCGAATGCGAGGCAAGCTGGACCACATTTCAGGAAAGGATTGATTTCTCTCTTACTCGAGGAGTTTAGGTCGATAGATGAGGCTGGTAAGTTCTTCTCTGGCAACCTAATCACCATGGGCTTAACTACTATTCCTAGCACGTCTGGCCGTTTTTCACGCCGAGAACAACCTGTGGTGGGCAGCCGAGTGTGAGACGGACCTCAAACAGAAGCGTTATGCCTACATGCCATATAAGCGCCGCCAGAAGGAGTTCACTGTCGGTGAATTTCGTCGAGATAGAACTAGATTCCAGGATGTTTCGAACCAGGCCGGCCGCTCTTCTCGGCAAGCATACGTGTCTTCACTTAACGGGAAAACCCCTCTAGCAGAGGTATGGAAGCGAGTCAAAATTATTTGGGGCAAGTTCTCGCAGGAGCCAACTCCCGTTCTCCAGGAGAATGGGACCACAATCTCGAACCCTGCGTCCCTGTCGGAATCTTTCGCGACCGCTTTCTCCCCATTCTTTAGCCGAGATGCTGCTCCGACAGAATTCATTGCGCGTCGTGATCTCACGGAATGCCGCTGACTGGACTTCCCTTCCAGAGGCGGAGAACCCTTAAACGACAGGTTTACTTTGAGTGAGTTGCGTTCCGGCCTCGCTTCGTGAGCACACAGCGCCCATGGTCCAAACGATGTCCCGTACGCCATGCTTCGACACATGGGTGAGCGAGGCATGGCCTTTCTCTTAGATTTGTTCAACAAGATCTGGGTAAATGGTATCCTCCTAGATTCCTGGCGAATTGCTACTGTGCACGCTTTTCGCAAACCGAGGAGAAATTACTCTACCCTGGCCGGTTTCCGCCCAATCTCTGTAGCCTCTTGCGTGTGCAAGTTGATGGAGAAATTGGTAAATGCTATATTAGCCTTCTTTGTAGGCAGCGGAGGCCATCTGTCTTATGCACAATGTGGCTTCCGCAAGTTTCACTCCACGTTGGATGCTTTGTTCCGAACGGAAAATGCAGCACTACGGTACGGTGTTCTTCGATCTGGAGAAGGCCTATGATACCGCATGACGATACGGTATCACAGGGACTCTCCACGCGGTGTAGGCGAGGGGACGCCTACCAATTTTTATATCTAAATTTTTACGAGATGGTCAATTCCGCGTAAAGGAAGGGGAAACGATCTCCGGGCCAATGGAGCTGCAGGAGGGTGCCTCGAATGGAATTTTCCTTAGTGTCACACTCTGTCCTGATCATTAATAGCATCACCTCAGGGCTACCGGAAGATGTTCTTGCTATACTCTACGTGTACGACCTTTTGATCTTTTTTGGCGTGGCCCAGATGCCAACTCCTGAATGTAGACTTGACAGGCATAAAACCGTGTCTCTCAATACGATGAATAGCACAGTCTTCGTTTTTTCTTGGCCAAGACTGAGGTGATGCACGTATGCCATCATCCGCAGCTCCACCCTGACCCAGATTTTTTTCTGAATGGAATTCGCCTAGAAGTGGTAAAGTCGCACGGTTTCCCTGGTCTTCTATTTGACCGACACCTTGCCTAGCAGGCTCATATTTGCCGCCTTAGGGTCGCTTGTACCCGTGCCATGGACATTCTTCGTGCTGTGATGTTCAGCGCCTGGGGCGTTGATAGGGCTATAAACTTACTTTTTTATCGATCATTTGTTCGTTCGAAGCTTGATTACAAATGTGAGTTTTATGCATCAGCAGACGAGCGTGCATTGCGGTAGTTAGACTCGATCCATGACACCGGTGCCTTCCGCAAATCATCCGTTCAGAGCCTACTTGTTGATGCCGTGGAGATTCTACTCGCTGTGCGTCGTGCACAGTAAATTATTTGCCTGTACGCACGAGTCCGGCACCTCCTTCATTTGAAAACAGCTCTCACTGCATCCGCAGCTGTTATCAACGGTGCCTATGCCGCCAACAGCCGCCAGTCATACCCTAAGCTCGTGGGCTTTAGGGCTAGGAAACTCCTTATAGAGTTATGTATAGTTCTTTGTCTGATAGCACCCCTGGTTCTGCCTAGGACGCCACCTTGGAGGGCGTCCTGGTATTTGTCGCTACGCCTCTGCTCCCAAATCTTCAAGAGCGACGGAAGTATTGGGTTTGGCCTTTTTGGAGATAACTTCGTGTCACGCTCGGACCGTGCCAATGTATACGGATGGCTCCAAGTCTCGAGAGGTGCTCGGTTTCCACGCTGTATACCCTCTTCGCGGGCATTGAGCGAGATGATGAGTACAACAAAGAGTCCGCGAGGACTGAGCGACCAGACCAAGGTTTTGCTCTTCATTACACTGATTACATGGCAGGAAAACGGTAGCTCTCTGGGTTGCTTGGCAAATAAGTTGTGAGACGGTTTAGAGGAAATTAAAGTTGCGTGCCATTGCGCCGCGACTGTTCCCATGGATCTACCCCCTAATGCCGCGGCGGCTTTAGGTTTCTCTCTACCGTCTCCTAATTGGACACACCTGCGGGACGCACTGCCATTTATTGGAGCGCTCACCTTGGCCATACTCTGAAAACTGCGTTGTCCCACAGACTGTTCGGCACATTCTTGTTGAATGTCCAATTGTGGGTGATCGCACGCGTTACCTGCCCCGGTACCTGTACGAGCTGGGTCGCTACAGCCTGTCCCTTATTTTCAGGACGAGTTCGTTCATGCCGACTTGTTTACTTTACGACTTTCTGGATGGTGGCTGGCCTCCTCTACACTTTTTGATTGTTTTTGTATGTCGCATGTTCCTGCGCCGGGGCAAGGCGGGCCCACCCCCGACGCTGGAGCTCGCTTCCTTGTTGCCTTTTTGTTTGGTTTTCCCGCTTTTGTCATATTTTTTGTTGTTATCGTTGTTTTTTATTTATATATTGTTATTTAGTTTTTCACTATAGCCTTGTAGTAGGCTTTTGTGAGAACGGTGACTTATGCCATAAACAAAATAAATCCCGAGTAGATAAATATCTAAGTTAACCATATCCCCAAAATTTAAGCTTAATACTCCTGAAATGTAAGTTTCGATAGGTAAAAATAAATTAGAGGGTCTTTAAAATACAAAACTGGATCAATCGATGAACAAAAACAACCATCTTTGAGCTTATGGCAAAGTTAAGATCAAGTACAAACTTAATCTCAGCAACCTAAACTTACTCAACCTTACATAGACTACTATCAATCGGAACAAACTTACCAATAATCTTAACATCTCCTAACACACGATATAACAACTCTCTTTAAAGAGAACATAACTAAATCTAACCCAATTTAGACCATATCGATGAAAGAAGGTTAAGAAAAATAAAATAGTAAATAAAACTTAAAAAATAATAAATTGAAGAACATGGACCACAAGACAAGCGAGACACACAATGAAAACTCTTCCTGAGAATCACCTAGATATTATTCTATTGTGTATCTTAACATCATAGCACTAGAAGGGACTCATAGCATGGTTATTACCCCCCAAATTGTAATAATTCCCCCGGAAATAATTTGCTCCCACTTTCGCTCAAAATTCCAAGGGATAAATATGAGAGAGAATCTTGAGAAAATAGTAGACGGAGACAATTTAAGAGAGCAAAACACTCCTTAAGGAATGTTAGGGCTGGTGCGTCCCCCAACTTGATCTAAGATCGACGACCGCGTGAATAAGATTATACGAAGGAAGGAGCTCCCAGGGTTTGCGCCTTTTATACACGACGTGCACACGGGGGTAGTTATGTTCTATTTCCCTCCCACAGTAAGGTCCCTAATAATTATTATCCCTCAAATAGGATTTATTTCTCACCATAATAATTACTATTTCTTTAATTATTATAAGGATATAACAACAATAATTACTTATTATACAAAATGTTGTCAAACCTACCGCAATAATATTTATTCTCCCTATATATGAAATTCTTTAGCATTATTATAATTATTAAAATTAAATTAACCTTCCCACAATAATTAGAATTTCCAACTTTAATTACTTTTTCCATGATAATCATTTTGTTATAATTATTTTCTACCGGAGTAATTAATATTTCCTGAATTATGAGAATTTCCCCATAATATAATGTTTTATCCACAAATTTAGGTTCTTAAGTAATTCTGGTTTTATTTTAATTTCAGATTTGGACATAAGAGGGCCGATTTGGGCAGTCGTGTGCCTTGTACTAGTTTTAACGGGCGTGTCTGGATTTGGCGTATCAGTACCCCTGGCCCTCAAAGGTACTCAAGTTCAACGGAGGTTAGCAGATGCCAGAATGCTGCTATCGCAGACACCATTAGTGGATGGGTACGTGAAGATGATTTATTCCCCGGTGTTAAGAACGTCTTTCGCGGCAAATTTTTCACCCGAAAGAACCCGCCAAAATTTTTTTTTTCAGTGTATTGTTTTTTGTGGCTTAGTTGTACAAACTCAGCAATCTATTTTTTTAATCGATCGCTTTTATTCATTTACGAGCTACAAGAAGAATAGAGTCCGTTCAAGAATGTTGGTAAATTTCTGAGAGTTGCTTGCCCTTCATCGCTCTTGAATCTCAAATAGGTTCTGCTTTGGGCTGCCATAGCTATTTATCCTATACATATTTTCACCTCCAATAATTCCCCATATATTTAAGAATCTCTGTATAAAATCTTCATTTTAGAAGATTTTTCGCTCCTTTTCGGTTTTGAAATAATAAATAAATCCCTTTAACGAATCATATTTGCCTTGGACAATAATCACTTTTCTCCAAGAGTTGTTTATTAATTAACTTGGTTAAGATTATCCCTATTGAAACCAATCCACTTTTAATTGCCAGAACACCACATATTTCTCTGGTATTTTATTATCTTAAAATTCCCCTGAACTTTATTTCCAGATAACCTAAATTTATTTCTCGTGTCAACAAACCATTCACAATTCGTGAAACCTGTCAAATACTCAAAATACGCTACTCCGACCATTATAATTTTATAGCCTCCCAAAGGAGATACTCCCCCCCCCCCCCCCTCTATCCCAACCCATCAAGCTCATGAAAATATTTCCTCTTCTTAAAAATACACCAAAACAATTCCTGAAAAAAGGGCAAAAGTTTTTCCTCTAAAACGATATCGAAACACGTCCAAATTATTTTTCTTTTTTATTTTTAAAATAAATACCTCTAGTTTATTTGTTATCTATTTTTTTAATTAGTTTCCAGAACACATCAAATGTCTTTTCGGACGTCACTCTTGTTTATTTTAAAATTCATACAATTTGTATCTCTTCCATTATCTTGTTTAATCTTTGTTTTCATATCTCCGTTCTGCCTTTTTATATTACTTCATATGAATCATTCTAGCCAAGACCAACAAAATTTTAAGTTGAATACGGTAATTAATTACAAAACACAAGAAAGAATATCTCATTGAACAGACATAACGAATTTTTTTTTTAAATTAGGGGCCTATCTGGCGACTGCCCACTTGGGCATAATCGCCAGAATAAAGACAGCCTAGCACTAGGCTATTTTAAAATAAGAATATGAAAACATAATGATAAAAAAAGGAAGATCACAACAATTAGGAAGCAATCTCCAGCGTCGGGGGGAGGTCCCTCTCCCCCTGGCGCAGGAGCATGCAACCTACAAAAGGAACAACAATAACCAAAAAAAAAACTAGTTAAATAAAAGGGAAAAAGCCGGACTCCCCCAAAAGTCTACAAGTCTTTCAGTCAATGTACACGCACTCGTCCCCGAGTACAATGGACAGGCAGTAGCGATCCCGCACATCCCGGTACCGGCACGGGTAACGTGCGCGAAGATCGCCCAGACTGGGACATTCAACCCCCGTAAGGGGCGCGGCGATTTGCCATCCTGGCCGCCGTGCTGACGGGATCCAGCGCCCCGTCCGGCCCCAGCTTAGCCTCTCTTCCTTCCTTCAGATAGCCTGTATTCCTATCCTACCTCGTCGCTTTTCATACAACCTCTCCCACAACTTTCTCTGGTCAGCCTCTAATTTCACAGGGTAGAAGCTGACCTTCTTCTCAGCCAATCGTCCCGGATCGGGGCTGAGGGGGGAGGGGACAATGTCCCCTAACCCCTGAGCTCCGGTCTGGGGTGGTTGGCTTTTAACAACCTGCTTCATCCCCACCCATACCTTCCTCACATCCCTTTTCCTCTCGTCTTCAAAATCTATCCGTTTTACGCCGTGTTCAAGGTGGAGCCGCCATGCCGAAGGACTGCCAGGCCACCAGGCGGGAGGGGTGGTCCCAAATGGCGGCGCCTGGCTCTGCCGGGCCTGTAAGCACCTCTTGCAGTGCGGGCTACTGCAAGAGGTGGTGAGCGATTGCGTCCCGTAAAACAAAGAGGGTCACCATGCCCAATGATGAAAAAAAAAAACATCTCCCCTTAATTCCCCCTATAACAACAACGGAGCCGCCCTCGTGCAGCTCCACAGAAAAGATGGAGGTCCCCCCCCCTTTGCTTGCGCAGGGGACCCTCCATACCTCTTTAACCGGATAGGAGGCTTACTCCTCTCCTACGCCTACGGGTGTAGGGGACTCCCCCTCACCCCCTTCTCTGGAGGTGCTTTCGGGCACCTCCCTATCTCCAGCGGCAGTCCCTCCTATGCTTTCTAAGGGGACTGCCAAGAAAGCCAGCAGGCAGCCCATTGCCGACCACCCCTCGTGCAAGTGGCTCGGTAGGGCAAACCCCCTTAGGGGGGAGAGGGAAGCCAGGCCCCTTCGGTCGCTTCCCTCAAAAGACCTGATGGCAAAAATATTAAACCTTGCCGGGGTCAAGGCCTGTGCCTCCCCACTAAAGACTTATGACGCTGCCAAGGGGACCTGCGATGTCCTGGGAGGGGATGGCCAACTGGAGGCCCCTCCTGTGATAGACATGGTCCTTGAGGAAAACCAGCCTCAGTCGGGGTCACCCGAAGTCTGTGTAAATTGCTCCAAGGTCGCACACGATAAGTCCAAATCGTGTGTGGCTAAGTGTGTCAATTGCGGAGAGCCGCACGCTGCTTCTTCGAAGCAATGTGGTGCATATCTCCTGGAGAAAGAAATCCTGGCCGTTCAGGCCCAGGATAGACTCTCATTCCGCGAGGCTAAGGACTTGGTCCTGGCGCGCCCAGCTCTGCCTGGGACGTCATATGCCTCAGTAGTTCGAAAGGCACCCTCTGCTCCTGGCCCATCCAGGCCAACGAGCACGGTTGTTTCCGCGCCCATTCGGAGCCCTTCTGCGGGCTCTACTACACCCGGGCGCTCCCCTGGTGGAGCTGGCGGCAAAAAGGGTTCACACCCAGCCCCGGCTAAAACCAGGGCTCCCCCCTCTTTCCCCAGCGTGACCGTTTCCCGTAAGGCGAAACGGCCACGCGCCTCCACAGAGTCGTTAGACTCACAGGAAAAAACACCCCTGAAGATGGTCGCTAGGCCATCTTCGGGGGTTCCTAAAGCTGTCCCCCAAAAGGAGGACAGCAATAAAGGGGCTTCGGCTCCTTCGCCCACGCCACGAGGTGGAGCGAGTGGCTCGGAGACGGTGGTTCCTCGAAAAGTGGGCCCCCCGCCTCCGAAGCCGCAGCGCCCGCCTAAGGTTTCGAGGCGGAGGGAGGAAAAGACTCACATGGCGAGGTCAACCTCCCCCAATAAGGCCTCAAAGGTGACAGCGCCTCCAGCGTATTTTCCGGCCAACAGCGCCCGGGGTTCTGCCCCCGGGAAGCGTACGGCCATTCCCGTGAGGGTCTTCAATTCGAGGAGGGCCCCCGCGTCTCCTCCGAGCTAGGCCTGGAAGGCATATTCCTTCAAAGGAATTGCCGTGGACTCCAGGCCAACTGGGAGGAGCTGCGGAGGCTCGCCTCGTCCCGTTCCCCGTTAGCTATTTTTTTGCAGGAGACCATGCTAGGCGCGTGCCCACTGCCTGCCCTCCCGGGGTATAAGGGTCTTGCAACCCCACCACCGCGGGACGGCCGGGCTGGGGGATGCGTGGTTTACACCCGGCATGATGTCTCCGTTCTTCCTTTCTCTTTAGATACCTCCTTACAGGCAGTGGCTGTGCAGCTGCACCTGGATAGGAGGTATACTATCATTTCTGCGTACATTCCACCGTCAGCTGACTTCGACGCGGGGGACTTCCGCCGCGTCGTGGCACGGTTGCCGAGGCCCTATCTCTTGCTTGGAGATCTGAACGGCAGGCATCCTCTCTGGGGAGATTACTCCATAAATCCCAGGTGATAAGTCCTTGCCGATCTGATCGAAGAGCTTGAGATGGGTGTCCTAAACGTGGATGAGTTTACGCATCACTGTCCGAGAACCGCTTCATTTTCTTGCCTTGACCTATCTTTGTGCTCTTCGGATGCACAGCTTGATTTTGATTGGGGGTTGGTCGATGACCTCCATGGTAGTGATCACTTTCCCATTCAAATATCATTTTCAGGGCAACTGCCGCCTGAGAGACCACCTCGGTGGTGCTTGGCACGGGCGCCGTGGCCTGCATTTCAGGAAATGACTGAATTCTCTATCTCAGTCGAGGAGTTTAGGTCGGTAGATGAGGCCGTTAAGTTCTCCGGCAACCTTATCGCCGTGGGCCTGACTACTATTCCTAGTACGTCTGGCTGTTTTGCACGCCGACCACTCCCATGGTGGTCGGGCGAGTGTGAGACGGCCTTCAAACAGAAGCGTTATGCCTACATGCGCTATAAGCGCCGCCCGAACGATTTCACTGTCGCTGAATTTCGTCGGGCTAGGGCTAGGTTCAGGTATATTTCGAAGCACGCCCGCCGCTCTTCTTGGTGGGCATACGTGTCTTCACTTAACGGGAAGACCCCTTTAGCTGAGGTGTGGAAGCGAGTCAAAAGGATTCGGGGCAAGTTCTCGCAGGACCCCCCTCCCGTTCTCCAGGAGAATGGGACCGCAATCTCAGACCCCGCGTCCGTGGCTGAATCCTTAGCGACCGCTTTCTCTGCATTCTCTAGCCGTGATGCTGCTCCACCAGCATTCAATGCACGTCGTGATGTCGCGGAAGGCCGCCGGCTGGACCCTACCTCCAGAGGCGGAGAACCCTTCAACGACAAGTTTACTGTGAGTGAGTTGCGTTCCGCTCTCGCTTCGTGCGCGGACACCGCCCATAGTCCGGACGATGTCCCGTACGCCATGCTTCGACACCTGGGTGAACGAGGCATGGCCTTTCTGTTAGATCTGTTCAACAGGATCTGGGTGGAAGGTCTTCTCCCAGACTCCTGGCGAATCGCTACTGTGCTCGCCTTTCGCAAGCCGGGGAGAGATCACTCTACTCCGACCGGTTTCCGCCTAATCTCTCTAACCTGTTGCGTGTGCAAGTTGATGGAGAAATTGGTAAATGTTAGATTAGCTTATTTCCTGGACAGCGGAGGCCATCTGTCTTCTGCACAGTGCGGCTTCCGTAAGTTTCACTCCACGTCGGATGCTCTGCTCCGACTGGAAAATGCCGTCTGCGAGGCTTTCCTTCGTAGACAGCACTAAGCAAACGGTGTATTTTGATCTGGAGAAGGCCTATGATACCGCATGGCGATACGGTATCATGGAGACTCTCCACACGATGGGGGCGAGGGGACGCCTCCCAATGTTTATATCTGAATTTTTGCGAGATCGTCGATTCCGCGTACGGGTGGGGGGAGCCCTCTCTACCCCAAAGGAGCAGGAAGAGGGTGTCCCGCAGGGAAGTGTCCTCAGTGTCACACTCTTTGCCCTGAGCATCAACGGCATCACCTCGGTGCTGCCAGAAGATGTTCTCGCTACGCTCTACGTGGACGACCTTTCGATCTCTTTTGGCGCGGCCCAGATGCCAACTCTGGAGCGTCGACTTCAACAGGCATTGAACGGCGTCTCTCGCTATGCCGAAGCGCACAGGTTTCGGTTTTCTTTGGCCAAGACTAAGGTGGTGCACTTCTGCCGCCATCCACGGCTTCATCCTGACCCAGATTTGTTTCTTAATGGGGAACGCCTGGATGTGGTTGAGTCGCACCGTTTCCTTGGTCTTGTATTCGACCGACGCCTCACCTGGGAGGCTCATATTCGCAGCCTTAGGGTCTCTTGTACCCGCGCCATGGACATTCTCCGTTCCGTGACGTTCAGCGCTTGGGGCGCTGATAGGGCTACCGCTTTACTTTTTTATCGATCCTTTGTTCGCTCGAAGCTCGACTACGGATGCGAGTTTTATGCATCCGCAGCCGAGCGTTTATTGCGGAAGGTGGATTCAATCCACCACACCGGCCTTCGCCTTGCAACCGGTGCCTTCCGCACTTTCCCCATTGAGAGCCTGTTGGTCGATGCTGGGGAGATGCCACTCGCTCTGCGCCGCGTGCAGTGCATCACTCGCCTGTATGCGCGAGCCCGGCGCCTCCCTCAGTCGCCAACAGCTCTCACTGCATCCGCAGCTGATCTCGATGGTGCCTATGTTGCCGAGAGACGCCAGTCATACCCTAAGCCCAAAGGGGTTTAGGGCCAGGAAACTCCTTCGAGAGGTAGATATAGCTCTCGGGCCGGTGGCGCCCTTGGTTCTGCCCAGGACGCCACCCTGGAGGGTACCACATTTGGCTATTTGTCGCCACGCCTCTGCTCCCAAAGCTTGTACTGCGTCGGGAGTATTGCGTTCAACCTTTTTGGAGCACACATCGTGTCACGCTGGTACCGTGCCAGTGTATACGTATAGCTCCAAGTCCCAAGAGGGGGTTCGTCTTCCACTCCGTATCCCCTCTGTTTGAAGTCAGCGGGGCTCTACCAGGCGCTGCGTCTGTCTTCACGGCCGAGCTGGTGGCAATACACCACTCGGTACGGGAGATTACGCGACGTGCCCGGTTCGGAGACCGGATTGTGATCTATAGCGACTCACAAAGCGCCCTGAGTGCTCTCGGGGCATTGGAATCTCCGCATCCCCTGGTTCGCGATATCCGTGACGCCACGGTTTTGGCGAGCCGGGCAGATGTCGAGATTATCTTCTGCTGGGTTCCTGGACATGTAGGAATTGCGGGGAATGAGCGCGCCGATGAGGGCGCCAAAGAGTCCACGAGGACTCTGCGACCGGACCAGTGTTTCGCTCTTCCTCACACCGACTACATGGCAGGAATACGGGCAGCTCTTCGGACTGCTTGGCAAAGAAGATGGGAGACGGTCGAAGGGAACTTAAAGTTGCGTGCCATTGCGCCGCGACTGTTCCCATGGACCTATCTCCCAATGCCGCGGCGGCTTCAGGTTGTTTTCTGTCGTCTCCGAATCGGACACACTCGTGTGACGCATCGCTATCTGATGGAGCACTCGCCTGCGCCCTATTGCAACGACTGCGTCGTCCCCCAGACTGTTCGGCACATTCTTGTCGAATGTCCCAGTCTGGGTGATCTTCGCGCACGACACCTGTCCCGGTACCGGGATGGGCGGGGTCGCTACCGCCTGTCCCTTGTTCTCGGGACGAGTGCGTGTACTTTGACTGGTGGACTTATTGACTTTTGGGGGGAGGCCGGCCTTCTCCCTTTTATTTAACCCGATTTAATTGTTGTTGTTGTTTTTGTAATTGTTTTGTTATTGCTTTGTTATTGTTATTTCTTTTTATTGTTTTCTGTTTAATTTTTTAAAGTAGCCTAAATTAGGCTGTTTGTTTACGGCAACTTATGCCTTAGTCGGCAGTCGCCAGATAGCCCCTTAATTAAAAAAAAAAAAAAATGGGACATCCAACAAAAATGTGCCGAACAGTCTGGGGCACAACGGAGTTTTAACAGTAGGGCGCTGGTGAGCGCTCCATCAAATAGAGTTGCGTCCCGCGAGTGTGTCCAATTCGGAGACGACAGAAAGCAACCGGAAGCCTTCGCGGCATCAGAGGGGGTAGATCCGTGGGAACAGTCGCGGCGCAATGGCACGCAACTTAAGGTTCCCTTCGACCGTCGAACATCTTCTTTGCCAAACAGCCCGAAGAGCTGCCCGTATTCCTGCCATGTAGTCTGTGTGAGGAAGAGCAAAACGCTGGTCTGGTCGCCGAGTCCTCGCGGACTCTTTGGCACCCTCATCGGCGCGATCATTCCCAGCAATTCCTACATGTCCAGGAACCCAGCAGAAGATAATCTTGATATCCGCCCAGCTCGCCAAAACCGTAGCGTCACGGATATCGCGAACCAGGAGATGCGGAGATTCCAATGCCCCGAGAGCACTCAGGGCGCTTTGTAAGTCGCTATAGATTACAATCCGGTCTCTCAACTGGGCCCGACGCGTAATCTCCCGTACCGAGTGGTGTATTGCCACCAGCTCAGCCGGGAAGACGGAGGTAGTGCCTGGTAGAGCCCCGCTGACTTCAAACAGAGGGAATACGGCATGAAAGCCGACCCCCTCTTCGGACTTATAGCCATCCGTATACACTGGCACGGTTCCAGCGTGACACCATGTGTGCTCTAAAAAGGTCGACCGCAATACTCCTGGCGCTGTACAAGCTTTAGAAGCAGAGGCGTGACGACAAATAGCCAAATGTGTAGTTTCCTGGCCCTAAACCCAAAGATCTTGGAATATGACTGGCGTCTCTCGGCGGCAGAGGCACCGTTAAAATCAGCTGCAGATGCAGTGAGACTGTTGGCGAGTGGGGAAGGCGCCGGACTCGCGCTTACAGGCGAGTGATGTACTTTACGTGGCATAGAGCGAGTGGCATCTCCCCAGCATCGACCAACAGGCTCTTAATGTGGGAATTGAAGAAGGCACCGGTGGCAAGGCGAAGGCCGGTGTGGTGAATTGAGTCCACATTTAGCAATAAACGGTCGGCTGCGGATGCGTAAACCTCGCATCCGTAGTCGAGCTTCAAGCGAACAAAGGATCGATAAAAAAGTAGGGCAGTAGCCCTATCAGCGCCCCAAGCGCTGAACGTCACGGAGCGGAGAATATCCATGGCGCGGTTCCAAGAGACCCTAAGGCTGCGAATATGAGCATCACAAGTGAGGCGTCGGTCAAATACAAGACCAAATAAAACGGTGCGATTCAACCACCTTCAGGCGCACCCCATTAAGAAAAAAATCTAGGGTAGGGTGGAGCCGTGGAGGGCGGCAGAAGTGCACCACCTTAGTCTTGGCCAAAAAAAAAAAAACTTGTGCGCTTCGGCATAGCGAAAGACGAGGTTCAATGAGTGTTGGAGTAGACGCTCCAGAGTTAGCATCTGGGCCGCGCCAAAAGAGATCGAAAGGTCATCCACGTAGAGCGTAGCGAGAACATCTTCCGGCAGCACCGAGGTGAGGCCGTTAATGCGGAGGGCCAAGAGTGTGACACTGAGGACACTCCCCTGCGGGATACCCTCTTCCTGCTCCATTGGGCCAGAAAGGGCTCTCCCCACCCGTACGCGGAATCGACGATCTCGCAAAAATTCAGATATAAACATTGCGAGGCGTCCCTCGCCCCCATCGTGTGGAGGGTCTCCATGATACTGTATCGCCATGTGGTGTCATAGGCCTTTTCAAGATCGAAAAACACCGTGGTGTAGTGCTGTCTACGAAGGAAGGCATCGCAGACGGCATTTTCCAGTCGGAGCAGAGCATCCGACTTGGAATGGCACTTGCGGAAGCCGCACTGTGCAGAAGACAGATGGCCTCCGCTGTCCAGGAAAAAGGCTAATCTAACATTTACCAATTTCTCCATCAACTTGCACATTCAAGAGGTTAGAGAGATTGGGCGAAACCGGCCCGAGTAGGGTGATCTCTCCCAGGTTTGCGAAAGGCGAGCAAGGAGCGATTCGCCAGAAATCTGGGAGGAGACCCTCCACCCAGATCTTGTTGAACAAATCTAAAAGAAAGGCCAGCCATGCCTGGCACACCCAGGTGTCGAAGAATGGGGTACGGGACATTGTCAGGACCATGGGTGGTGTCCTCGCGCGAAGAAAGAGCGAAATGCAATTCACTCAGAGTAAACCTGTCATTGGAGGGTGCTCCGCCTCTGGAGGTAAAGTCCAGTCGGCGGCCTTCCGCGACATCACGACGTGCATTGAATGCTGGCGGAGCAGCAGAACGGCTAGAAAATGCGGATAAAGCGGTCGCAAAGAATTCGGCCGCGGATTCGGGGTCCGAGATTGCTGCCCCATTATCCTGGAGAACGGGAGGGGCGTCCTGCGAGAACTTGCCTCGAATCCTCTTGACCCGCTTCCACACCTCTGCTAGAGTGGTCCTCCCGTTAAGTGAAGACACGTATGCCTGCCAAGAAGGGCGGTGGGCGTGCTTCGAAATATACCAGAACCTAGCCCTTGCCCGACGAAATACACCTGTAGGGAAATCGTTCGGGAGGCGCTTACAGCCCATGTAGGCATAACGCTTCTGTTTGAGGGCCGTCTTACACACGGTCGACCACCACCTGAGTGGTTGGCGTGCAAAACAGCCAGACATTCTGGGAATAGTAGTCAGGCCCGCCGCGATGAGGTTACCGGAGAAGAACTCAACGGCCTCATCCATATACCTAAAATGCAGGCCGCCGCACCCGCACCAAGCATCAGCGAGATGGGCTCTCAGGTGTCAGTTGCCCTGAAAATCGACCACCCCTCAATCAAAATCAGGTTGTGGATCCGAAGAGCACAAAGATAGATCAAGGCCAGAATATGAAGCTCTTCTCGGGCAGTGATGCGTAAATTCATCCACATTTAGGACACCCATCTCAAGCTCTTCGATCAGATCGGCAAGGACTTGTCCCCTGGGATTTATTGAGTAATCCTCCCAGAGAGGATGTCTGCTGTTCAGATCTCCAAGCAAGAGAAAGGGCCTACGCAACCGTGCCACGATGCGGTGGAAGTTCCCCGTGTCGAAGTTAGCTGACGGTGGAATGTACGCAAAAATGATAGTATACCTCCTATCCAGGTGAAGCTGCACAGCCACTTCGTGAAAGAAAGAACGGAGACATCATGCCGGGCGTAAACCACGTACGCCCCAGCCCGGCCATCTCGTGGTGGTGGGGTCGCAAAACCCTCATACTCCGGGAGGGTGGAAAGGGGGCACGCGCCTAGCATGGTCTTCCACGGAAAAATAGCTAACGTGGAATGGGACGAGACGAGCCTCCACAGCTCCTCCCAGTTGGCCCGGAGTCCACAGCAATTGCATTGAAGGAATATGCCCTGCAGGCCTAGCTCAAAGGAGACCCGGGTGCCCTCTTCGAACAGAAGACCCTTACGGGAATGGCCGTACGCTTCCTGGAGGCAGAACCGTGGGCGCTGTTGGCCGGAAAAAGCGCTGAAGGCGCTGTCGCCATCGAGAACTTATTGGGGGAGGTTGGGCTCGCCATGCAAGTCTTTTCCTCCCTCCGCCTCGAAACCTTAGGCGGGCGTTGCGTCTTCGGAGGCGGGAGGCCCTCTTTTCGACGATCCACCGGCTCCGATCCACTCAGCCCACCACTAGGTGTGGTGAAGGAGCTAAAGCTCCTTTGTTGCTGTCCACCTTTCTGGGGACAGCTTTGGGAACCCCAGAAGTTGGCCTAGCGCCTAACCTCAGGGGTGTTGCCTTATGTGATTCTAACGACTCGGTGGAGGCACGTGGCCGTTTCGCTTTACGGGAAACGGTCACGTTGGGGGAGGGGGGGGGAATCCTGGTTTTAGCCGGGGCTAGGTGTGAACCCTTTGCGCATCCAACTTTACCAGGGGAGCGCCTGGGTTGAGTAGAACCCGCAGAAGGGCTCCGAATGGGCGTGGAAACAACCGTGCTCGTTAGCCTGGATGGTCCAGTTGCAAAAGGGTGTCTTCCTAACCATTGAGGCATTAGACGTCCCAGGCAGAACCTGGCGCGGCAAGACCAAGTCCTTAGGCTCATGGAATGAGAGTCGCTCTTGGACCTGAACGGCCAGGATTTCTTTTTCAAGGAGATACGCACCACATTGCTTTGAAGAAGAGGAGTGTGGCTCTCCGCAATTGACACACTTGGCTACACATGGTATGGAGAGGAGTACCGAGTCTTCTTAGTCTTTTTCTTTTTTATTTTTTTTAGGAGAGGAGGGCGGGGGTTGAACCCGCTTCTCCCCTCCACCGGCAGGATCCCCCAGGCCACAGGAACTGGCCTCAGCCAGGTCCTTCTCCGAAATAGAGAAGGTCTTGGCAGTCGTAGGGGCACCGGTCGGAGGAGATCCCTTCCTTCCTTGTACTGCCTCAGAAACCCTAGCCGTTTGAGGAGGACCTTGCATAGGGGCGGATTCGGGTTTGCTGCTTGGCGCCGAGCCCGGATTCCCTCCCATGGAAGGCCCTACCGTCTGAGGCTAGGTTGCCTCATGGACCATGTGTATCTCAGGGTGGCCTCCAGCCGCGCCCCCCTTCCCTTCCCAGGACATCCCAGGTCCCGTTGTGGGCGTTGTCACAAGTCATGTATGGGGAGGCACAGGCCTTGACCCCGACAAGGTTCAATATTCTTGGCAGCAGTTCTTTTGAGGGAAGCAACCGAAGAGGCCTGTCTTACCCCTCTCCCCTAAGGGGTTTTACTCTACCAAGACGCTTCACTGGGAAGCGGTCGGCTATGGGCTGCTCCTGGCTTTCTTTGCAGTCCCCTTGGAAAGAACAGGGGGGACTGCGGCTGGAAACAGGGAGGTGCCCGAAAGCATCTCCAGAGAAGGAGGTGAGGGGGAGTCCCATACACCTGTAGGCGTAGGCGATGAGTAAGCCTTCTCTCCGGTTAGCAAAGTTTGGAGGATCCCCTGCGCAAGCAGAGGGGAGATAAACTCCATTTTTTCGGTGGAGCTGCCCGAGGGCGGCTCTGTCGATGAACAAGGGGAAATGGGGAGAGATTTTTTTGGGGGGGGGTTTGCATTCATGGGCATGGTGACCCTATTTTTTCCACGGGAAGCAATCGCTAATCATCCCTCGCAGTAGCCCGCCGTGCATTGGGTGCGTACAGGCCTGGCAGAGCCAGGTGCCGCCATTCAGGACCACCCCTCCCACCTGGTGGCCTGGCAGTCCATCGGCATGGCGGCTCCACCTTAGACACGACGTAAAAACAAAGATAGATGGTGAAGTTAGAAGAAAAGGGGATGTGAGGAAGGTATGGGTGGGGATAAAGCAGGTTGTTAAGAACCGACCATCCTAAACCGGAGCTCAGGGGTTAGGGATCATTGTCTCCTCCCCCCTCAGCCCCGATCAGGGATAGTTGGCTGAGAAGAAGGTCAGCATCTACCCTGTGAAATTAGAGGCTGACCAGAGAAAGTTGTGGGAGAGGTTGTATGAAAAGTGAGGGCTAAGCTGGGGTCGGACGGGGTGCCGAGTCCCGTCAGCACGGCGGCCAGGATGGCACATTGCTGCGCCCCTTACGGGGACATAAAAAAAACCCTTCAATAAATCATCTTCTACTAGTACCTCTTATTCTTCTTATTATTATCTCCATCATTCGTTTAGAATCTCGAATGTAAATGAAAATTATGTCGAGTAATTTCGCGTTAAATTTTTCTGAAAGAAATTTAATTTCATTTTATGTTTCACTTTCTTTTATCCAACATTGGGGCCATTTTAAAATAACGAAGAGATTAATATCTCATCTCACTGATTTAACGCGTACATGCATGTACACAAATGTTTAAACACATGCCAACAAAGATGCATACACGTCTCAAATAGGCATGTAATTTTATCCTTGTATTTCTATATGTATCTGCAAATGCCCATCGCAGCTATCCATTCTTGCTTCCACCTACACTAATATAAATAGATATAAATGAGCAGACAGACAAAAAATAAGCACACGGATTCATACAAACTTATGTGAATAGCTCGCACGAAAATAAAATTCGGATTCCAACTAGTTTTTTGCCTCTATTTACGTAGAATTCATTTAGAAAGCGAAAAGAATGATTTTCATATTTTCTGATTAAGAGAGTCAATGGCAAATAGGCTGTGGGCGAACAAGCGAGAGTTCTTATTAAAGCTCCAATGTGTACAAGCCAAACCTTAATCTTATAGACATTAACCAAGTTTATGTTATTAATCACATAAAAAATTCATTTTGTTCAATACAACGTCGTACGTTATATTAAGTTGGTTGATTCGAACACACCTCTCTTATACTCTCCGTCCTAGTTAGCGTTCCCTACTGTCTCTACATTGCGGAAAAACTCTTAACTAGTAGCGGATACAAAGTCATTGAAATATAGTTATTTTTAGGTTACCTGAGAAGGGGCGGGGTGTTTTGAATAATTTATTAAAGGATTTTACCATTATACAAACTCTTTTCCGGTGTTTTTGCAATCATAGGAGAATTTTCTCGCAAAAATATGTTTAGACTAACATAACTTAAGACCTGCCTCATGTATATGTAGTCTATTTCTTTATCATAAATTTCTTAGATTGAAGAAAAGAACCTTTGCTTTTATTCTTTTGTGCTGATCAGAATTAAAGTGAACGCAAAATTGGCACAAATAGCATGTTTGATAAACTTCACACTCTATTAATGTGGAGGAATGTATATAACGGGGACAAGCAGACGCTAGTTTTTTATACAGTGTCAACCGTTACGGTCTGCATGGGCCAAGACTTCCCCCCCACCCTTCCCCGCTGCCCCAAGACCCTTCGAAGTCGCACGCAAAGACGGAGTTCAGTCAGCAGATTTCGTAATTTACGAGACTGGTTGGGTAAACTTTCAGCCCGGAGTCAAGTAACCATGACTTGCTCCCTTCGTCCGTTAATATAAACATAGGAGGGTGTGAGAGCATTTATAATGAAAATCTTGCTGCCTAAGGCTAAGTCGGCAGAAAATCTATGAACAGGCTCACTGTCCCCTCCGATTGTTTATGTCTATTTTTTGCCAAATGTACAAAATATCACCTACCTCGTGCGTAAACATGAAGGGGTGATGTTTCACAGCTTTGAAAATTTATTCACTAGGAGAGGGGCATAACGGTTGGCTATTGAGGGTTTGCCCCTCCTAAACTCCCTCGTCTCCCTCCCCCCCCCCTCCCCAGTGGATAATCGAGGTATATATTTCGATCTGGAGAAATTTAATTTAGAAGAGAATCCGCGTGGCCATCGAGAGAAGAAGACGAGTCCTTGAGTCAAACAGGGAATAAAGAAGATAGTTGGAACCAAACGGGACTTACCCTCTCGAGGCTGTTCCTTTGGTCGCTTAAAAGAGCAGAGCAGCGGTATCGAGACCAACGCTCCTACCATTCTCTTCCAGAGAAAATCATGTATCTCAATTTTCTGAAAAAGCATAGATATACCCCTTACTATTGAGGAAGACCAAAGTGAATTTTCATTCGAGAAGAGATTCACATCTTGGTTAAGTCTCATCGTCGAGAAGCCAGAATTGGTAACACAGGGATCGGGATAACTTCCATTCATCCAAGATCCCCTCACTTACATCTTCAAGTCAAGAGAAGCATCGTCACTTGCCTCAACCACCCCGTAAGAAGCATCAGCTGTTTTTCCGACCCTGCTCTCCTCCGCGAGGACGTCCGTAGTCAAACTCGCCCCGGCGGCTCACTTTCAAGGTCACCTAACTGTCGACACACTCCGAGTTAAAGGTAAAACGAATACAAAAAAAACATTCATTTTGTTATTTCCCATTCCGTGAGAAGGTTTATTCGTAACAAAACTATTAATATCTGGCATTCGTAACCAAAGTATTTGAATTTCAAATGACTTAAGAACTCGCATTAATTGAGCTCAAATTTCGTGTATTAGAAGTGAAATTTGCTTCAACTATCTCGTATTACTTATTTGTAGTGTTAATTTTTATTAGACCCTCTTACTATAGAATTAGTGTATTTAAAGATTTAATAATTCGTCCTTTTATGTGATTAAAAGTATATTTTGTCAGAGTTGTTTAATTAGATCCTCGAACGCAGCATTGGCAATAGATATATCATAACACGAAGCCTCCTTGGTTAAAGAATTAAATTAGAGCACTTTTAGAGAAAAATGGAACGGATTAACTCATGTACGAATCGAACGTACCTACGCACTCGGCCGTAAACCACGACAATTAAGAAATAGGAAGGTACCATCATCTTCTACTTCTATTTCACCGTAATACTTATTATCAAAATAAAATGTTTTCTTTAATCTTTCTTCCTGGTCTAGAAATTGTTCCCTTAGATTTATTCTATAATTAAATAGATAATATATATAATATTAATCATAAGTTTTGTTACCCTTTACAGTTTGGAGTAAAACTGCAAAAAGTGCGCCTGAAAAACTTTTAAAACTAAACACATTTCTGTTTTCCCGTACGTTACACTCAACCGCCTTATTAGACATTATATTTATATATGATTCTGCTTTGCGTCGTATTTAAAGAATTCTCCACACAAAAAAAATGATCTGAATAAAATACAAGGAATGGATTTCCCTGAAGGCAACTTAGGACACGCAGGAAAATGATTCGATGTTCGAAGGAAGCAGCAGCAATCCTACTGCCCGCCCTAGTAGGGAACAAAGAGGGTTTTTTGCATGGTATGGTGCTCTCTAACCATGTGATCATTTGGAGCAATACAAATATACTTTTGGATTTCAGTAATTACAGTGTTTCTACAAACATTCCCCCCCCCCCCCAACTTTAACATGAATTTTAGATTCTTTACCTTCGTTCCATTATTATTAATTATATAAAATCACAAAACAGTCAAACGTTTGTGTAATAAAGAAGGATGCCTCTCCTATGTGCCTATTATATAAGATGTCTTTCTACATCATCCTACATTCCATATTAAAGGAAGTGATAAAGATGAAAGCAATTGGAATCTCATTTTCTTTTCCCCTGCGAGTATTCTCCACCTTAACACTTGCCGATCCTTTTCTTCTTCTCGTAACACAAATCTACAAAATCATCAAATTAGAAAAACTAATTTTTGAAATATATTTTTTAATTTACTCACTTTTGACTCATTCCCAAACCACTTCTTTGAGTCTCATAAATATCACGTTTTTTGGTATTTAAACACGTCAAAAGGATGTTTGAAGTGTGTAATTACTTCGCTTCAATTTTACACTCACACAGATCAAACCCAACCTCTCAGAGGGTCCCCAGATGCTCTTTAATCAAAAAGGGACGATTATTTGGTGTTGTTAATAGAGTTAAGCCCTACAAGCGGCGTTCTCCCTCGTTATTCACTATTTTCTCTCCTATGTGAGATAAGTAGGAGTCTTGCTACTTCTAGCTTTTCCCGTTCGGATCCTTGAGGATTGCATTCAGTAGTTTCATCTTGTCACGTCACGACTCTGGAAAGAGGTAAAAATTGGGGGAATAAAGGGGGATAAATAAATAGGAATAGTGGAGAGTTTGGGGGCAAATATATTGCTATTTTTCTTTAGGAAAATCTCTCGTTATTATTATCGTCACAATGTAGGCTTTATATTGGCTTTAATAATGGGAATCATTTGTGTAATTCAATGAGAAGATATTCATTCAGTGGGGAAGGAGGGGGGAATAGAGAGGAAGATAAACCAGTAGTAAACAGAGGAATAGCGAAAAGCGGATTATGGGATAAGGGGAATAATCATAAAAGCCGTTCCTGCACAAATTATTCCTTCGTTCCAACCGCCATGAGAAGGGAGAGGAACTCCGCCTTGCTGCCTCCCCTTCCATCCAAAATGAAACACGATCGCGGATGGGAAGAGGGGAATTCAAGGGGTTCATGTGGTCCTTAAGACACTACGAAGCTTTGAAAGAGGGGCAGAGAATCAACAATGACCTTTTTTGCAGGCACAATGACCTACCATGGAACATTCGGAAGTTCATGCACAACAAACTCCACAGCTTCAACCTCACAGCTAAGGCCCTGGTCCCGATCGATCTGGTCGCATACAGACTTGCCTCGTCTCAGGAAGGGGCACGTCGGGGCGCAGGTGAGACAGAGTTGCGTTTTAGTCCGATACGGCAGGGATAATTGGTCTCACAAATTTACATAAACGGACACAACTAGACCAAGACCAAAGTAATAGACAGATAGATAGATAAAGGTGGTAAAAGAGAGATACCTGAAAAAAGGAGGTAAATGGTAAATAGAAACAGGAAAAGTGCGAACGACGCAAGAAAATAAGTAGAGAAAAATACATCCAGAAACAGAAGCTGAACCAACCAGAGGAAAACAGACGGCAAATATAAGGACACTCATCTGTCCTTTTTTTTCTCTGTTTCACTCTTTCATTCTTTCATATCAATTGTTTAGCGTTTTCTCTCCTAATTCCCTTCTCCACATCACCTCTGATTGCTTTTCGAAAACACACCCCTCCCTTTTACATGAATGTATCCATATATTCAATTACATATCTATGTGTATGTCTATGATTACGTTTATATATACATCAGTGTGTGTTATGACTAAATGTAAAAGTGAGTGTATCCCGTAAGTACAGGAATACACACGGTTCAATAAAAGCTCCCGAGAAAAAAACAATGAATTCTCCACATTTATAATGGTTTAATTTCGGCCACCACATTTCCCAGCCGCATTTAGTCAGCTGTAGAATATTTTAAAAATACAGAAGCCAAAATAAATATGGCAGATTCATTATAAATTATGGCTCAAAACACAAATCAAGGGATTTTTATTGTCGTGAAAGGGGAGGTGGGTTCGCCAGTTGGAAAGGATTTGGGAAAAGTAAAATTGCATAAATTAAGGGCAGTGTAACTAAAATGAAAGATAAGAGGAGTGATTCATCAATTGTTTGTTTGCACTTTTAATTTATATATTACGAGTTTATTATTTCGTAAATAGGGAGGATTTGAACCATTGTGCGATTTATTATTATCATTTTCGTTGTCTATATCAGGTTAACTACAGAGTGATCCAGAGAAACCCCAGGCACTATATTTTAGCGCATCGGACCTTGGTTCAGTCTGTACTAGCAGTGGTCCGAGAAACAAGGAGCGCTAACGAGATGGGTTCGATTCCTTGTTATTAGTTTCATCGAAAATACTCCTCAAAGACTCCTAGAACTTATTTCTAAAGTTTTGGGGAGTTGTTAATGTGTTTCCTTTTGATAAAGTTGCGCATCGATATCGGTATGTTAACAAACATTTTAGCCTTTGACACAAACCACATCTCTTGGCGTCAAGTCCTGCAAACATCTCAGTAGGGGGAGGCAAATACTCCTAATTAAAAAGTTATAAACCACCCGAAACTGGTATGCTGGTTTGCGCCATGAGGCAGCATCCACGATCCATTTTATGGTCGTTTCTAACATCTGACTCACAATCGCTTAAAATCTTTTCCTTCAATGTTTGGCCAAATGGTGTATAAACACAATACAAAAACCGACGAGAATAGTAAATATTATGTTGCATTCCGTTCTATTAACAGTGTTTAATTGTCTTGGAATGAAAATACATAATGATGAAATGTATCACCACTACAGGTTAAGTTTTAAATATTTTGGTAGTTAGTTGCCTTTGACGAACTATTTGCGACGATATTAGGCAAACTATCTAAGCCACTTGAGCTCAATTACAATTTTACACCGAAGCAACTACGAAGAAAAACCACGATTGCATTCAGGACGTTTTGATCAGTAAAGGCACCAATTTTGTGGGATTTTCTCTACGCTAAAAAGCCAGCCATTCATCAACTGTGGGCATTATCTGGATGCCCATAACAGACACACAAGAACTAAAGTTAACGTTGGCTTCTTTACCCAAACGCAACGTATCTGAAGTGATCAATACTATTGGATATCTTAGCGTCGCTAAATTTTTTATCCTCAACGACGACAGAGGGATAGTAGAGAGCTCGGCGACAGCGACGCTGCAAGGGTTGTCGCTTCAAATCTGAAAACCTCTACGAGAAATGTCAGAAGCTGTGTTCCTATTATATAAAGCAAAATTGCCTGTTATTACAGACAATTTAGTTAAGAGTAGTGGAGTTAAGGAAGGCACTGATATCACTGAACCCCAACATTAAGTTGGAAGTTCGTCTGATTAATAGGAATACAATTGCATCAACACAATCATTGTTTCCTTTGTTGAAAGCGTTGTAACGAGTGTAACAGGACTTTTGCAATATCCAGTAAACAGTTTTCTTTTATGAAAGGAAGAAAAATTAAAGGGAATGTAAATTCATGGTTGGTTTTATCTTTGGCGGTTCTTAAATAACTTCGATTTATGAGACGAACTTCGCACAAATACCTCAGGTGCTTATAAGCCTTGGATAAAGTTCTGAATCGCCTTTGTTAAGAAGTTCTTGGCGCTCTAATGATCAGATGATTTACATATTTTAGCCAAGAAGATTCTTATTTGACGCCATTTTGGGGGTTTCAATTAACCATGCAGTCATTTGTAAACATGACGGACATACACACACATATGATATGCAACTCTTTCTCGCACATACACACAAACTCACTTATGCAAAAACACTCACACACTATCATACACACAAACACACTAAGTCACTCACACACAAACATTACCTCTCTCATCTCTCTCATTTCTCTCTTCTCTCTCCTATCTGCCTTCTCTCCCCTCTCTCACCTCTCTCTCCATTCTCACCTCTCCCTTCTCTTTTCTATATCCTCTCTCTCTCTTTCTCTTATCGCTCTCCTTTCTACTACCTCTAAGCACCTTGAGGAGAACCATACTCTGAAATCATCCTACCCGCTTTCATTAACACAAAATATTATATCAACATGGCCCCCAGGCTGCGGGGTTGAGGACTTCTCTCACCCAGAATTCTAGAGCAAGCAAAGACAGTGATTAGCCCACAGGCTGTGAGGTTGAGGACTTCTCTCACCCAGAATTTTAGAGAAAGCAAAGAGAGTGATTAGCCCCCAGGCTGCGGGGTTGAGGACTTTTCTCACCCAGAATTCTAGAGCAAGTAAAGGCGGTGATATTCAGCAAAGCTACGCTCAGATGTTATTACCCCGTATATAAAACTATATTTGCGTTTACAAATTAAAAACAAAAATTATACAAAACAAAAGAAAAATATGCTAATATATTTAATTAGTAATCAATGTTAGTTTTTTTTAGTTCGGGTATTCAATGGCAAATTGACTTTATCAAAGCGACTTATCGATCAATATCCGGATGATCTTCAGGTGGCGACGAGCGCTGAAGGTGAGGAATAATCTTCTTCTTCGAGAAAAGACAAACATTTCCTCGCAGGAGTACTTCTATTCCCTCCGCTTCAATCCCTCATTCAGTGGAAAGTTCAACTTAGAAAGTTTCGTCTAAAAGGATTTGTTTTCCTTTAAGTTTTACCCTAAAGTTGAAACCATTTAAAGATTTGGACAATTTAAATGGCCACGATCCATATCACATACAAAGAAAGAGCAAAGAGAAGTTCTGGAGGTGGTAGCAACCACCACAGCGCTTTCACCATACATAATATATATCCCACGCTGTCATTAGAAATATCAGAGGTCTGCTAGAGGAAAAGACCAGTGAATCTTTAATAGTATTTCCATTTCTTGTCCTTGGGTCTTTTGCTGAATAATGTTCAACTACAAAATGTGATGTGGACAAAGTGTCTGAAAGAGGAGGTCGAAAGGGCAAAATGATGAACCAACGAGGTCAGTTATTCGAACTCCCGAATCTTCGCAAGTCGTCTCTCTAAGGTGCCGGGTGGACGAATGGTCTGAACGAGTCGTCAGTTGCATCTCAGCGATGGGTAGAATATTGGTTCGGTTACCGCCACACTCTACTTCATTCTTTTTCAACCCTCCCCTCTTTCATACTTAGACCTTTCGCTTTAGCTCTTCCATGAAAGATTTTCTCCCTGGGTAGAAAAGTCTTAGTTATGGAAGGCAGTGGACGAACCTAACCTAACATATTTTAGGTTCTCTTTTTAATTTTATAATAATTTGAATATTTCTTAACACCTTTATACCCCTTTATTTTGGGCTTTATAACCACTTACAAAAAAATAATATCCTTTCACCATTTTACCCCACAAAACGGTTAAAATTCATACTTCTGAATGACTACTCGTTGTTAGAACTTGTCCCTATGAATCTTTAATACTCCCTCTCGGCCAAAGTATATAAGGTTGATGAATTTTAATTTTCAGCCTGTCATTTTGGCATTTCTGCTTATATTGCTTTCCTCCCCGTCCCTTCAGCCCTTATGTTTGCGCTGATTACAGTTTCATTCGTGTTTATACAACTCAGTTATTCCACTGTCTCCCTCATCGCAATCGGCATGATCTGAATCTATGCGTCCCGTTACCTCTTCGCAGACGTCGAGGCAGCCTTCCAGAGTGGCAAAATCGCCAGCTTGATCGGTGTGGAGGGGGCACACGCCATCCAGAACTCGCTGGGGGTTTTGCGAGCCTTGCATGACCTTGGAGTCCGTTATATGACCTTAACCCACACTTGCAGTACTCTTTGGTGAGAATCTGGCCACCATTGTGCATAACTCAACCCGGGGCAATGGGCTCAAAATTGAAAGCGCGAAACCGTTAAAACACTTCCAAATAAAATTTTAAAATAGGCACGAATCGCGTGTTTTATGTGTCAAGATGGAAACTGGATGGTATGTGAGTGTGTTGTATCAACTTACTTAATGTTTTGGTCCCCCATGCTTACCAAAGGTCACATATCACGTTCCTCTGGCGGTACTGAGTATCGTGGGAGCCTTAACATAACATAATTTCACGGATGACAAAAGCCACAAGGGCCTATCAAAGGTCATCCGCATCTGTTAAAACCCACCCACAAAATGCATCCATAGGATTGTGTCAGATCATTCATCTACAATATACAATATAAACAATCCATAGGATTATGTCAAATCATGCATCTACAATATACAATTAGAACCATCCACAGGAATGTGTCAAAAACAAAAAGCATCATTATCAAGGCTCGTCAAATCCAAATCAATCATAATATACAATAATAAAAAATGCAGCCACAGGAATAAGTCCAGAATATCCTCCCAAATTTAACCCTCCCTCCCCATAAAATCATCTAATCTACGTTTGAATACATTCAAGTTAGGATTGTCTACAGTCTCAGATGGCAAACTATTCCAGTAATCTACCACTCTATTGGTGAAAAAATATTTTCGAACATCCAACCTACACCTCTGTCTTTTTAATTTTTAAGTGGTGACCCCTAGTCCTATTACTACCTTCCAACTCAAATAATTTGTTAAATACAACTTATCCATCCCAGAACAGATTTTAAAAAGCTCAATCATATCTCCCCTCACACACGTTCTCTCAAATGAGAACATATTTAGTACCCTCAGCCGATCTTTATATTCAAGGTGCTTCAGGGAAGGTATTATTTTTGTTGTCCTCCTTTGTACTGACTCTAGCAGGTTGGTGTAATGTCTAAAATTTGGGGACCATGCAGGTATACAGTACTCTGAATGTGGCCTAACATACGAGTTGTAGAGTTTAAGGATAACCTCTTTACTCTTGTATCTAACTTTCCTCTTAATGTATCCTAGCACCCTATTTGCTCTATTTTTTGCCTGAATACACTGCTTTAAAAACTTCAGTGACCTATCTACTACTATGCCTAAGTCCTTCTCATCCTCAACTAAATTCAGCCAATGCCCATCCATTTCATAGCTAAATTCCCTATTATCCCTTCCCATGTTAAGAACTTTGCATTTTTTAAGGTTAAAAGTCATCTGCCCCTTCTGAGCCCAAGTAAATAACTTTTTTAAGTCACTCTGCACTTTAAAGCTACCCTCAACTTCTTTGACTACGGCTGCCAATTTAGTGTCATCAGCAAAAATTGACACTTTGCTATTTACAGCCTCCCCAAGATCATTTATATAAACTATGAATAATAAAGGGCCTAGAACCTATCCCTGAGGTAAGCCACTGATAACGTCCCTCCACTGTGACCTCACCCCATTCAGCACAACTCTCTGTTCCCTGTCTTTCAGCCATTCAGTTATCCAATTCAAAACTTTACCATATATCCCATGCATTTTTAATTTGTGAATTAGCCTCCTCTGTGGAACCTTATCAAAAGCTTTGCTAAAATCTAAGTAAATTACATCAACATTCTCTCCCTTATCTAATTGTTTAGTAACATAATCCATAAAATCCAGTAAATTTGTTAAACACGATCTACCTCTTCTAAACCCATGCTGAGTATCATTTATTAACATACCACACTCTAGATGGTCAGAAATCCCCTTCTTAACTATCTTATCAAGAATTTTACAAACGATAGAAGTTACTCGTGAGCTTACCGGCCTAAAGTTATTTGGGTCCTCTTTACTTCCCTTTTTTAAAACTGGCACTACATTCGCTAATTTCTAATCATTAGGTATTTCTCCAAACTCTAGTGATCTAGTATATATCTTCTCAAGAGCTACTGCAATACTATCTACACCTTCTTTGAGTAACCTAGAATGAATGTTGTCTGGGCCAGATGACTTACTAGTATTTAACTCCAATATAAGCCCTTTAATTATTTCCCTGTTCACATTAACGGTATTTAACACTACTTCCCTTGACCTATAATTATTATCAATTAATCTATCTTGATTCTCTTATGTAAATACTGAAGAAAAATGATAATTAAGAACATCTACTAATTCCTCATAAAATTTTTTCAAACCCCCTTCATATCTAATTTGATCCCTGTAGCAGGATCAAATAAACAGGACAAAGAAGGCACCAATGATTTGACCCCATTTGATGCACATGCCTCGAGGTGAGGCTTTCATTCAACGAGTTATAATTACCAACAAATTGTAATTAAGAGCCAATTAATTACCAATTATCTTATTGGTTTAAGAAAGATTAGTGAAATGGCATGTGACAGCATATAGAGTGACAGAGACGAGTGAGTTGAATGCGAAGGTGATCTCGGTAACATGAGTGAATATGTAAATGAAAATGGTCTGAAGCATCAGCAGTGTGGAAAAATCGTGATTAATATCCACGCTTTGATATGATTTGTTATGAAGTATGGAAGGAACCCAAGTGCCATTGGGGATGAATCTTGCCATAACCAAATAAATAAACCTCATTTGCGAAGATAAAAAAAAAACAAGGTTTGCTGACCAAGAGTCGATTGCTCTCGCGTATTCTGATTTATGACCTCACGACCTTCACTTGCAATATTCCCAAAGTAACCTTAAGAGGACCTGAGCAATTAAATCATTCGATAGAGAATGTAAAACAACATAGGGGTTTCAGGTTTCGTTAGAATCGGCTGAATAGTTATGATGTTTTTGCCAAATAATTCCTCGGCTAAACATGTAAAACAATATAAGGGTTTCAAATTTCATTAGAATCAGCCGAATAGTTTTGAGGTTATTGCCAAATAATGCCCCGGCTAACCTTCGGAGGACTTTGACAATTATATCATCGAAAAGAGAATGGAATTCAACATAAGACTTGCAAATTTCGTTAGAAACGGCCGAACAGTTAAGATGTTATTGCCAAAATAAAATAATTCCCGGGCTAACCTTGGGAGGACCTTGGCAATTATATCATTCAATAAAGAAGTCTAAGTACATCCATGCATTAGTGCATACATAAATACACTGACACAGTTGCGTGCCCCCCCCCCCACACCTTATTCCAAATTAGCCTTTTCACATCGAATCTCCTTCACCCCTTTTCGCGCCGTCATAAACCCGCAGTTCGAGACGAGGAAAGCTCGGATCGTGGCGAGGCGTAAATATGTCGCATGTCTGGCAGCGGACAAAAGGTCTTTCGCGCGACGATACGGATTTTATGAGAATTCGGTGATCTCTCTCGATTTTAGCTCATGAGGGAAATAAAAGGGAAAATTCTCCCTTAAGTCAGGCAGAAGATTTTGGACCTACTTTGTGTGCGGAGTTAGTCCCACAAAGGAATCAGTTTGCCCGTTGCAGGAAGAAAGTTCAGGGAATTTGTGTTGTTGCCGTCACGGTACTTGTAGGTGCCAAACTTCTCGCAGAGGGCCCCCCCCCCCCCCCCGCCATTCAGAGTCAGAGATTACACAGGACTTCTCTCTGCGGATTACCCTCAACAAAGCTAGGTAATCATTTTGGCTACCCACTCCAGGTGCCAATAATCGGAACGAACACTTCGAGGAGAAGAATTCCTATTTGAGTCACAGTTTGACTCACCTTCGCGATCCGGCCTAGGATCATTACATCAGGACGCCGGTCTAGGATTACCTACACATTCAGTAATCTCGGACGACTGGGCTAAGTGCGAACATCGTCAGAAGAAGAAGACATTCACCGTCACCCTCCAAATACTTACGAACTTCAAGGTATCGTTAAAGTGAATTATCCTCTACCCTAAGTTCGTTAGTTTAACCGTTAACTAGAATTTCCATCTCGAGCTCATAACCTCGATTATTTCAAGCGATTAATTCAGTGCTTAATTCCATAATATTATTCAATTCATTCTGCCGGGTGCAATTAAAACTCAAGCATCCTAGTACGTAGAATTCAAGTGTAATACCCACGACATTATATAGACTTACCTATTCAGTGCAAAGATTATTCTTATTTAGACCTATATATGCTATTTCATATTTCTAATTCATGTATATTAAAGATTATTTTTGTATATGTGTGTTTAACTATTTTGGACGATCCTTTGGCAATTAATAGGCAATCCAATCGGCTTAATTCACAATATTACATAAGTCCACCCATGACTGGCTTTTACTGAGTAAGAACACACTTTGATTAAAAGGCAAGCACCGGGGTTATTCTTATTCACCGTAAGTAGCTACGGTAGGTGTATTGGCTACATTTCACCTCCACTTCACCTTGGTGCGGGATTATAATATTTTCCTAGGAAGTGAGACTGGGATTACCCCCTCACTAACCCTCGACACAACATAAGTTCAAATTTCGTTAGAATCGGCCAAATAGTTATGATGTTATCGCCAAAACAAAATAATTCCCGGGCAACCTTGGGAAGACCTTGGCAATTATATCATTCGAAAGACAATGTAAAACACCATAAGGGTTAAAATGTAGTTAAAATCGGCCAAATAGTTCCACTGTTATTGTCAAAACAACAAAAAGCAAAACGGGCACCGACCGACCGACCAACACAGTGAGATATAGAATCTCCCGTGACTAAAAAGTCTTCGAGTGCAAAATGTGTAATGGTGGCTTCTCGATTTTTTCTGCTCTCTTTCAATATTTCTCATCTTCTACCATTAAAGTAGGTCAACATCCATTTGATAGATAAAATAATAATAGCAATAAAACTGTTCACGCCTTCATGCACTGTCAAAAATAAATTGCTTCAAGTTCTTATGAGCAGCAAAAGCATTACACTGCCAGCGCGAAGGGTTCTATAGTTCCCCCATAGTATAAGAAATACTCTAAAAGTCATTATAAGTCATTATAGTCCCTAACGATGCATTACTTTTCTCAAAGTGCTGAGAGCGCGTTGAACAAAGAATACGAGGAGGTTGGCCCTGCGACAGCCAAAGGAAAAACACTTCGGCAAGGTAAAAATCAATGCTTTGATCTCCTTTTGACTTTAGATTTTTTACTATAAATATACGAAGATGAAGTCGAGAAAACCTAGTAAACAAGTCCGAGTATATAAGGTCCTTAGCATATATCAAAAGAATAAACTGGTTTGACGGTCAAGGAGACAACGCTGTCGAATGTTAAAGTGAATCCCTAGAACTGCAAAATCTGTGCAATCCTGAAAAGTCACCATATTTAATATATATATATCCCAAGCTGTCATTAAAAATATCACAGATCTGCTAGAGGGAAAGACGGATTTCAATCTTGTCTCTTAGGAGATATAAAAATATCTCTGCGGATGCTGTTCGGACATTCAGAATATGAACGACGTCAGGAAGCTGTATCAATTTGTATTCATGGACAGAATTAGAAGTTTCTTTCGAAATAAGAACCTTGCTGTGTCTCCTTCTCGGCAAACTCTTTTGGTTAGGAATTTTGATACTGCCTTCAGACATTCCGGGGGTTTTTTTTTCATTCAAAGCTATTAGAATTCTCTTAGGTCAATGACTCCCATGTATAGCTGGTTTGCTTTCTTGGGTACAACACTGGTTATTTGAGGCTCTTACTTAGTTTGTTAGGATGCCTTACTTCTCTTTTACCTTGCAAATTCAATTTAGATTCTTATAAGTCATTACATCGTGTGAAGTAACTGACTTCGTCCAGAATGGTGTTTAGTGCCCTTTTGACAATCTCATTCTTTCATATATTTTGATGCGTAGCATGGACTAATTTTTCTTTTTCTCTTGTAGTAAAAGATATTTTCTTCTAAATTACTCCTTTAACACACTGAACAGAGTGTGATCATCCACTATTCTCCAAAAGTCCCTAAATCACAACCAATAAGCAATTATGTATGGTTATTAGGTGTAGGCTATTTATATAAAATCTTAGATGGGTAATTTCCTTTTATATAGAAGACCCAATCTGAAAACTTAGACAATCACTTTGTCATACAAAGTTATACCCTAACAAGACGAGATATTTTCTCATATTCACAGTCCATTCATTCCTTTACTCAATATAAATCAAATTTAAAAAGAATTGAGCAATGAAGTTAAAAGATAGAAAATTGGGTGTGGGATAGTAAGATAGGGTATAGTTAGAAAAAGTGTTGTTATAGTAGAAGGGTTTGTGTGCCAGTACGTCTGGCAATATCTTCACTTGGGCTTCTTCTTGTCCTTCATGTATCTATTAAACAGAATAAAAGCTTTCAATCCTTTGTTTTCGGGTTTGCTTGAATTGGGTCTATAGAGCTTATTCAGTTTTTTACGTCTTCATACATGTACGTTTCACATGCTATATCCGTTTTTTTTACATTACGTTTTGCATCATATTTACCTCTTTCGTGTCCACTTTGGATCTTTTATCTATTTGTTTGTTATCATTTATTCTTCCTCTTTTTATGTTTAATTTTTCCACTGCGGGTTTTTTTTTAAAGACCTACATGACATCATGTATGAAATAGTTCATTTGATTGTCCTACTTTTTGTAATTTTTCTTAGTTAGCGTTTTTCCGGGGTATGCTAATGATACAGTGGTACAACATCCTCCTGCGTATGCAGTTTGCTGAAGCCAAATCCTCGTCGGTAGTTTCTATTTCGGTGATCAAGTTCGGGTGGTCTTATGCCTTGAAGTACTCTTTCCGGTATGTATGCATAAATCTTCCTCCATGTGGCTTTTGCCTTGCTGTGTAGGGCCACGTTTAGGGGTTCGATTTCAGCTAAATTATGCAGACTGTTTAAGGGTATGTAGTGCAGGCGAGTGACATTAAATATAAGCCGTAGTGCCTGCTTCTACACCGCTTGTGCCTTTTTTATTTGGGTTTTGCTTGCCAGGTGTAAGAGAATAGTGGTGTACAGCAAAAGCGGTCTCACCAAGGTCATGTATAATTTTCTTTTATTATGGGGAAAAGCTATCTGAATCTGTAGCGGTATCGTAGATTTCTCTTGGCCTGTACGACCTTCACGTTAAGATACTCGCTATAACTTTAAGTCCAAGAGCCCGAACTTCACGGGTATATGGGTAGAATTCATCCCGTACTAATATATCGGCTGTTTTATTACGTCCAATGGGAAGGACTTTGAACTTATCCACATCAGTACGTATCTTGTTCTGATTTTCGTAAATATTAAATTTGGCTATTCCGCCTGCAATCCTGTTTGCAATGTCGGCTGGGTTAGAATAATCGCTGGTGATCACTTGTGATATGTCGCCAGCCAACTGAACATAAAAGGCGTAATCCTGGATAGGGAGGGGAAGTGCACTTGTGTATATCGTTATAGCGTTGGGCTCAGACAACCCCCTTGAGGTACACCGGCTTTCATGGAAAAGGGCTGTCCTTTAAAATCATTAATCTCGATAATTGCCTCCCGGTCTTCAAGATAGTCGCACAAGAGTTTTGTGATATTTGCTTCCAATCATATATCATATAACTTCTTTTTCAGTCCTGGGGTCCATAATTTGTTGAAAGCCGATGTTACATCTCTGACCACGATATCCACGTTCTTATTATCAGCCTTTGCGATGGCAATGTACTCGATCATCAAGGCAAGGGCTGTTTCCGTTCCAAGGTTTTTATGGAAGTCATGTTGCTGCTTGTTGTAACGGTCCCTTGTGTCCAGATAGTCCCTCAGCCTGTCGTTGAGTAGTTTTTCAAATAAGTTCCCAATAAATTATAATAGGGATATCAGCCTGTAGCTCTTGACTTTCCCTTTAGGCTTTCCTGTTTTTAGAAGAAAAATCATCCTCGCTCTTTTGAGTAGGTCAGGAAAGTACTCAACGTTCAGGCAGCCATTAAAGAGGTTCATTATTGCCATATTGATGTTCGCTGGGGCATTTATTAAGTGCACTCTAGTAATACCTGAAATACCTGGGGCTTTCTGTTTGAAGCTTTTTAGTGGTGCATCAAACTCATCATGAGTAAATCGTCTTCCTTCTTCCTCCGCCCGCCGAGTGACGTGCACGTAGTGTAAGGGCGTTAAGGCTTGCCCTCGCTCCTCCAAATTTGATAAGACTTCCTCCTCATATTCCATGTCAAAACCCACGTTTTCCTCTTCTGTAACATTGAAATTCTTTTTCCAATGTTCTCTGAATTGATGTTAAATTGCCCGGTCATCCGTGATCTTTATTCTGTCAGCTGTGATGGTAATGTTGATCTTAGTGGGAAGAGTACTACTTAACCTCTTGATCTGTGTCCAAAACTTGGGGTCGCCTTTCATGTCCATTGTATCAATGATTCCCTCTTATATCATCTTTGATTTCTCACTGATTAAAAATTTAAGCTCCAAACGAAAGTTCCGAATTTCTCGATAACGAGATGCTAAGTTTTCGTATACTTTTATTTCCAAAATTAGTTCATCTAATATATTTTTCCTCTGAATAATATCCTCGTCCTACCGTGGCGCCGGGAGAGTCTCGTACTCTACCCTAGGGATGGCCACTCTGCCAGTCTCCTTTAGTTTATCCATAATGTTTTCGAAATGTCTGTCGATGTCTTCAAGCATAGATCTATCCAGCTGTTCCACTTGATAATCTTGTAGGATTCTTTTATAGTCGTTCCAGTTTGCCTTAGGCAAATACCTGCGAGTTGAGATCTTAACTTGTTTAGGCAACGTTGAAATGATAGTAACTATACTAATGTGTTCTGATGTAGTATAGGGCCCTGCAATTCTCGTATGGTTAGAACAAAGTTAGCATTGGTGAGGATAATGTCAGATGTCAGATGTCAGGAGTTGTGGAGGATCTTCTCGTTAGGTACGTAGCGAACTCTGGGCCAACTCTTTGCACCATATTTCGTTCCATACGAAGGCTTAGGTAGGCTCCTGATCCATTGAATGTCGTGGTATAGCCTGTTCTGTTTCCTTACAGCGGGCATTAAGTTCGCCAATCAGAATGGTGGAGTTGTTTCTCCTAAACAAGCGGAGAAAATTGGGAATAGGAAGATATGGCCGTCTTGGGGGTTGGTACCCCACATCTATAACAAGGTCGTGGATAGTAGTGATATCTACATTGCGAGTTATGATTCCTCCAGGTTTACGATCTCTTTGCACTTGATTCCTTTACGCACGGCTATTGCAACACAGTCATATATTTCATTAGTATTGCTGGTCATAATGGTGTAGTTTTTTTATCTTAATAGGATTGTTATCTGCATTAAGACCGTCCCCAGAGATTAGGACTACGTATGGGTCTACTTCACGAATGATGTTATTGTAAACAAACTTTTTATCTTTCTAGCCATTTACATTGAGCGAAAAGATCATTATTTTGTTGATATATCTCGTATTGTACACTGTTTTATTCTTCCTGGATGATTTGGACTTTCGTTGTTTCTTGAACTGCTCATGGGAAAGATTAAAACATGATTCAGGGCATATTTCGGTGTTGCCACCCTTTATTGCCGAGAGCCCGTCTTCTTTGCTGGTTTCTCAATCGTAATCCTACTTAGATTTCCTCTGGCCACTCCTTCAATTATATCCTTGACTTTTGACAATCTCAGAAGTAGAGCCGATAGTGCTTAGGTCTGTAAATTTATGCATAGGTGTAGTTTGCTTGCTTTCTTTGGCGTTCTTGCGTTGTCGGCTCGCTTTTTTAAATATATTTTCTCTCTGGGCTAACTGGTTAGTTTCCATCGTTTTGGGTGTTTCAGGTCTATTGTGTTTGTTCAAACGTGGGTCCCTAGATCTTGATCTATTTCTTGATGCCGGGTTAGGTTAGCGCCCTGTCCAAGTTTGGTATATGTGACGTGAGGGGGGATTATCGGGAAACCACATAGGTTTCATCCCGTTTTGTGTCAACATTCTATTCGATTCAGTAGCATAGCTTCCAGAATTGGCTATATTTACAAAGTGAGCGTGAATTACGCACATGACTAAATCCAGGTTCATCCACAGGTCCAATGTCGCGTTTTTTCTTTCTCCTGACTTTTTGCCGCCTATGCGAGATCTTTCCTCCTGTATTTTTCTTTTTTTTTCGTTTACCAAGTTTTTCTTTATGGGGCAAGAAATTGAGAGAGGCCGGTGGGGAGCATCACAATTAAAGCATTTCTTGTTTCCCCATTGGCGCACTCTTTCTAGGTGTGTCCAATGCCGGCGCATTCTGGGCACACTTTGCCCTGGAATTTGCAATCCTTTCTCGCGTGCTGTTCTAAGGCGTAGCATGAGAAGCAAACCTATACAGATACAAAGGTGTAGGAGAATAGCATAATGCTCCCAAGTTTTGCCCACCTTCCTTCCGGCCCAATATCTGGTGGTCTTGAACCGGAAGAAACCGCCGGCCATTTCAGCTATCCACCGAGTTCCTTCCCGGAATGTTTATCGATAAATGGGAGCACATCTTTGCTTCTGATAGTTGCCAGGAGTTTATAAAGGACGAAATGGAGTAGCTTGACATCTAATCTACTCTGCCGCCCTGAGAACCTCTCCCGAGTTTCGAGTATAAAAGACGAATTCTTTTAACCCTCAGTAGTAGAGCTTGCACACGTCTGGCGGGGCAGGAATTGTCATCTATCGGTGTAGTGGTAATTCGTCGAAGCATCAAGTCTTTAGAGAGGAGATCGGTCCCAGTTAGGGAGGCTCCTTACCCCGTTGTTCTGCAAGGCAGTGCGGACCCAAGCTAGTACTCACGTGTAAGAGCCGAAGCTACAAACAGCCTCACTCTGGCTCCCTAAGCGAGAAAACTACATCTCGGCTTTTCTCCGTGAACCTACGCGTTGATAAGCCCCTTTGCCCCCCCCTCCTCATAGAGGCACCCAAGATTCCTCGGAGATCACGAGCATGGGGCCTTCTGTAACAAGAAGCTCCCGTCACCGCCTTCTTCCAGCAAAATCATGACGGAACTGTGGGATCAGGTCGGTCCCTGGAGAAAATAACCTCAGCGTTTCCACCCCTTATCTCACCACCATCAGCGCCATCCGAACATCACGTTCCAAGGTAACCCTTCCCTTTCACATTCCCCGACTTCACCGCGAAGATTACCAGCATTGCAAGTGTATAGGGATTTGTATGGTTAATAGTAATTTTCAAGGCAAGTGAGACATCCGAGATTCACTTATTAATTTATCTCTCAAAGCACATTATTTGTATATATATATATATATATATATATATATATATATATATATATATATATATATTCTTGTTTAGTGTTCATTAAAACTTTATTTTCGTATTGTTGTGTATCTAACTTCCTTTGGGTCGCTTGCTGGCAAAATTCATTTCAATCCCTCCGTAGCCAACCTCTAAGCTCTGAGTCAATAAACCCATTCAGGACACGGGCCGAACGAAATATAAGGAGTAGTACGACGACCCCTCCGCATTCGGGATAATAGGATATATATATATATATATATATATATATATATATATATATATGAGTCGGGGAAAACTCCAATCACCCCTCTGCCTATTCTTCGACAAAAGGTTTCTCTCTCAATGCATGTAACAGAGATCTTAGTACAAAACATTATTAAATTCAGCTTCAGACGCCTCATTAGCCATCTCAGATGTCTGGAAGGTAGCCTTAAATAGGTGTGTATACTCATCTCCGTCACGGTTCTTAAATTTGTAAATTTCAACCATTGGCAAGCCTTGCTTTGCTTCTATCTCCTTCTTCATTTCTTCTTCACTATGTGATCCCCCCCAGGGATCCAAACGACGGCAGATTATCAATCTTTGGGCTGAGACGTGTGGTGGAACCTTCGCTGTAAGGTGAATTTCATCGAGCTTCGTGCGAGATTTCACGCTAAGAAGCTTGTCAACATCCTGGTTGTTGTCGCAAAATGCTAGATAGCCATAAGACTGATCCACCAATCGGCATAACGCAACTCCTATCGTAGAGAAAATTATAGCGAAAACCTTCTCCCTCGGCGACTTGGGGCAGTACTCTTTAACTCAGACCAGGATTCACTTCTCTCTCCTGGGGTCGTCCATGACGGCTCGCTAGGGGAGCTCTCTTTCCTTGGAGCCTACCAAGCTCCTATCCGAATTGTGTCCCGATTACTCTTTTCTCGGTTCACTTTTTCTGCCCTACCTAGGATAAGTGTCTAAACAGGGCCCACCTGCCGGTTCTAATTAATATGCCCCTACTGGGGCCCCCTTCCTCGCGCTCGCCATAGGGGTTCCTTCTGGGGATCAACACCTTAGAAACCGGTGATCTCTGCAGGCCTCAATTGGCAGAGAAGTTATAAGAACAGGAGATATGCTGCTGACGTTAGAAAAGAGGAGATTCCGAGGCGGAGCCGCTGCCTTTTGAAGGAGGATGCGCGCGCGCGCACGCATGCCCGCGACTCATCAAATGAGGCTGGTGCCGTCAGCTGTCAGCGGTCTTAATGCGTAGGGGATTTCTTCGCCTACTTCCAATCTTGAAAGCTGAATCGTAAGAAGGTAGGACTTCCTAAGTTCTCTTGATGAGTGTAGAGTATCTCTATTCAAGTGAATTGCAGTCTAGAAAGAACTTCGTCTAGGTACAAGCTGAAGATTATGCACAATTGGAGCTAATTTTCCTCACACTTTTGAGGGTTTCAAGCGAGCGATGCTATTCTCAATTGGTCTCTAACCAATACGAGGACCTCCGTCATAATGATCAGGTGAAATCGAAGGCGATTCAAGAGATGCACTTTTTTTTTAAAGAATAAAAATGTATTTAAAAAATCATACCTAATAGTAACTAAGACGATCCACTATCCGGGATCCTGGGCCTGGTGTTTAGTTTTTATATCGGTAGAATAGAATGGTCCGCCTTTGACCGACTATGAGGAAAAATATTAAAAAAAACTGACAATAAGAACATTAAATTATTCATGGTGGGCGGTTTTCTTTTTCACCCCTCTATCCAAATGAAGTGGTTTCCATTTTACTATCTTCTCTCTAGGCTGTATCGGAGATTTCTACAAGAATATGATTGTATTTCAAAGCCGATCTGGCGGCTGCCTACTACGAGTAGTTAATGCGAGGTAACTCGTGGACTACTCTATAGATGGCATCACATTAGAGCTGGCTGAACAGCATCTTCGAAGCAATGCGCTGCGTATATCTTTAAGAAGGAAATTCTGGTCGTTCGGGCTACGGATCGTCTCTCATTTCGCGAGGCTAAGGACTTGGTCTTGGCGCGACGGGCGATGCCTGGAACGTCTTATGCCTTAATGTTAAAAAATACATGCTCTGCTACTGGCCAATCCAAGCGTACGAGCACTGTCATTCGGAACATTTCTGCAGGTTCTATCCACTACGGGCGCTCCCCTGGTAAAGCTAGCGGCACAAATGGTTCACACCAAATCCCGCTAAAAGCAAGGCTCCCAACCCATTCAACCCTCCGTAGTGACCGTGTCCCCAAGGCGAAGCGGCCACGCGCCTCAAATGATTCGTTAGATCCACAGGAAGAAACACCGCTAGTCGTGATGCCGTCTTCCAGGGTTTCTAAAGCTGCTGCCCGAAAGGATTACAGCACCAAAGAAGTTTCGGCTCCTAGAGCCACATCCAGTGCTAGGCTGGGTGATCGAAGACGGTGAATATCCAAAGAAGGGACCTCCGCCTTCGAAGCAGAACCGCATGTCTAAGGTTTCGAGGCAGAGGGAGGAAAAGACTCGCGTGGGAAGCCCAACCTTCCCCGATGAGTCCTCGAAGGTAGCAGCGGCTTCAACTCATTATCGGCCAACAACGCCCCGAATTCTTTTTGTGGAAAGCGTAGGGCTATTCTCGTCAGTGTCTTCTGTTCGAAGAGGGCTCCCGCATTTCTTCCAAGCTAGGCCTGGAGGGCATATACCTTCAATGGATTGCCGCAGACTCAGGGGACCATGCTGGGCGTGTGTCCCTTGCCCACCCTCCCGAGGTATAATGGTTTTGCGACTCCATCACAACAGGAGGGTAGCCGAGCATGAGGATGCGCCATTAACCAGCGGCATGATGTCTCCGTTCTTATATTTGCTTTAGATACCTCCTTTGAGGCAGTAGCTGGCAACTGCACCTAAATAGAAGGTATACTCTCATTTCTGCGTACATTCCACCGTCAGCAGACTTCGAGGCGGAGGACTTCCGGTGGGTCGTGGCACGGTTGATGAGACCCTTTCTCTTGCCCGTGGCTTTAAACGGTAGATACCCCCTCTGGAGAGACTACTCGATCAATCCCAGGGACCAGATCCTTTCCAACTTGATTGACGAGCCGGGAATAGGTGTCCAAAATGTGGGTGAGTTTGCGCATCACTTCCTGAAAACCGCTTTACTTTCCTGTTTTGATCTATCTCTGTGCTCTCTTGATGCACACCCCGAGTTTGAGGGGAGGTAGTTGAAGATATCCATGGTAGTGATCGCTTTTCCATTCAAATATTATTATTATCTAGGCCTCTACTGCCTGAGAGCCAACTGCGGTGCTGATGGGCGCGGGCACGAGCGCAATGGTCCACGTTTTAGAAAATGACTGATTTCTTTGTCTCAGTAGAAGGGTTTAGGTCAATGGATGAGGACTTTAATTTCTTTTCCGCCAAACTCATCGCCGTGGAGCTAACAACTATTCCTAGAAGTTCTGGCCGTTTTGCACACCAACCGCTTCCGTGGAGGTCTCCCAATTGCAAGACGTCTCTCAAAAAGAAGCTTATGCCTACATGCGCTATTAAGGCCGACCGAACGATTTCACTGTCGGTGAATTTCGTCGAGCTAGGGCTAGGTTTCAGTTGGTTTTGAAACACACCCGTCACACTTTCTGGTGGGCATATGGGTCTTCACTTAACGGAAAATACCCCTTTAGCAGACGTGTGGAAGAAGGTCAAAAAGATTTGGAGTAAGTTCTCGCAGGACCCCCCTCCCGTTTTCCATGAGAATATGGTCGCAATCTCGGACTCTGCTTCCGTGGCGGAATCCTCCGCGAACGCTTTATACGCATTCTTTAGCCGAGATGTTGCTCCGCCAGCATTCAAAACGCGTCGTGATGTCGCGGGAGGCCGCCCACAGGAATTTACTTCCAGATGTGAAGAACCCTTCAACATATGTTTACAGTGAGTGAATGCGCTCGGCTCTCGCTTCGTCCGCGGACAACGACCCTGGTCCAGATAATGTCTCGAACGCCATGCTTCGACACCTGGGTGAGCGAGGCATGGCCTTTCTGTTAGATGGTTCAACAGGATCAGGGTAGAGGGTATACTCCCAGACTCATGGCGATTCGCTACTGTGCTCGCTTTTCTCAAACCCAAGAGAGATCACTCTATCCCGGCCCATTTCCGTTCAATCTCTTAAACTTCCTGCAGCTCTTCTAGGCACCACAGGGTACCTCCCTGAGGCATAGCCTGAAGGAGATGCGGAACCCTCTTTAAGGTGAGGACCGCCATGGAAATGTCCGCAAACTATCTGGAGACAGAACTTCGAGACCTCGCGTTATATACTGTCGATTTCATGCCGATTGGATTCTGAGTCGGCAATTTCGTTACCTTGGCTGTTTAAGTGGCCTGGTAGCCATCAAAACAACAACAGAGTAGGAATGTGCAGTTGTAATGTATGACTCCCAGGATTTTTATGGCTACGGAGTAGCGAGAGAACAGTCACTGAAAGGAAACTAACGCGGTCCTAGAGTCGGCAAAAATATTATAATTGCCCGGGCGCTGGAGTTGGAGAGTGTGCAAGGCGAGTCTGATGTCTATAAGTTCCGCTGATGGAAAGAATACTACAGATGGAAGGACATACCGCAAAATACAAGAGTGAAAAACCACATCACTTCCAGAGATGAATGTTTTCGTGCTTTTGAAGAAGGCTGCACCAAGCCGGGGTTGAAAGTTGTCCCTTGGGGCTACTGAGGAATAGTTGATGAAACTGACCATGAAAGCTTGGTCAGTTGGAAGAGTGCGATGCTATCCTCAAAGCAACGGAGTGGGGATTTTTTTTTTAGCGCCCATCTGGCGACTGGCTTCAAGGGCATAAGTCGCTGAAATTAAAATTCCAGCCTAGTGCAAGACTTCCTTAAAATTGCGAGAAGCAAATTACAAAGATAAAAACAAACAAAAAAAGAACAAAAATGAAGCACGATCCGGCGTTGGGAGGGACGGAGACCCGCCTCAATGGAGTCCACAGGAATTCCATTGAAGGAATATGCTGTTGAGGCGTAGCTCGGAGATGGGGTCTTATTCCAAAGGAACACCTTCATTGAGATGGCCGCACGTTTCGCAGAGGCAACACTACGGGCGTTGTCGGCCGGACAGAATGTTGTAGCCTTCAAGAAGTAATCGGGAGAGGTTGAGCTCGCTCTGAGTCTTTTCCCTGCCCTACCTCGAAACTTTTGATGGGCAGAGCGGCTTAGTAGATGGTGTCCCTCTTATATCAAGCCACGTGTCTCCAAATCAGCCAGTCCAGCCTTAGGTAGGAGCTCTATTATTAGGTGAGGCTGGGTGTGAACCTCGGTGACACCAGTAGGTAATATGCATTTTAACTCTACTTTAAAGGATAAAAGATATTAAAACAGCTATTTGTATTCAGGTACAATTATACGAGTATTTGTCACATATATAGGACTATAAACATAGCAAAAATTAAACAGTAGTTAACAAAAAATGTAATACTCTTTTAAAATAAATAATTAGTCTAACAAAAAATAAAATCCTTTAGCAAAATGTAATAAATATACCATCAACTCTTTATTCATTCAATGCAATCCTTGTTCTTCATGCAGTTTCACAAGTTTTTTAATATCAGAGACTATAGTTGTTAAAGACAGACGAAGATCACCTCTTCTTACTATTTCTAAGCAGCTGCGAGCTTTGGATAGGAGGTGTGACACTTTACTAAAACCCCACTCAACCAGATAAGAAGTAGGAAAAGCAATAAAATATAATTTTACTTCATCCCAAAGCAAAGGGTATTTCATAGCAATTTCATGACCTGTCCATAAGTTCATGACACCATGCTTAAATCTACCTAGAGAAGTTTGATCACTCTGTAACTCAATGAGGCTTTCTTGTAAACTGATATCAACATCATCTGCATTAATTCCAAATGAGTCTACCCCCCAACCTGGAATGTCCAGTTGTAGAAGATCTCTGAACCTAACTTCCATATCACTATGCAATTTATCCAAATGATTAATGTATACTAAAATATCATCTTCTTTCAGCTCACTCTCAATAGTGCGGAGGGTTGAAAACTGTATCAACTCTTTTCGCCCCATATTTGTGTTGAACAGCTTAATTTTCCCCATAAATGCACAAATAAACTTTGCAAGTTAAAATATTTGCATTTTTACCTTGTAGCTGTTTGTTCAAGATATTTAGCTTTTCTAATACGAGGGGTGGTCAATAAGTTTTGCAATTTGGATATAAAGAAAGGAGATATGAGAGAAAGTGTTTTATTATTTTTCAATTTAACTACCCTCGACTTCAATGCACTTGCGCCACTTGTCCCTGAGGCTTCGAATTCCCGACAACCAGAAATCTCCCGACTGCTGTTCAATCCACTCCTGGACGGCGGCCTGGACATCTTCATCATCCCCAAACCGGCGTCCACGCAGTGCAGCCTTGAGCTGGCGTAATAAAAAGTAGTCGCTAGGGGCCAGATCTAGACTGTAGGGTGGATGGTTGAGCTCCTCGAATCCGCACTAGCGCAGGGCAGCTTGTGCAACTCTGGCCTTGTGGACTTTGAAGACGTTGAAGTCGATCATGGGGCGTGAGGTTTCTAGGGACCCAACGGGCAGAGACCTTGGTCATGGCCAAATTGTCGTGGATGAGGCTGATAACACTTCCATGTGATATTCCAAGTTCTCGCTCGATTTCTTCGACCTTCACCCGTCGATTTTCGAGGATCATCCTCTCCACACGGGCCACATTGTCCTCGTTGGTCACGTTTGACGTGAGTCCTGGACGGGGGTCATCTTCAAGGGACTCACGACCATGGTGGAACTCCCTATTCCAGCGAGCAATGGTTGCATAGTAAGGGGCGGTGTCAGTGTACACTGCAACCATGCCTTCATGGATCTCTTCTGCATTCTTGCCATTAATTGGTCAAAAATCTGATCACTGCGCGGGGCTCAACCTTCTCCACTGTTGAAAATTTTGTGACTGCCAATCGGCGATCAGCTACTGCTTCTTAAATAGACGAGGCAGGAGCGTTCGGCTGCAGGTCTTGACTTTTCATAACTTGTCCTAACACCCCCACAAACAGCCATTCCCCTTCCTCTATTTTGCCCTACCGATTCGCAAAACTTATTGACCCCCCCTCGTATATCTGTGTAAGGTAGAATATGTCACATTTGGCAGCAATGATTCTTACTCCGAGCTGCTTACCATCCAGAAATAACACAACACTATCCCAAAGTGAAATGAAGCTATTCAGACAATTGCCTCAAGAAAGCCATCGCACCTCTGTATGCAAAAGTAGGCAGGCGCTCAAACCCTTCTTCATTGGTAGCACAGAGTTGTCGGAAAAGACGCTCTTGAAGTGGATTTGACTTGATAAGGTTGACTGTCTTGATTACACTATCAAGTGAATCTTTCAGACGTCTTTCTTGTTTTTGCGCTTATTCTCCAAATGTATATTAAGCTTACTTGGTCGCATACTATCATTAGAAAGTGTAGCCATACATAAAAGACACAATGGCTGTGTTATATTGTCTGGTGAATGTATAAAACCATAAGCTAAATACTCACTGGAGTATTGTCGACATTTTTTTTTCGTCACCGTAGCCATGGGTAATCTGTGCTGAAGAAATTTAATATATTAATGATATATATATATATATATATATATATATATATATATATATATATATATATATATATATATATTACATTTTAGAGCCGAAGCTCACCGCAACAGAATGAAAGGCGCTTATCTCAGCGGCGAAAAAGGAAGAGTATTTCTGAGAAAAGACCCAGAAACAACCTCCATTGCCTGTGCAGAGCACCGAGTCTGTGCCCAACACCAACTCCTATTGCAGTCGGCCACGAAAATTTCAGACATGTCCAATAAATAGAAACGCTCATAAAAATAGCTGCATTGAAAATTTTGTTTTCCTTTTTAGTGCTAAATACTTGCCCTTGATGGTAAATATTTGACACCAAAAAAAGAACCGCAAAACAATGCAACTATTTTTATGAGCGTTTCTATTAATTGGACATGTCCGAAATTTTCGTTGTTGATTGTACATCCTGGTACTCTTTACCTGTACCTAAATGCAAAACAGCAGAAATGTACTCCCTCAGGGGCTAGATCTGCATTAATTTAAGTAATATATTATATATACATATATATTACTTAAATTAATGCAGATACAAAACGATAAGTACAATCATCAGAATCTAAGATTAAATGCTAATCTCGTAAATAAGCCCTAAGTGAAACCAAAGTGAAAAATGATTTGGTGTAAGCCTAACAATGGCACACTTTATTTACAAACAAAAATGCTCAGTTATTTACTTATAAAAGTCTTATATTATTGTGCTTGTGGTAATCTATTATAATTTTAAAAACTAGTAAAAGTACTACAACTTTGCAGTATTAGGGTAAACAAATAAAAGCTACTTACATACTATAACGCCGAACCACTTGATAAACAGACTGTAAGGATTTAAAGTTCCACCTGAAGTATTTTCATCAAGCCAACAACGGTGCCAGGCGCATAACGATGAAGCGCAAAATGGAGTGCGCAGCAGAATAAGCTTGTAAGATGCAAAATATTTGTTTACAGATTAATGTAAATCCTATTATGCTAATTGTAGGGAAATCGTCCCTCCCCCTTCTCTCGTGATGGAGTCACGAGGCGGTTACCGCAAAGACATCCGGCCACAGGCACCGTCGGGGCAAGCGCGTAACCGCAGCGCTGCACCACTCGGCGCTATGAAAGACCTAAAGGTTAAAATGCAAGATCTTCCGTAAGGGGCGCGGCGATTTGCCTTCCTGGCCACCGTGCTGACAAGACTCAGCGTCCTGTCCGGCCCCAGCTTAGCCTCTTGTCCTTCTTTCTGACAAACTGCGTTTTTACCCTACTTCCTCACTCTCAATACAACCTCTCCGACAACATTCTCTGGCCGGCCTCTAATTTCACAGGGTAGACGCTGACCAGCTTCCTGTCAACTAACTATCCCGGATCGGGGCTAATGGAGCAGGAGACAACGTTCCTTCACCCATGAGCTCGGGCTTGAGGTGGTGGGTTTTTAACAACCTGCTTCATCCCTACCAACACCTTCCTCAAATCCCATTTCATTCTCCCTTCTACCTCTATTAATTTTTACGCCGTGCCCAATGTGAAGCCGCCATTCTGATGTGCTGCAAGGTCACTAGGCGAGGAGAGTGGCCTCAAATGGCGGCAACCTGTTCTGCCAGCCGCGTAATCACCCGTCGCAGAGCGGGCTACTGCAAAGGATGATTACGGTATGTGTCCCGTCAAATGTATATGGTCACCATGCACGATGATAAAAATCAAACGAAAAAAATCTTTCTCCCCTTCCCCTTTACCATCGTCGGAGCCACCCTCGGGTAGCTCCACCGAAAAAATGGAGGTCTCCCCCCCATCCTCCTATGCTTTCACAAAGACCCTACAAAACTCTTTGAATGGAGAGGAGGCTTACTTCTCTCATTTGCCTAGGGGGGTAGGGGACTCCTCCTCATCTCCTTCTCTGAAGCCGCCCTTTCTATAGGGGAAGTCCCCCTTTTACTTTCTAAGGGGACTGCCAAGAAAGGCAGGTGGCCCATAATTGACCGCTCTTGTGGGAGCGGCACGATAAGGCCAACCCCCTTAGGAGAATGATGGAAGTCATGGCCCGTCGGCCCCTTCCCTCTAAAGACCTGTGAGCTCGAATATTGACTTAAGAGGGCGTCACCGTACGTGCACCCCTATCTTTCCCGACCAAAGACGTTCTGACCAATGAGACCTGTGATGTCCTAGGGGGAATAGCCACATGGAGGCCTCCCTGAGATGGACATGGTTCCTAAGGCAACCCAGCCTCAGAGTGTAGTAGCTTCCATGAGGACGGAACTGGGCTCGGTGCCAAACACCGAACCCGAGTCTACCCCTGTGCAAGGTCCTACTCAGACGGCCCAAGTCTCCAAGACCTTACAAGGAGAGAAGGGACCTCCTCCTCCTCCTCCTCCAACTGGTGCTCCTGTGGCAGCCAATACCTTCTCTATCCCGGAGAAGGATCTTGCTGAGGCTGTTCCATCTGGCCGTGGGGCTCCTGCCGGTGGAGGGAAGAACAGGGTTCATTTGGTTCCCCTCCTTTCGTAAAACGAAAAAAAAATAGAAAAAGACAAAATAGACTCGAGGCTCCTCTCCATCCCCTGGAGGCTGTAGGAACTTATGCGTCTGCTGCCACTTCTATAAGTGACCATGGATCGGTATGCCCAGCCCCGTTGCTCCCCCGGGCGGGGAGTCCCTGAAAAAGACTAAAAGTGCAAATATGCAGACCGGAGCCTTGATTTCGTCGGGGCCCGTCATTCAGAAACTACCTGACGTTTTCAAGCTTGCTGGCTTCAAACGCTTCCTTGTTATTCGCTCCACTGATAGCAACATTTTGGCTAAGGGCAACATGATCCATCAGAGGACAGCTTTAGCTAGCATGATTGGTAGAGAGCCAAAGGTGACCCGTTTCTCGAAAGGAAGCTTTTGGCGAATGCCTTGAATCCCTCCAAGGCGGCCTTCGGACGCTTGATGGCACGCCTGTAAGTGTGACGCCGCACTCTACCATGAACTTCGTAAAATGAGTAGTTTATGCGAGGGAACTCCTGGACTACTCCATAGAGATCATCACCTTAGAGCTGGCATACCATGGGCCGGTCAAGGTCGAACGTGTGATGAGAAAACAGGGAGGGACCTCGAGACCCACCCCTACACTCTTCGTCACGTTCGACTGTGACAAGCTCCCTGACTCGGTGCGTGCCAGTTGGTATCAGTACCGCGTGAAGGCATTTGTGCCCCTGTCGCGTAGGTGCTACTACTGTTACCACTTCGGGCATGTTAATCGCTCGTGGAGAGGTGAAAATTCAGGATTACCTGAAGTCTGTAAGTTGCTCCAAGGCCGCACATGATAAGTCCAAATCATGTGTGGCCAAGTATGTCAATTGAGAAGAGCCGCACCCAGTTCTTCGAAGCAATGTGGTGCGTATCTCCTCGAGAAGGAAATCCTGGCCGTTTAGGCACAGGATCGTGTTTCATTTCGCGATGTTAATGACTTGGTCCTAGCGCGCCCAGCGCTACCTTGTACATCCTATGCCTCAATATTAAGAAAGACACCCTCTTCCCCTCGCCCCTCCAGGCCTACAAGCAAGGTCGTTTCCGCGCCCATTCGGAACCCTTCTGCGGGTTCTACCCACCCCGGGCACTGCCCTGGTAAAGCTGGTGACACAAAGGGTCCACACCCGGACCAGGCTAAAACCGGGGCGCCACTCCCTACCCTTAGCGTGACTGTTTTCTTGACGGCGAAACGACCGCGCGCCTCCACCAAGTAGCTAGACTCGCAGGAAGTAACACCCATGAAGGTGGTCGTGATGCCATCTTCCGGGGTTTCTACAGCTGCCCCCCAAAAGGAGGACAGCACTAAATGAGCTTTGGTTCCTTCGCCCACACCCAGGGGTGGGATGGGTGGCTCGGTGATGGTGTGTACTCAAAAAGAGGGACGCTCTCCTCGGAACCCGCCCCCCTCACCTAAGGTTTCAAAGCGGAAGGAAAAAAGACTCGCATGCTGAGCCCAACTTCCCCCAATATGCCCTCGAAGACGTTAGCACCTTCACCGCTTTGTCCAGCCAACAGCGCCCAGAGTTCTGCCTCCGGGAAGCGTACGGCCATTCCAGTGAGGGTCTTCTCTTCTAAGAGGGCCCCCGCTCCATTTTCCTCTCTCGATCTATCTTTGTTCTCTCCGGATGCACAGCCTGATTTGAAGTGAGGGGTGGTCGATGACATCCATGGTAGTGAAGAGTGATCACTTTCTGATTCAAATATAATTATCTGAGCCACTGCCGCCCGACATTCCGCCCATGTGGTGCTTAGCGCTGGCGCGGTGGTCAGCATTTCAGAAAATGACTGATTTCTGTATCTCAGTCACAAAAAGTTAAGTTAGTTAATTAAGCCGTTGAGTTCTTCCCAGGCAACCTCATCACCGTGGGCCTAACTACTATTTCTAGAACGTCCTTCCCTTTTGCACGCCGACCACTCCCGTGGTGATCAGCCAAGTGTGAGACAGCTTTTAAACAGAAGTGTTATGCCCACCATGTGCTATAAGCGACGCCCGAACGATTTCACTGTAGGTGAATTTCGTCGGGCTAGGGCTAGGTTCCGGTATATTTCGAAGCACGCCCGCCGCTCTTCTAGGCGTGCATACGTGTCTTCACCTAACGGGTAGACGTCTCTAACATAGGTGTGGAAGAGAGTCAAAAGGATTCGGGACAAGTTCTCGCAGGACCCCGCGTCCTTGGCGGAATTCTTAGCGACCGCATTCTCCTCAATCTTTAGCAATGAATGTTGCTCCGCCAGCATTCAATGCGCCTAGTAAATTCGCAGAAGGCTACAAACTAGGCTTTACCTCTAGAGGCGGAGAACCCTTCAATGACAGGTTTACTCTGAGTGAGTTGCTTTCCGCTCTCACTTCGTGCGCTGATACAGCCTCTGTTCCGAATGATGGCCCGTACGGCATGCTTTGACATCTGGGTAAGTGGGGCATGACTTTTCTGTTAGATCTGTTTAACATGATCTGGATAGAAGGTATCCTCCCAGAATCCAGGGGAATCGCTCCTGTGCTTGCTTTTCGCAAACCAGGGAGAGATCAGTCTACTTAGAGCGGCTTCTGCCCAATCTCTCTAACTTCTTGTGTGCAAGCTGATGGAGAAATTGGTAAATGTTATATTAGCCTTTTGTCTCGACAGCGGAAGACATCTGTCTCCTGCACAGTGTGGCTTCCGCAAGTTCCACTCAACATTAGATGCTCTGCGGCGACTGAAAAATTCTGTCTGGGAAACCTTCCATCGTAGACCGCACTACGCCACGGTGTTTTTCGATCTGGAAAATGTTTATGATACCGCATGGCGATACGGTATCATGGAAATTCTCCACACGATGGGGTCGAGAGGAAGCCTCCCAATCTTTATAACTAAGTTTTTCTAAATGGTCGATTCTGCGTACGGGTGGGGGGAGCCCTCTCTGGCCCAATGGAGCAGGAAAAGGGTGTACCACAGAGAAGTGTCCTCAGTGTCACACTGTTTTCCCTGAGCTTCAACGGCATCACTTCGGTGCTGCCAGAAGATGTTCTTGTTACGCTCTACGTGGACGACCTTTCGATCTCTTTTGGCGGAGCCAAGATGCCAACTCTAGAGCATCGACTCCAACAGGCATTTAACCGCCTCTCTCGCTATGCCGAAGCACACAGGCTTCAGTTTTCCTTGACCAAGACTAAGGTGGTGTAGTTCTGCCACCATCCACGGCTCCAGCCTGAACCCGAATTGTTTGCCAATGGGGTGCACCTGGGAGTGGTGGACTTGCACCGTTTCCTTGGTCTTGTATTTGACCGACGCCTCACCTGGGAGGCTCATATTCGCAGCCTTAGGGTCTCTTGTACCCGTGATATTGATATTCTTCGCTCCGTGACGTTGAGCGCCTTGGCCGCTGATAGGGCCACTGCCTTACTTTTTTATCGATCCTTTGTTCGTTTGAAACTCAATCCACCACACAGGCCTTCGCCTGGCAACCGGTATCTTCCGCAATTTCCACATTGAGAGCCTACTTGTTGATGCTGTGGAGATGCGACTAACTCTGCGCCGTGCTCAGTACATTTTTTGCCTGTACGCGCGAGCCTGGCACCTCCCGCCGTCGCCAACAGCTCTCACTGCATTCGCAGCTGAGAAATGCCTGCCACACTCTAAGTCCTTCGGGTTTATCGCCAGGAAACTCCTTCGAGAGCCACCCTGGAGGGTACCACTTTTGACTATTGTTCGCCACGCCTCTTCTCCCAAAGCTTCTACAGCGCCGGGAGTATTGCGTTCGGCCTTTTGGGGGCACACTCGCGTTACGCTCGAACTGTACCAGTATATACCAATGGCCCAAGTCCGAAGATGGGGTCGGTTTCCACGCCGTATCGCCTCTGTTTGAAATCAGCGGGGATCTGCCAGGCGCTGCGTGTGTCTTTACGGCGGACTGTTGCTTTGATGAGGGTGCCAAGACCACTGTTTTGCTCTTCCTCACACCGATTACATGGCAGGAATACGGGCAGCTCTCCATGCTGCTTGGCAAAACAGAGTGTCATTAAATAAATAAAAAATAAATAATGTCTTTTGTAATGCGCTCTTCAAGGCCTGAGGCCTTCCCAGAGCGCACGTTGTGCTGAGATGAGAATGGAAATTCAAGAGGGGGGAGAAGGCAATACTGAAAAGATGCGTTTTCAGGAGACGCTTAAATGCGGTAAGAGAGGGAGAAGACCTGATTTCAGCAGGAAGAGCATTCCACAACTTAGGGGCGCAGATTGAGAAGGAGCAGTTCCCCATTGAGCAGAGGGATAAACGAGGAATATTCAAAAGAGGTGCATGTGATGACCGAAGGGCCCGAGGGACATGGCGTGGTGAGAGGACAGAAGAGAGGTAAGACGGGGCTTTGTTGTTTAGGGCCCTGAAGTGAGTACGGGATCTGACAGGGAGACAGTGCAGTTCATGCAGCAAGGGTTTCGAGGGAGAGAAGCGAGGGCGACGGAGTAGAAGCCGGGCGGCATAGTTCTGTACAAGTTGAAGGGGGCGGAGAGAGGAGGATGGCAGATTCACAAGCAGAGAGTTACAGTAGTCAAGGCGTGAGGTGATGAAGGCATGAACAGCAGTCTCAAGACTTTGGCGATCAAAGCGAGAGCAAATGCGAGAGAAGTTACGAAGGAAACATAGAGAGGATTTGCTGACATTGCGGATATGAGGCTTAAAGGAGAGATGCTCATCAAAAGCAACACACAGATTCCTAAAGCAGTGAGAGAAAATGACAGTATTACCGCCCAGAGTAAGCGAGGGAAAGAGAGATTTAGATTTTTTGACAAGAGCAGGGGTGCCGACGAGGAGGACCTCAGTTTTGGAGTGATTAAGCCTGAGGAAGTTGGTAGAGAGCCAGTCATAAATGGAGGAGTAGGCAGCCAGGAGGTCAGTGATAGAGTAGGCAAGAGACGTGGGGGATGAGGAAACGAAAATTTCAGTGTCATCAGCATATAGGTAGAAGCATAGACCGACGAGATTACGGAGAAGGGAACTAAAAGGGAGAATGTAGATACGAAATAGTAGAGGACCAAGGAAAGAGCCTTGTGGCACTCTAAATGGGCCTACCCCCAATGCCGTGACGGCTTCAGGTTGCTTTCCTTCGTCTCCGAATTGGACACAGTCGCGGGACGCACCGTCATTTGATTGAGCGCTCACCTGCACATTATTATGATGACTGCTCTTCTCCCATACTGTTTCTCACATTCTTGGTGAATGTCCTAGTCTGGGTGATCTTCGTGCACGCTATATGTCCCGGTACCGGGATCAGCGGGTTCGCTACCGTTTGTCCCTTGTATTTGGGACGGATTCGTGCTCACTGACTTGTGGACTTTATGACTTTGTTGACGAGGCTAGCCTCCTCCACCTTATTTAACTGGGATGGGTTTTTTTTTGTTGGTTACACGTTCCTACGCCAGGGGGAGGCCCACCTCCCCCCAATGCTGGAGCGTGCTTGTTGCCCTTTTACTTTTTTATTGTTATTGTTGTTTTTTTGCATAATGTTATTTTAGTGTGGCCTAGTACTAGACTGTCGTGGGTATCTCGACTTATGCCCAACTAGGCAGTCTTCAGATGGGCTCCTAAATTGCTTTTCAAAAATCTCCAACAAGGCAACCGCACTTTGGCAGCGAGCCTCTGAAATCACCGCGAGTGTAGAGGGTGATACATGGTTAAAAGAATCTCACGTTACAGGGTAGACATCACTGAAATATTATATGTCGGTTCCTAGGTTCCAATATATAGGAAGGATCAGGTGTTACAAATTTATAGGTAGCCAATTTATAGCGAAGGTGAATTAAGTTTCTGATTCCTTGAATGATTCTTCAAGGGTACTCTTATTTAGGCCTGGTTTACCGAAGATTTTCGGGTAATCAAGGTAAAGAAGGACTTTGAGAAAGGACCTAGCAAAAATATCCTTTTATTCTAATACGGGCAAATTAAAGGGGCAAGCAGCACGTCACGAAGTACTTTGCGGGCGACTAGCAGGTGTCTATTCAACACGAAGTATTGAATTCTGGAGCGCTAATATGGGAACGAATTAATCTTAATTCCTTAATACTTAGTAAATCTTAAAGTCTTAATGATTCTTAATGACAATGACATCTCTTACTGAATTGCTCGACTATATATACAGTTTTATTTCCAAGAGGGCGTGGCCTAGACTCGTCCGTGGGGCGAGCCTTCATCGTCGAGTTCATTATTTTCCACCCCTAGGGCAGAGCTATCGAACAGCAGTGTTTCTCAGATTTACCTACATATTCCAAAAGTTTTATTTCTATTATAGGATTCACTAGTCACAGATCTGTGTTACAATTTCTTTTGGTCAGAGTCTGTATTTGCCCAGTTGCTTTGTAGACTCCCGTCTTTTGATAAATCTATCCCAATACGCGAATTGTGACTCGAGTCTCTTGAGCCGATATTAGTCTGCCGCGCGCACCTCCAACGATCGCCTGACACCTCTGTTTATACGAATTGACATATATTTTTATTCCTTATTTTCAATACAAATTCGTATATGCAAGTTAATATATACATTCTCATCTTATTCACACAAAAAAAATAATGTCTAATATGATGAGTTTTTCAGGATTTAATAAGACCACCGCGCGTCCATTTTGTAGAGTTTCTCGCTGGGCCTATTGAAGCCTACCTATTACATAACCCGAGCACCAGAGTATACACTAGACTGTAACGCAATCTTAGGGTCGCAAAAAAAAAGAAGAGTTTAGTTTCCACCGATTTGAATGGGCGAAAAATATATGTAGGTACTCGTTCCACGATTTCATGTAGGAAAATTTGGGGATCTGTTCCGAGACAATTAGTGAAAATGGATATGAATTTGTATAATGCTACGTGAGTTCATTCAGTAGGTAAAAAAGGAGAAGAATAGGAAATGAAAATTTATTGATCCTAACCCTACTAGCGGAAATGACAGGGAAGTTCAGCCACACTCGATGTGGTTAGTCACTGGATGGACCCCCGATTCGGGCAGACTTCACGATGATTGTCATATGGCGTAGGTAGCCGTAATTCAGACTTGAAGTTACACTTTAGTTTCACAAATGAGAAGTAAATGCTACAAAACGAATACAGGGTGGTGATCAAACCCCTACTGAATTATTTTATTTTTTAATTGTTCTGAAGTCTTCACCTTCTCTCACCCTTTGTTGGCTCTAGACAGGCAGGTAAAAGGAAAACAAAAGACAACCTTTTTTTTAAATTTTAAGAGCTCATCTGGCAACTGCACTCTTGGGCAATAGTCGCCGTATTAAAACTACCTAGTAATATACTACTTTAAAATAAAATTAAAAAAAAAAACAAAAAAACACTAAACATAAAAAAGGCAACGAGCAGGAAACAAGCTCCGGCGTCGGGGGAAAGTCCGCCTCCACCCGGCGCAGGAATGTACGACCAGCTAGAAAAAACCAAAAAACTCGAACTAGTTATATAATGGGGAAAAAGGCCGGCCGCTCCAAAAAGTCTCAAAGTCCACAGGTCGGTGTACACGAATCCGATCCGAATAAAAGGAAGAGGCGGTAGCGACCCCGCCCATCCCTGTACCGGGAGAATTAACGTGCGCGAAGATAACCCAGACTGGGACATTCAACAAGAATGTGCCAAACAGTCTGGGGGGCAACGTAGTCATCAGAATAGGGCGCAGGCGAGCGCTCCATCAGATGGTGATGCGTCCAACGAGTGTGCCCAATTCAGAGACGACAGAAAGCGACCTGAAGCCACTAGGGCATTGGCGGATAGGTCCATGGTAACAGTCGCGGCGAAATGTCATGCAACTTTAAGTTTCCCTGGAACGTCTCCCATCTTCTTTACCAAGGAGTCCGAAGAGCTGCCCATAGGCGCTGTCGCCTTCGAGGACTCATTGGGAGAGGTTGGGCTCGCCATGCGAGTCTTTTCCTCCCTCCGCCTCGAAACCTTAGGCGGGCGTTGCGGCTTCGGAGGAGGGGGGCCCTCTTTTCGAGGAACCACCGTCTCCGAGCCACTCGCTCCACCTTGGGGCGTAAGCGAAGGAGCCGAAGCTCCTTTGTTGCTGTCCTCCTCTCGGGAAACAGCTTTAGGAACCCCGGAAGATGGCCTAGGGACCATCTTCAGGGTTGTTGCTTCCTGTGAGTCTAACGACTCGGTGAAGGCGCGTGGCCGTTTCGCCTTACGGGAAACGGTCACAATGGGGGAAGAGGGGGGAACCCTGGTTTTAGCCGGGGCTGGGTATGAACCCTTTTTGCCGCCAGCTTTACCAGGGGATCGCCCGGATTGAGTAGAGACCACAGAAGTGCTCCGAATGGGCGCGGAAACAACCGTGCTCGTTGGCCTGGATGGTCCAGAAGCAGAGGGTGCCTTTCTAACTATTGAGGCATATGACGTCCCAGGCAGAGCCGGGCGCGACAGGACCAAGTCCTTTGCCTCGCGGAATGAGAGTCAATCCTGGGCCTGAACGGCCAGGATTTCTTTCTCAAGGAGATATGCACCACATTGCTTCGAAGAAGCAGGGTGCGGCTCTCCACAATTGACACACTTGGCCACACACGATTTGGACTTACCGTGTGCAACCTTGGAGCAATTTACACAGACTTTGGGTGACCCTGAATTTGCACGTCTACATGAGCGATTCGTATGGCCGAAGCGGTGACAGTAATAGCACCGCCGCGGCAGTGGCACGAATGCCTTCACGCGATAGCGGTACCAACCGGCACGCACCGACTCAGGGAGCTTGTCACAGTCGAACGTGACGAAGAGTGTAGGGGTGGGTCTCGAGGCCCCTCCCTGTTTTCTCATCACGCGTTCGACCTTGACCGCCCCATGGTCGGCCAGACTTCAATGGAGTAGTCAACGAGTTCCCTCGGGTAAACTACTCCTTTCACAAAGTTCATGGTAGAGTTCGGCGTCACACTCACCGGGGTGCCATGAAGTGTCCGAAGAGCACTTATCTTGGCCGCCTCGGCGGGATTCGCCGCATTCACCAGAAGGCTCCCGTCCGAGAAACGGGTTACCTTCAGCTCTCTACCAATTGCACTAGCTAATCCTCTCCTCTGATGGATCATGTTGCCCTCGGACAACATGCTGCCATCAGTGAGCGAATCTCGAGGGAGCGTTTGAAGCCAGCGGGCTCGAAAACGCCAGGTAACCTCTGAATCATGGGGCCCCGATGTCATCGAGGCTCTGCCCTGTGCACTCTTAGTATTACTCTTAGTCAGGGGAGGCAGAGGAGGCAGATGTCTCGATCTTGGCTTGGTCGCTTGCCAGAGTGGCAGCAGACCCATCTGTCCCCGCAGCCCCCGCGGATGGAGAGGAGCCCCGAGTCTTTTTTGTCTTTTTAGTCTTTTTCTTTTTTGGAGAGGAGGGCGGGAAATGAACCCGCTTCTCACGTCCGCCGGAAGAAGCCCCCAGGCCAGATGAACCGGCCTCAGCCAGGTCATTCTCTGAAATGGAGAAGGTCCTGGTAGTCGTAGGGGCACCGGTCGAAGGAGATCCCTCCCCTCCTTGAACTGCTTCGGAAACCACAGCCGTTTGAGGAGGACCTTGCATCGGGGCGGCTTCGGGTTCGGTGCTTGGCGCCGAGCCAGGATTCCCCCCAATGGAAGGCCCTACCGTCTGAGGCTGGGTTTCCTCAAGGACCATGTCTATCTCAGGGGGGGCCTCCAGTCGCCCCCCCCCCCCCCCCAAGACATCGCAGGTCCCTTTAGAAGTATCGTCACTAGTCTTCTTTGGGGATGCATGGGCCTTGACCCAGGCAAGGTTCAGTATTCTTGCCAGCAGGTCTTTTGAGGGAAGTGACCGAAGGGGCCTGGCTTCCCTCTCCCCCCTAAGGGGGTTTGCCCTACCGAGCCGCTTCGATGTAGAGCGGCTGGCTAAGGGCTGGCTTTCTTGGCAGTCCCCTTGGAAAGAACAGAGGGGACTGCTGCTGGTAAAAGGGAGGCACCCGAAAGCACCTCCAGAGAAGGGGGTGAGTGGGAGTCCCATACACCCGTAAGCGAAGGAGAGGAGTGAGCCTCCTCTCCAGTTAGAGATATATGGAGGGTCCCCTGAGCAATCACAGGGGAGGGGACCTCCATGTTTTTGCTGGAGCTGCCCAAGGGCGGTTTCCTCGATGTTATAGGGGAAGTTGGGGGTTGTTTTTTTTTAAACTCATCATTGGGCATGGTGACCCTCTTTTTGACACGGGATGCAATCGCGCATCACCTCTCGCAATAGCCCGCACTGCGGGAGGTGCTTACAAGCCCGGCAGAGCCAGGCGCCGCTATTTAAGACCACCCCTCCCTCCTGGTGGGCTGGAAGTCCATCGGCATTAGGCCCCACCTTAAACACGGCGTAAAAAATATATAGATTGTGAAGAGGAGAGGAAAAGGGATGTGAGGAAGGTATGGGTGGGGATAAAGCAGGTTGTTAAAAACCAACCACCCCAGACCGAAGCTCAGGGGTTAGGGAACATTGTCCCCTCGCCCCTCAGCCCCGATCCGGGACGGTTGACTTAAGAAGAAGGTCAACATCTACCCTGTGAAATTAGAGCCTGACCATTGAAAGTTGTGAGAGAGGTTGTATGAAAAGCGAGGAAACAAGTGTTTTGAAGGAAGGAGAAGAGGCTAAGCTGGGGTCGGACGGGATGCTGAGTCCCATCAGCACGGCGGCCAGGATGGAAAATCACCGCGCCCCTTACGGGGGGCCGCGCCAAAAGAGATCGAAAGGTCGTCCACGTAGAGCAGAGCAAGAACATCTTCCGGCAGCACCGAGGTGATGCCGTTGATGCTCAGGGCAAAGAGTGTGACATTGAGGACACTTTCTTGCGGGACACCTTCTTCCTGCTCCTTTGGGCTGGAGAGGGCTCCCCCCACCCGTACGCGGAATCGACGATCTCGCAAAAATTCAGATATAAATATTGGGAGGCGTCCCCTCGCCCCCATCGTGTGGAGAGTCTCCATGATACCGTATCGCCATGCGGTATCATAGGCCTTCTCCAGATCGACAAAGACCGTGGCGTAGTGCTGTCTACGAAGGAGAGCCTCGCAGACGGCATTTTCCAGTCGGAGCAGAGCATCCGACGTGGAGTGGAACTTGCGGAAGCCGCACTGTGCAGAAGACAGATGGCCTCCACTGTCCAGGAAAAAGGCTAATCTAACATTTACCAATTTCTCCATCAACTTGCACACGCAAGAGGTTAGAGAGATTGGGCGGAAACCGGTCGGAGTAGAGTGATCTCTCCCCGGTTTGCGAAAGGCAAGCACAGTAGCGATTCGCCAGGAGTCTGGGAGAAGACCTTCAACCCAGATCCTGTTGAACAAATCTAACAGAAAGCCATGCCTCGCTCACCCAGGTGTCGAAACATGGCGTACTAGACATCGTCCGGACCATGGGTGGTGTCCGCGCACGAAGCGAGAGCGAAACGCAACTCACTCACAGTAAACTTGTCGTTGAAGGGTTGTCCGCCTCTGGAGGTAAAGTCCAGCCGGCGGCCTTCCACGACATCACGACGTGCATTGAATGCTGCCGGAGCAGCATCCAGGCTGTAGAATGCGGAAAAAGCGGTCGCTAAGGATTCCGCTATGGACGCGGGTGACCCCGTCTTTACACGTCTACATGATCGATTCGTATGGCTGAAGCGGCGACATTAATAGCACCTTACAGGCAGTGGCATGAATGCCTCCAAGCGGTACCAACCGGCACGCACCGACTCAGTTAGCTTGTCACAGTTGAACGTGACGAAGGTTTAGGGGCGTGTCTCGAGGCCCCTCTCTGTTTTCTCATCACACGCTCAACCTTTACCACCCCGTGGTCGGCAATCTCTAGAGTGATATCTTCTATGGAGTAGTCCACGAGTTCCCTAGCATAAACTACTCATTTCACAAAGTTTTATGGTAGAATGCGGCGTCAGACTCTCGGGGTGCCATCAAGTGTCGAAGACACTTATTTTGGCCACTTCGGAGGGATTCGCCGCATTCGCCAGAAGGCTCCTGTCCGAGAAACGGGTCACCTTCGGCTCTCTACCAATTATACCAGCTAAAGCTCTCCTCTGATTGATCATGTTGCCCTTGGGCAACATTCTTCCATCAGTGGAGGGAATAACTAAGAAGCGTTTGAATCCAGCGGGCTCGAAAACGCCAGGCAATCTCTGAATGAGTGGCCCCGACGTAATCAAAGCTCCTCCGCTCTGCGCACTTTTGATCTTTTTTTGGGGGGGACTCCCCGCCCAGGCGAGCACCGGGGCTGGACGTGCCCTTGGGCAACATTCTTCCATCAGTGGAGGGAATAACTAAGAAGCGTTTGAATCCAGCGGGCTCGAAAACGCCAGGCAATCTCTGAATGAGTGGCCCCAACGTAATCAAAGCTCCTCCGCTCTGCGCACTTTTTATCTTTTTTGGGGGGGATTCCCCGCCCAGGCAAGCACCGGGGCTGGACGTGCCGATCTTGGCTTGGTCGCGTTCAAGTATGTTAGCGGCCTCGTCCGTCCCTGCGGCACCCGTGGGGGGACAAAAGCGCCGAGTCTTTTTTATTATTCCTTTTCTTTTTTGGAGAAGTTGGGGAATGGACCCGCTTCTCCCCTTCCCCAGCAGGAGCCGCCAGGCTAGATGGGCCGGCCTTTACTAGGTCCTTCGCCGAGATGGTGAAGGTCTCAGCAGTTGTGGGGGCACCTGCCAGAGGAGGAGATCCCTCTAGTCCTTGTGATCTTTTAGCAGCCCGACCCTTCTGGCGAGGAACCGACACAGTAGCAGAATCGGGCTCGTTATTTGATGCCGAGCCCGAATCTGGCCCAATGGAAGGCCCTACTTTCTGAGGCTGGGCTGTGTCAGGGAGATGTCTATCTCAGGGGGGCCTCCATTTGCACCCCCCCCCCCTATGACATCACAGGTCATGTCAGTTTCGTCCTTGTTCTGGGGGGGGGACATAGACCTTCATCCACGCTAGATTTAATATTTGGGCCAGCGTCTTTGGATGGAAGCGGCTGAAGGGGCCTTTCTTTCCTCTTTCCCCGTTTCAACGAGGATCAGCCGGTTATGGGCTTCCTTCTGGCTTTTCTGGCAATCCCCTGTGAAAGCAAAGGCGGGATTGATAGGTTTGAGATGGAGTCACGTAGTGACTCTAAAGAAGGGGGGAAGGGGGAGCCCCCTGCACCCGTAGGCCCTGGAGAGGAGTAAGCCTCTTCTCCGGTTGAAGAGTTATGGAGGGTCCCCTGGGAAACCACAGGGAGAGGGACCTCCGTTTTTTTTTTCTGTGGAGCTGCCTGAAGGCGGCTCCGTTGTTTTTAAAGTGGAAATGGGAGATTTTATTTTTTCCAAGTTTTCATCCATGGGCATGCTGACCCTTTTTTTGTACGGGATGCAAACACTAATCACCCCCCGCAGTCGCTCGCTTTGTGAAGGGTGAGTACTGGCCTGGCACAGCCAGGTGCCTCCATTTTGGACCACTCCTCCCGCTTGGTGGCCTGGCAGTCCCTCAACATGGCGGCTCCACCTTGGACGCCGCTTAAAATTGATAGAGTGGGAAGAGAGAAGGAAAAGGGATGTGAGGAAGGTATGGGTGGGGATGAAGCAGGTTGTTAAAATCCCCTCATCCCAAACTGGAGCTCAGGGGTTAGGGAACATTGTCCCCTCCCGCCTCAGCCTCGATCCGGGATAGTTGGCTAAGAAGGTCAGCATTAACCCTGTGAAATTAGAGGCTGACCAGAGAAAGTTGTATGAAAAGCGAGGAAACAGGGGGGAAACACAAGTGTCCTGAAGGAAGAAGAGGTTAAGCTGGGGTCAGGCGGGGTGCTGAGTCCCGTAAGCACGCCGGCCAGGATGGCAAATCGCCCCACCCCTTACGGCGTCAAAAGACAACCTAAGAGCGAGCTTTGGGGTTTGGAGGACGTGCCCCTCCTCCGGGTTTTAGTTGTAGCCAAGGAATTCATTACCCCCTGCCTGCCACAACATCCCTGTGGCGATCTGAGAGTAGGAGGAAGGAACTTGGCAAGGGTGGAGGGAGGGGGCTCTTTCTGATTGCAGGGCGGCGTCAATAAATGGACACCAAAATGCTAGTCAAATTAATGCTCGAGACGCATCAACTATTTGTATCCGTATTAATGAAAAAAACAACAGCAATTGGGTTAATGTTGCATAGTAAATAGAAGATACTACTACACTTAGTGATTAGTACACTATAGGTACTTATTGAATCATGACTAAAATATCCTATTAATCCACAACCGCAGCCCTCGTGCGCAGTCATTCTTTGGCTGGGTGAGGACGGTCTCCCACCTTGTCGAGGTGCGAGGGTAGTGGCGGACTCGTCGGAGATCAAGCAAACTTTTACCATACCCTCCTCCCTCCCTCTATTTATTTTTCCTTCTTTCTCCCTGTCGTGGTATACGGCCGAGTATGTATGTACGTTTGTTCTCTACATGAATAACTCCGTTCCTTTTTTCTCTAAGAGTGCCATATTTTTATTTACCTTTTGTTTTGATTCTTTATCCAGGGAGGATTTGTAATATTATATATCTATTGTCATATGCAGCGTTTCGAGGATTTAATTAAACAACTAGATCAAAAATATACTTTGTATTACATAAAGAAATGAAATAATGAAACTTTAAATATAATAAGGCTATAAGAGGATCTAAATAAAAATTAATACTACCACTTGGTACTACGCGATGGTTGACGCAAAAATTCACTTTAGTAAGGAATGTTAAGGGAAGAACATAAAAAAAGTTGGAATCTTCTTACCTTTAAACTAAGTGCGAGGCAGGCGTGGGGAATGGCCTTGAACGAGAATGAATCTCTTTGAGGGGAGACGAGACGTGGTGGTCGCGGGCGTGAGGCTGACTCGGACGCACAGCTGTTCGTCTCGCTGAGCGAAGGATAATAATAGCTGACTTCGAGGTAAGCGAGGCGCGTGTGGTGATGCTCCTTGACTTGGCGAAATAAACGAGGGGATAGCGGAGGTATGATTATTTCAATCTTTGGGTTCCACTTGTGGGGCTTCTCAATGATGAGACTTGACCAAGAGGTGAATCCTTTCTCGAGTAGAATTTCACTTTGGTATTCCTCAATGGTGAGGAATATCTTTGGTTTTATTCGAAAACTGAGATCGGGGGTTTCTCTGACGAAATTGGTATGAGAGTGATTCTCTTCCCGAGGAACAACCTCGGGAAGAAAAATCCCGCTCGGTTCCACTTCTTCTTAATTCCCAGATTGACTCCGGTAGTCGTCTTCTCTCGATCCTCCCTTTTTATTTTCTCCAGATCGAAGTATATATACTTCAATTATCCCATGGGGGTTGATGAGTGCCCACCTTTAAACCTCTCTCCTAGGGCATCACTTTTCAATGTTGGAAAAGGGAAATTTCGTCTATTTGGCGAAACTAGACCTAAACAATAGGAGGAGACAGTGGGCCTGTTCATAGTTTTATTCTAAAGGCTCTCCCACCCTCTTGTTTATACTAACGGGCTATAAAATCTGCTGATTATAATCTTTCCTTGCGAGCGATATCGACGATTGTTGTGCCAGCGGGGCAAAAGGGAAGGGGAGGGGAGGGGGGATAAAGTATCGGCCCATATGCCACGTAGCTGTTGACGCAGTGTAACCAAACTAGCGTCTGTTTGTCCTAGCGATCTTGATTTCCGCACATTTACTATTGCTCCTCTGCTTTTCTTTGCACCCATTGGGATCTCCACCGAAGGGTGCTGGATGAGTCGGTACCAGTCATTATTTGTTTCTTTGCAATACCCAGGATCACGCAATTCCCGATTCTTAACTTAGCTAGAGCGGGAACGATATTACCACGCGGATAGGTGGTTCCCCACTGTCGCTCTTTCTTAACTTACACACCACACAAATCTGAAAAGGTAAATGAAACTCAAAGACCAAATTGTTACTTTTTTATGACAATTTGCAGTTTACAAACACCTAAAAATTAATTATTGCCTCAAATTCTATAAACTGTATACATATAAATAATAGCATCTTTTCCCATAATTTGCTTGACATCTAATAATTTTACCGACAATGATAATAATCAAATATACAATAAAAATAACCAAGTTTCTAAACAAAATATGATTGATAAAGAAATTTGAATATAAATAAAAACTCTAATTTTGAATACTTTGTAATTTTCATCCTTCACAAGATTCATTTGGAATGTAATAAAAAAAAGCCCTACAAAACGTACGCTCCCGTCGCGTAGTGGTCGGATGGCACAGTCGTGTAAAGTTGCACCAGGCAATGAATAAGATGTGTCAGAACTCAGAGCGTAGCATCACGGAAATAAGAATGACAAGGAGATGTGGGTGAATGCATAGAGGATTAATTGCGAATCTTTATAATTGACTGGTTATTTTGGTTACTTTGGAAATAAATAATAGTGTACTTACAAGACCACTTTTAAGGAGAAAATTGGTACTGAATTTTAGCGGTTAATTTTTAGATTCGATCTTAAAACTGATCACCTTATAAACGTTTATTTAAATAAATACCATAAAAAAGTGTCCGTTGTTAATCAATATTAAATTATTATTGCTGAAATAACGTTATTTGGGTTTAAACATTATTTTAAAAAATTAATGTTCTTGTTGCTTTATTTAGCTGAATGATTAATTCCTTTGCGCGATATAAAGTCTCGTCGCTCAATATCATGTCTCGCCACAATCGGTAGCAAAAAAATATCAATGCCTCGTCAGGTCACAATGTCTAAGTCACGTAACTAGGAGCACAAATCATGTCTCGTTACGTAACAGCATGCCTGGTCGGGTCATATCATGTCTAGTCACATGACTAATAGCACAAATCATTTAACGCTGCGCAATACCATGCTTCGCAGGGTCATACAATGTCTTGTCACGTAACTAATGGCAACGCCATATTACACAAAACAAGTCCATCGCGTAAGATCCCATTTTTACAAAGGATCAAGGCTCCTAAAACGTCAGAATTTCGTGTAACACATCATCACATCGCTAACGAGGGGGCGCCTAAGGCACATCGCATAAAAGAATCTTTAGAGGGCAAAGGCGAACGTCTACAAAATAATATCAAGCGAAAAATGCGGCGTTCGCAGGTTCTAGAAAGAAAGTGGCATGGGAAATGAGTTGTATGGTGGATGTTCAGGAAGCAAGCCTCGGGATATCTTGGCATCGGCGGAAAAATACAAATAAGATAAAAAAAAACTTTCAAGAATGGGTAAATATTTGGAGGTTCATTAGACGGGGAATGGGAATGGAGTTGAGTAGATGTGAAGACAAGGAAATGACCACTTGCTCTTTCACACAAAGATCAGGTCACCAGCGAACTAAGTGAGGACGCACATTTAGGAAAGAAAAAACAAGAAAAGAGGCAAGGATGGAAGGTGTCCTTACGAAGGAGGACAAGAGAAAAGAGAAAAACGAATAGCAGAACGGAAACTGGAATCAAGAATGAAAGGAAACTGACGGACGAAAGCGCAGTATTCGCCCTTCACAACCGCCTGGCGACACGAGCATCAGCTGATAAGGAGCGGGATTTTGAGATCAGAGAAGCAAGGAGCGACCTACGAGATGACCATCCTCTTCCTAAGAAGAAGAATTGACCGTTTTATTGGCGGGGTTCGAGTGGCGCACTTCTTTTGGGGGTGTCTTGGCACGGAGACCTGCGGATGGGATTCAAACTGTGGTAAAGATAACCCTTGGCGGGATGGACGCACCGCAGTGCCATGCTAAAATTATATACGCACAAACAATATAGAACATAAAAAAAGGAGTCTGCAAAAAGCTAATCAATAGCTTATACGAGGAAGCTCGTGTTCCCATCACCCAGTACAATCCCACCAAGCATCCTCATCGATAAAAGTATCCAATTTATTCTTAAAACTGCGCAGGGATGCTTCTATCACGTGACTAGTGAGCCTATTCGATTTATCTAACACCCTGATTTGTAAGCCAATTTCTACCAACCTCTTTCCTAAACCTGTCCACTATAAATAGTACCTCACCTATGTCTCCCCTATTAACTTTTTACCCACTTGAAGGCTTCAATCGAGTCCCTTTGAACCCTTATCCTTTCTAACGTATGAAGATTTAGTCCTCCAAGCTTTTCACCATAAGATAAGTTCCTCAACCCAACAATCATCTTAGTCATCCTTCTTTGCACAGACTCAAGCAAAGCAATATCCATATTATAATATAGTGACCAAAATTGTACTGCATAGTAAAGATGCGGCCTAACTAATGCCAAGTAGTTTCAGAATGACACCAGCACTTCTATTACTTACACTCATCCCAATAAACCCCAATACCATATTAGCTCTATTCTTAGTAGTTATGCACAGCTTTCTAGGCAGGACGTCAGAACTTACCAGGACACCTAAGTCTCTCTCGTATTCTGACCTTCCTAAAATTCTCCCATTCAGTTTATAATTATTCACTGGATTACACCTAGCTATACTAAGTACACTACACTTGCTTATATAAATTCCATTTGCCATTTCTCTGTTCAGTGGGATAGTATGAATACCTCAGCATCGCATCAAAGTCAGAACTTATAATCTTACCCAACTTAGTATCATCGGCAAACTGGATCAGGTCTCTACTTATACCCAAGTCAATATCATTAATATAAATCAAGAACAACAACGGTTCCCAACACTAACCTCTGAGGAACCCCAATGGTAACATCTCCCTACTCAGATTTAATCCCATCTATACTAACTCTTTGCTGCATGTCACTAAGCCACGACTGAATCCACCTAAAAGTAGTTCCATCGATCCCCTGCGCTATAACTTTATTCAACAGTTGCAAGTAGGGCATCGTATTGAAAGGCCTTACTAAAATACAAGTATCAAAATATCGTAATTTTCATCTCTATCGGCAGCATCATACACCTTCATATAAAAAGACAGTAAATTAGTCAAACACGATTTGCCACAAGTAAAGCCGTGTTGAGATTCCTTCATCAACTCATGTTTATCTAAGTGATCTCTAAGAGACTTCGCTATTATAGATTCCATCCTTTTCCCCACTATTGGTCGATAATTGGACATATTTGTTTTAATCCCCCTTCTTAAATATAGGTATCACATTAGCTTTCTTCCATGCTGTTGGTACAATGCTAGTTTTTAACAATTTTCTAAATAGACATACTACAGGCTCATTTCAAAACCTAGGAAAAACCTTATCAGGCCCTGATAAGGAGATAGTCTTTTGAGACTATCTCCTTTGCAATTTAAATACCCTGTAATTTATCCTCTTCATTACCCTTGACGATCAAGGTACAATATCAATATCCTCAAGTGGGCTTATTTTATTTATAGGCTTAGTTCTGTATAATTGAAAGAAAAACTTTGGGATCTTTTTTTGCCTTATTTTAATTTAATTTTTCTTTGCGACCTTAATTAACTTTCTAATGTCCCGAGTTAGCTCATTATATTTATACCTTAATTGACCCTCACTTTTTTTTATTTTCCTATAAATGCCAATATAATGGTTCATTTTATCTGACATCAATTAACGAATGTTAATATTTTGTCCAGCAATCAACTGCTTAATCATTCTCTCATATTCCTTATCTACGCTATTCCTCTCTACCTGAGGTTTATCTTTACCCTCGACTATTCTCATTGATATGACATTTCCTGACCTGACCCACCGGCTAGTCCCGAAACAATCGTATCTAGGTAGATCCACAGAACACTACAATCTGCTTTTCTAAAGTCTGGGATTTTAACCTTATTTATCGTATTGAGAACCTATTTGTTAGAACTAAATCCAAAATATTATCACCCTTAAGTGAAAATTCATACATGATAGTACATAATGATATCCAAGCGGATAGACATTGACCTTAATATACACCAAAAATCTCAACAAAAGGTCCAGCAACATAGAAGAATCAACATACATTACAGGGAATTGGGGCCCCAAGTTCGTCGTACCTATAAGAGCCAACTTGCTCCTTGTGCTATATTATAGAGTCTCCTAACCTCAGCATTCAGGATTTTGTAATCTTTTATCCATTTTCCCTATTGTTGATCTTTTATATCACTCTGAATATGTTTGTCTACAAAATCCCTTGATGGGGTCTGTCTCTATTCTCTGACCACAATGAATATGAAAGATTCATTGGATTACACCATGGGCAAACGTACATAAGTACAACAACATGCAGATTGAAATACTACTTACTGGAATTAGAAAATGTGGGGATACGTGACCCCACTTTCTCCAAAGACTCGGTTGGAGACTTGAGGGGGGGCAGTCCCGTCTGGTTGATAGGCTTCTCCAAGGGGGAAACCGGGGGCGAACCCTGTAGGGTAACTGGCGTGCCGGAGGTGCGCTTGACCGGGATGCAGCTCTCTCGCTCCGTCTGCGATGGGGTCCGGGGAGCCCCAGGAATGCGACTGGGAGGAGGGCCTCCACCTTTCAGGGGCGATGTAGTCTCTTTGGTGTCCACCGGGGGGACTTTGGGCCATTCGAATCTTAAAGATGAAGTTCCTGTGGGAGACCTCAAAGCTCCCAGGGCAGGGGGAGACGCCAAGGTTGGGATATTGGACTTAGCGGCCTTGGTGACAGGAACCCCGATGGCACAAGGCTGCGCCAGGGAGACGCCCGAAGGAGAAGTGACAGACAGGGAGGAAGGGTGCCCGAGGATCCCTTGGGGAGAGGGAATCGAGGAGGGCAGTTTGGATACCCCCCTCGAACCACCTACCTCGGGGGTAGCCAACCTCGGGGGAGTGGCGCGCGGAGGACCCTGGGGAGCCTGAGTTGCAAAAGAAAGCCTAGGAGCGTAACCGGTACTGGTATGGGTCTGGGTCGTGTCAGGTTTCCCCACCTCATCTAAATTGGACGCCAGGGGGCCCTTCGGCAGGGGTATCCGGCTCACGGGCTTCTCGATGGGGCTCTCCAGGGACGTATCAAAGCTGTGGTCCAAGGGGGAACTTTGCACCCCTTCCTCAGATGATTCTTCTGTCACCCTGTTGATGATAGAGACCAGCCCCGGGGTCGGGTAAGGTCCATTCCTAGTTCCCGTGGCCGCTACCCCCACCGATGACGGGGCCCGGGCATCAGCACGGAACGACCCCGGAGTATCTCCGAGGACCGAAGATGAATGCGCCGCTAAAACCCAACCTCCAGGGGATGCCACGCTCTGGAGCGGGCTCACGCTGAAGGTCTGGTCTTCTCCACCACCTGGGGGCCGGTGGAGAGCCGAGTGGGAAGCGCACCTCTTAGCCTCCGACGCCGGAGGGATTCCCACGGTGTTGATGGGTGCTGCCAGCGATCCGGGGCGCTGCTTTTGCCACGGCGGCACTGTACCATCCAAGGCCAAGGACCCGGGCCTCATGGGATAGCTGCACCGGAAGGTCGGACCCCCATGCCCCAGAGGGAAATCCGTGACAGCGATGGAGGCCGGGCGAGAATCTGACACCCCAAAAAGAGTCAATCGAATAAGTCAATTTTCTTGTTCCTGACAGCCCCAAGGAAAGCACCCGGCGCTTCGCTAGCAAAGGAAGTGGGGCGTCCAAGTTTACAATCAAGTTAACACCCCGGACCAAGAATTTAAGGTTGAAGATGCTATTAGAGTCCTTACCAATTGTTTGTTTTGTTTTTTTTTACTATTCCTGGCATTTCTATTCATTCTTCTTCTGCCTGACCGCCTGTCTTTCCTTTAAAGAAATAAGAGAACATGCACTAACTAGAATATGCCCATTTACATTTCCTGCCTTCTAAGAGATGCAGTCCTACCCCCTGGACTCAGATGGGGCAAAGAGAACCAAAGATGAGAGGGGGCATAGGAAAGGGGATAATCTAGGCCGGGATTTTGGTACTATACTTGTTTATAAAAATTATCATTAATTCCCTGCATTTTAAATGCCTTAATTTTATATTGTTTCCCTCCTTTCTGCCACTCTTCCTCAACTTTATCAACGGTAAAAGGCGCGAGTTTCCCAACAATTCCAACCTACTTCTCCATCATACACGCAAAAAGCAAAAAGGTCTTGCCTGCCAACGTTCTGTGCGATGAAGAAGAGAAATTCGTAGCCATGGAAACCGCCAATGGCGGCGAGGCGTAGGACGATGGTAATGGCTGGGTCGAGGTAGCCAAGGAAACCACAGGAACATCCTGAAAGGGCAGTTTTTTCCAACTTAACAAAGGGAAAAATTTTAGTGCGACAAAAAAGGCCCCTTTATCGGAACGAAGAAAAAATGGAGACTGGACTCATTGCACAACATACTCTACAATCCGGAAACTGAAGTCAAAAATCATCCCCCCCCCCCCCGCATAGAGTGGACTGGGTTTAAGGGTTTAACGGCCCATCTGGCGACTGACTACTTGGTCATGAGTCGCTGTACTCATGACAGCCTTGTAGTACATTAAAATAATATGTAAAAAAAAAACTAACAAAAAACAATAATAAAAAAGAAAAAGGGCAGGGAGCACGCTCCGGCGTCAGGGGGAGGACAGCCCTCCCAAGCTCCTCTAAAGAGTCAAAGTCCACGAACCCGTCCCGAATACAAAGGATAGGTGGTAGCGACCCCGGTCATCCCGGTACCGGAACAGGTACCGTGGGCGAAGATCACCCAGTCTAGGAAATTCAACAAGAATGTGCCGAACAGTCTGGGGGACATCGCATTCTTCACGGTAGGGCGCAGGCGAGCGCTCCATCAAATGGCGGTGCGTCCCGCGAGTGTGTCCAATTCGGAGACAACAGAAAGCAGCCTGAAGCCTTCGCGGCATTCAGGGGTAGCTCCATGGGAGCAGTCGCGGCGCAATGACACGCAACCTTAGGTTACCCTCGAGCGTTTCCAATCTTCTTTGCCAAGCAGCCCGGAGAGCTACCCGTATTCCTACCATGTAATCAGTGTGAGGAAGAGTGAAACGCTGGTATAGTCGCCCAGTCCTCGCCTAGTCTTTGGCTGTCTCATCGCAATCCGGTCTCCGAACCGGGCACGTCGAGTAATCTCCCGTACTGAGCGGTGTATTGCAACCAGCTCGGCCGCGAAGACGGCGTGGAAACGGACCCCGCTTGGGACTTGGAGCCATCCGTATACACTGGCAGGGTTCCAGCGTGAAATGAAGTGTGCTCTAAAGAGGCCAAACGCAATATTCCCGGCGCTGTACAAGCTTTGGGAGCAGAGGCGTGGCGACAAATGGTCAAAAGAGATACACCCTCGAGGGTGGAGTCCTGGACAGAACCAGGGGCGTCACCGGCCCGAGAGCTATACCTAGCTCTCGAAGGAGTTTCCTGGCCCTAAACCTGACCCCGAGGGCTTAGGGTATGACTGGCGTCTCTCAGAGGCATAGGCACCGTCGAGATCCAATGCGAATGTAGTGAGAGCTGTTGTCAAATACAAGACCAAGGAAACGGTGCAAGTTCACCACTTCCAGGTTCACCCCATTTAGAAACAAGTCTGGGTCGGGGTGGAGCCGTGGATGGCGGCAGAAGTGCACCACCTTACTCTTGGCCAAGGAAAATCGAAACCTGTGCGCTTCGGCATAGCGAGACGCGGTTTAATGCCTGTTGGAGTCGACGCTCCAGAGTTGGCATCTGGGCCGCGCCAAAAGAGATCGAAAGATCGTCCACGTAGAGCGTAGCAAGAACGTCTTCCGGCAGCACCGAGGTGATGCCGTTGATGTTCAGGGCAAAAGAGTGTGACACTGCGGACACTTCTCTGCAGGACACCCTCTTCCTGCTCCAATGCGCCGGAGAGGACTCTCCCCACCCGTAAGTGGAATCGGGTGAGGTGTCCCCTTACTCCCAAAGTGTCTATGATAGCGTATCGCCATGAGGTATCATAGGCCTTCTCCAGATAGGAAAACACCGTGGCGTAGTGCTGTCTACGAAGGAAGGCCTCGCAGACGGCATTTTTCAGTCGGAGCAGAGCATCCGAAGTGGAGTGGAACTTCCGGAAACCACACTGTGCAGAAGACAGATGGCCTCCGCTGTCCAGAAAAAACAACTTGCACACGCAGGAAGTTAGAGAGATTGGGAGGAAACCGGTCGGGGTAGAGTGATCTCTCCCCGGTTTGCGAAAAGTGAGCACGGTAGCGATTCTCCAGGAATCTGGGGGGATACCCTCTACCCAGATCTTCTTTAACAAATCTAACAGAAAGGATATGCCTCGCTCACACAAGTGTCGAAGCATGGCGTACGGGACATCGTCCGGACGAGGGTCAGTGGCCACGCACGAAGCGAGAGCGGGACGCAACTCGTTCACAGTAAAGCTGTCGTTGAAGGGTTCTCCGCATCTGGAGGTAAGGTCCAGTCGATGGCCTTCAGCGAAATCACGATGGGCATTGAATGCTGGCGGAAAAGCATCCCTGCTAGGAAATGCGTATAAAGCGTTCGCGAAGGATTCCGCCACGGAGGCGGGGTTCGAGATTGCGGTCCCATTCTCCTGGAGAACGGGAGGGAGGTCCTGCGAGAACTTGCCCCGTATCTCGCTTCCACACCTCTGCTAAAGGGGTCTTCCCGCTAAGTGAAGGCACGTATGCCCGCCAAGAAGAGCGGCGGGCGTGCTTCGAAATACACCGGAACCTAGCCCTAACCCGACGAAATTCAGCGACAGTGAAATCGTTTGGGCGGCGCTTATAGCGCATGTAGGCATAACATTCCTGTTTGAGGGCCTTCTCACACTCGGCTGACCACCACGGCAGTGGTCGGCGTGCAAAACGGCTAGACGTTCTAGGATAGTAGCTAGGCCCACGGCGATGAGGTTGCCGGAGAAGAACTAAACGGCTTCATCAACCGACCTCAAGCACCATCGGGGCAGACTCTAATGATATTTGAATGGTAAAGTGATCACTACCATGGAGGTCATCGACCTCCCCCGACCCAAAATCAAGCTGTGCATCCGAAGAGCACAAAGATAGGTCAAAGCAAGAAAATGAAGCGGTTCTCGGACAGTGATGCGTAAACTCATACACATTTAGGATACCCAGCTCAAGCTCGTCAATCAGGCCGGCAAGGACTTTACTCCTGGGATTGATCGAGCAGTCTCCCCAGAGGGGTGTCTACCGTTTAGATCAATGAGCAAGAGAAAGGGCCTCGGCAACCATGCCACGACGCAGCGGAAGTCCCCGCGTCGAAGTCGGCTGACGGTGGAATGTACGCGGAAATAACATTATACCCCCTACCCAGGTGCAGCTGCACAGCTACTGCCTGAAAGGAGGTATCTAAAGTGAAGAGAAGAACAGAGACATCAGGCCAGATGTAAATCACGCATCCTCCTGCCCAGCACCCATCCCGTGGTGGTGGGGTCGCAAAACCCTTATACCCTGGGAGGGTGGGCAGGGGGCACGCGCCCAGCATGGTCTCCTGCAAAAAGATAGCTAACGGGGAACGGGACGAGAGGAGCTTCCGCAACTCCTACCAGTTCGCCTTGAGTCCGCGGCAATTCCATTGAAGGAATATGCCCTCCAGGCCTAGCTCGGAGATGCGGGGACCCTCTAGAATAGAAGACCCAGACGGGAATGGCTGTACGCTTCACGGAGGCAGAACTCCGAGCGTTGTTTGCCGGACAAAGCGCTGCAGGCGATGTCGCTCTCAAAAACTTATTAGGGGAGGTTGGGCTCGCCATGCGAGTCTTTTCCTTCCTCCGCTTCGAATCCTTAGATGAGTGGGGCGGCTTCGGAAGCGGGGGTGCGTCCTTTGAAGGAAGGACCCACCGTTTGAGAGACACGAAACCCACCACTGGATGTGGGCAAAGGAACCGAAGCTCCTTTAGTGCTGTCCTCCTTTCGGAGAAAAGCTTTAGGAACCCCGGAAGATGCCTCACGATCAACTTCAGGGGTGTTGCTTCCTGAGAGTATAGCGACTCGGTGGAGGCGCGCGGCCGTTTCGCCTTACGGGAGACTGTCACGCTGGGGAAAGGAAGGGGAGCCCTGGTTTTAGCCAGGGTTAGGTGTGAACCCTGTGTGCCGTCAGCTTTACGAGTCGAGCCCCCGTGGTGGGTAGGACCCGCAGAAGGGTTCTGAATGAGCGCGGGGACGACCGTGCTCTTAGGCCTGGATGGTCCAGGAGCAGAGGGTGTACTTCTTAATATTGAGGCATAGGATGTACCAGGCAGCGCTGGGTACGCCAGGACCAAGTCCTTAACCTCACGAAATGAGAGACGATCCTGTGCCTGAAGGGCCAGGATTTCCTTCTCAAGGAGATACACAACACATTGCTTCGAAGAAGCGGGGGGCGGCTCTCCACAATTGACACACTTGGCCACACACGATTTGGACTTATCATGTGCGACCTTGGAGCAACTTATACACTTCGGGTAACCCCGACTTTGCACGTATACACGAGCGTTTAACATGCCCGAGGCGGTGAAAGTAGTAGCACCTCCGCGGCAGTAGCACGAATGCACTCACGCGCTAGCGATACCAACCAGCACGCACAGACTCAGGGAGATTGTCACAGTCGAACGTGACGAACAGTGCAGGGGTGGGTCTCAAGGCCCCTCCCTGTTTGCTCATCACACGCTCGACCTTGACCGCCCCATGGTCGGCCAGCTCTAAGGTGATGTCCTCTATGGAGTAGTCCACGAGTTCCCTCGCATAAACTACTCCTTTCACGAAGTTCATGGTAGAGTGCGGCGTCACACTCACCGGCCTGCCATCAAGTGTCTGAAGGGTACGAATCATGGCTGCCTCGAGGGATTCGACGCATTCGCCAAAAGGCTCCCGTCTGAGAAACAGGTTCACGTTTGGCTCTCTACCAATCACACTAGCTAAAGATCTCCTCTGATGGATCATGTTGCCCTTAGCCAACATGTTGCTATCAGTGGAGCAAATAACAAGAAAGCGTTTGAAGACAGCGGGCTCGAAAACGCCAGGTAGTCTGTGAATGAGGGGCCCCGACTTAATCGAGGCTCCGCACTGCACACTTGCACTTGTGCTCTTTGTCAGGAAAGCCACACCCGTGGGAGCAACGGTGCCGGACGTGCCTCTCTTGGCTTGGTTGCTTACCACAGTTACAGCACACACATCCGTCCCCGCAGCCCCCACGGATGGAGATGAGCCCCGAGTCTTTATTTTCTTTCCTTTTTAGGAGAGGAGGGCGGGGAATGAACCCTCTTCTCCCCTCCGCCAGCAGGAGCCCCAAGGCCAGATGAGCCGGCCTCGGCAAGATCCTTCTCCGAGATGGAGAAGGTCTTGGCTTTCACAGGAAGCACCAGCAGGAGGAGGAGATCCCTCCTCTCCTTGTGCAGCCTTGGAGACCCGAGCTGTCTGAGGAGGACCTTGCACAGGGGCGGGTTCGGTGCTTGGCACCGAGCCCAGGTTCGTCCCCATGGAAGGTCCTACCGTCTGGGGCTGGGTTACCTCAGGGGGGGACCTCCATGTACCCCCCCCTCTGACATCACGGGTCCCATCGTCTTTGATCGGGTCGCCAGGTAGGGTGACCCCCTTTAAGCTCAAAATTCAAGCCCGCAAGTCTTGGGAGGGAAGAGGTCGACGGGCCCTGTCTTCCCTCCTCTCCCTAAGGGGTTTGCCCCTATCGTAGTCAATTATGGGCCGCCTGCCTTTCTTGGCAGTCCCCTTGGAAAGTAAAGGGGGGGAATGCCGCTGGAAAGTGGGAGGCACCCAAGGGCACCTCCAGAGAAGGGGGTGAGGGGGAGTCCCCTACACCCATAGGCAAATGAGAAGAGTAAGCCTCCTCTCTGGTTAAAGAGTTTTGGAGGGTCCCTTGCGAGAGAACGGAGGGGAGGGGGCTCCATTTTTTAAGTGGAGCTACCCGAAGGCGGCTCCATCGGTGGTGAAAGGAAAAAGGGGAGTTTGAATATTTAGATTCTCATCATTGGGCATGGGGACCCTATTAGTTATACGGCAAGCAAACGCTAACCACCCCCCGCAGTAACCCGCTCTGCGAGGGGTGAACACGGGGCCGACAGAACCAGCTGCGGCCATTTAGGACTACACCTTTCCCCCCAGTCACCAGGCAACCCTTCAGCATGGCGGCTCCACCCTGGGCTGGGCGTAAAATCGATAGAGAATAAAGGAGAGATAAAAGGGTACGTGAGGAAGGTGTGGGTGGTGCTGAAGCAGGTTGTTAAAAGCTCACCACCTCAAACCGGAGCTCAGGGGTCATTGCCCCCCCCCCTCACAGTCCCGATCCGGAATGGATGGGTGAGAGGAAGCTAGTCGGCGTCTACCCTATGAAATTAGAGGCCGACCAGTGTGTTGTGGGAGAGGTTGTAGGGAAAGTGAGGAAGTAGGATACAAGTGCAAGCTGTCTGAAAGGAGAAGAGGCTAAGCTGGTGATGGACGGGGCGCTGAGTCCAGTCAGCACGGTGGTCGGGAAGGCAAATCGCCGCGCCCCTTACGGGACGACTATGGGGCGATTGTGCGAGCTGAAGCTTATACAACAATACTACACGCTGTGATAGTTTTCTGGTATGGCAGCCTATAAAACGGCCCCCTTGACATGTATAGAATAGCCACCATCACTCATAACCCCATCTAATCACCACCTAGTCAACTCCACAGCACAGAAATCCTAAATGCACTCCCAGACAATCCCCCACATACACACACGAACGCCATTTCTTCCCCAATCAACATATAACTCAACATAACTGGCATCTGAAAAATAACAAAAATGGAGGCAAAGGATGACCACCTTATGCACACCATATGAATGACTTTCATACAGGCAAAACTCGCGACGCATTAAAACATCACTCAAACACCCCCACTACGCTCACATTCGACAACAAAACAAGGACACAAAAAGAACCCTGATCACGTACATGAGACACGACACTCCCTTCACTAACACCCGTACCGTTACGACCAACTGGAAAACCAAGGTCTCCGCACATGCATCACCAAAACCGAAAACACCTTTAGCAACATCTACAAATTGTAGATGTTGCTGAAGGTGTTATTTTGTTGGAGTGGGATGTAGATTCTACATCCCACACCAACAAAATAACACCCTTCTTGTAGGTACCTTACTTCAATGACCACACCCTGGCGACCAGGCTTAAGTACCTGAGAAACTGACAAGAGTCCACCATATCAGAACACATCAACAACGTATCTAGCATGACATCTGCAATCAAAGCAGCCGTCCACCTGGCTGGTCTCGGAGTGGACACCACCCAGTCCTTCGGAGCTATCAGAACAGGCTGCAACACATAGAGCCTCACACCATCAAATACATAATTGAAAACTGCATTGCACATAACCACATACGCCAACAACATGGTATACACTTAATCAGGGCCTTTCGGCCAGGCAGCCTGAGGATCGACAACAGCAACCAACATAAACTGGAAACCCTACGTAGCACCATCCTCCGACCATCTCTCAATTATCATGCAAATCTCTCTCGACTTCCATATCCCCATACTTCCAAACAGTTACATGACCTACAACAATAGGCTATCCATTCATTTCCTCAAAACCCCCTCCTAAACTCCATTCCACTAGACATCGTCCCAGACATATCATTCCTCCCACGAAACAAATGAGTCACCCTGGCAAGACGACGATGCGATCTCAACCCAAAACTTAACATATACAAACACTGTATCGATTTGACCAATACTGACACCTGCCCCTGCCAAACACTATAAACAAAGCACAGCTCCAACACACATTCACGACATGCCTGACCCTTAGGACATCTTGAAACAAATCCTACAAACAAACGGAGTGTATTTGTAGAAGCCAACCCAAGCAGCAGTGTTTATTCGCGCGGTAGGCTTAGTACATGACCCTACGCTAGGGTCTACAACAACAGCAAGCGAAAGGAGGACCGATTATAAGCTTCCAAAAACAAGTACTTATAAAGAACCGTCCTGCCGAAACACTCAAAACCATAAACTTGACAGCCTGCAAAGGTAATCTAGATAAATGCCGCCAATCCCCACCCCCCAACCTTCTGAAGGCAAATAAAAGACGATTATTACGGTATACAAGCACTTACGCACCTTTAGCTTGGTTTGAATTTCGACAGTATTCTCAAGGTCGCGACCCACAAGGTTGACCAAAGGTGGGGGGGCCTCTTCGGGGAGATCCTCAAGGGGTTTGACAGGAAGCTCTTCCAAGGTGATTGGCGAGGACAACGATGGCACTGGAATAGGAAGGCGGACTCCTTCTGGAGAGCAATGTGTTGGGATAGACTGAAGCGCTGAGTCCTTAAAGTCTAAAATCTGTGGTGCCAAGTCTTTCGTGGTCGACTCCACAGTGGCCGAACCGGGAACAGTGGGCCCTAAGGGAACTCCAAGATCTGAGGGGGGTCCTGTAGCAACCTTGGAGGAGATGAGAGGTGCGGACTGGGGAGAGGCGAGAGGGCGTCCTGACTCGGAGGAGGCGCGGAGTGACCCCGGCTGCTGGGGCGCAAGCGTGGCATTCGAAGCGGGTTTGATGGCACTTTCGGAAGCCTGAACGAAAACAAGCTGTATTTTACTATCAAGTGATTAATTTTTATAAAAATAAAAAGGCAACACGGGACACCGCCGCTATAAAGTTCCTAAAGGATGTAGAGAAAGAAAAGATTTATGTCATTAAAACGTATTTTCCATTGTGTGCAGGTGTGTCGAGAAGTGAAGAGAATCGAGATATCTGTTCTCCATCTCGCGGGCCACAACAATTCCGCCATCGCCAAGCGGTTCAACGTCAGCCGGAGATCAACCTCGTTCAGGCAGACCCAGAAGCTCAAAATGACAGCGCTCGCGAAGAACATCGTGGTGACCACGTTATCCAGGGCTGGCAAGGAGAGGATGGCAAGAGGTTGAGGTGCGTGTTAAGGTTTCTGCTCACTGAGCGTATGCGAGAACAACGTTGGGAGCGCTGCCGTCGCCCGCACAACGACTTGAAGTGTCATGGCAATCGAATTCTCTTTTTTTTCTGATGAAAAAACTTTCAGGGTCGATCGGTCATCAACAAGAACAACTGAGTGGTAAACGTCGGCCAGGACGTCTCCGAGATGCGCTATGTGTCCTCGACCAAGCACCCGGCCTCCATCATGATGCTCGACGTCGTGGCTTCGAATGACGAGAAGATGCAGCCAATGTGGTTCGCGGCTGTTTACAGGCAGATCACGGCCGATTAGAGGGATATTTTGGCCACTAAAGTCCTGCTCTGGGTGAGAAAGATCACGAAGAAGGAGGACGACGTCTTTCAGCAGGACGGTACCCCGTCCCACACGGCCGTGCAAGAGTGGTTGGGATCGAACATGAACTTCTGGTCGAATGAATTTTGGCCACTGCAGTCGCCCGACCACAATCCCTTCAACTATAACGTGTGGGTGCATGTTGAGGGTAAGGTCTGCAAGGTCTGCCACAGCAACATCCACAAACTGAAGTCCTTTGTCAACCGCGTGTGGGGCAGCATAAGAAAGGACTTCGTCCGCAACGTGGGCGCGGCATCCAGGTCTCGCCTGGAGCGCATGCTCACCGCTGAGGTCACTCACATAGATTAATATTACAATTTAAACACATACTTATATGTTAAAACAATAAAAACGTGTCTAATTGCATTATTTTTTGTATACATTTATTTGGGGCTAAGATGTTAGGGAAGTTCTTTTATGCAAACTGTTAAATTTAGCCTGAATACCCTGTACATAAAAACCTCTTCAAAGAAATACAAATCCAAGACTTAAAAAAAACCTGAACACAAAACCATAAACAGAGCACAAAAAACTAGAGCAACTTACAACTGTGGAGGCCACTTTTACGGAAGCTGAAGACGTCTTAAGGGTGATCAAGGAACTTGAATTCTCATGGCCGGCATTCTGCCATAGGAAAACAAAACCAGGGGAAAATAAAAAGAATAATGCAATGAAAACCTTCTCTTCTTCACCAAACCCAACTTTATGACGATAAAGAGTTAACTAGAAGGGTGATTCGAGTCACTACTCTTGAGAATCCATTCAGGTATATCAATGATAAAATTGATTGGACCAAAGGGAAGATCATATTGTGGCATATTGGGACCAAAAATAATACCATCAAATAACTTTCAAAAGGTTACATATTTTTTTTTTCCCACATACCTTCTTAACATGTACACATCACCCCACCTAATATATTATTTTAGATTGGTGTTAAGGCACCAATCGCATCAAGTACATACACATACATGGTACTCAGCACACCATTCTTCTTTACAGTTTAAAAACTAGATTTAAGGATCCCTTAAGTTGAGTAAACTAGTTTGGCTGCATAGCTTGATATGGAGCTTCCCACACACACAGACAAATGCATCTCTCACCAACCACAACACAATAGCCGCAACAATAGGCAAAAGAACTAAAAAACCTACTCGTTACACATAGATCCCATGTCTCTACTCCTTTCAACCCACAAGACAAGCTTCTAATCATCAAATGGTTGTGACTCCACAGTAATAAAATCTTTTTATGCCTTCATCTTGAGTACTGTGCTCCTGTTTGGCTGTCCACGACCAACTCACATTTCACATTGCTGGATAGAGCTTTAAATTCTCATCTCTCCTGAGCTTTCTCATGATTTGTACCATCTGCGGCAAGTTGGCGCAATTAGTGTTTTATTTAAAATTTTTAATAACAATCGGCATATGTTACATAGTGTCTTGCCTGGACTTTTCAATCCTCTCCGTGTCCGTGTAACAAGGTATACTCCTAGTCCTAATGATTTTGGTATGAATGCTTACACTGTGCAATTTTCTGGGTGTTTTGTTCCTGCATTGGTTCAAATTTGGAATCAAATACCCAATGATATTGTTTCTTCTCTTAATATCTCTACATTTAAGTCTCGATTAAACGTTTATTTACTACAGCAACTCATTCATTATTTGGGCTTACTAGGGGATGTTTCTTTTTGTTGCCTCGGCCTTTCTCCAGCATCCCTGGTATTTTGTGCGAATTCAATTATGTTGTATCTGCACCCTGCGGGAAGGCTTTGGTAGCTTGATGATAATAATAATAAAAAGTCACTACACTAGCCAACTGAAGGCACAGACACCTTGGCTCTCACTGCTATATCTCCAATCAAATGCATCTACAACCACCGCTGGCTACCCCCCCCCGCCCCCCTCCAAATGGAATCCCATCCTCAAACAAGCAAACTCCAAAACCTCCATACCTCCTACAAATTTATCGCACACCTCAAACTGAACAAACCCCAGAGCCTCCCCACCCCATGCAGACTTACCCCCCTACATACACTCAACCATCTCAAATACACAGGAAAAGATCAATCTCTAAAGAATTAAACCCATCACACATGGCTTAAGAGGAAAATACTCAACAGACGCACTATTAACCAGCCAAACAACATACATTAGAACGCTTCAACCAAAACAGTCTCAGATGATGGTTTTTGACGCCGCACCATACCACATCCTCATACAAAAAATATTGGGCAATGACAAAAAAAAAAATCAATACCATACCTTTTCTCCGATAGACATGACCAAGTCTGACAATCCAAAAGGAAAAAGCTTCCCAACTGGGTATCCTTGGGTGCCATCATCTCCCCCACTCACTTCAATTATACATGCATAACATACCTTTCTATACTACCTAATCAGTCCCATCTAAAACATAAACAAGGTTGATTTCTCCACCAAATTCTAATCCAACTCTGTACACACAGGCTCCGGAAACCTAAACATGTACATATAACTCCTCCAAAATTGGCTCAACCTAAACAGAATATCTACCCACCACACAAAGACAACCATCTTCTTTATCCTTGACACCAACCTGAAAACACTGGGCATCTCATCCTATCCTGCCCTTCCTCCTGACCATCTCAGAACCTCTGGAGGAGACCACATGCCATGGCAGCCTTACTGAGAGTTGCCAGGTTTGAGTGAAGAGAATCGGGGAATGACAAGGTAAATAAGTAATCAGGGTGAATTATGCTTCTAGACTTCAAAAATACAACAAATACCACTTTTCCACAATTAGAGTTGATGTAAATCAATGCCACTAAAAATACCCAGTCCATCTCACCTCTTTTATGCCCTATTAAGCAAAAGGCCACACCATTTGTCCTCACTGAATGGTAGCTCATAGCGATGGAGAACTACTAAATACAATTTGTGTCAAATTATTAGGCAGCTTTGTTTTTTCGCAATAACAGAGTATTCATTCGGTCAAATCCAGATACATTTCTCCTGAATGATGATAACACCCATTTGCATGTACTGCACCAAAATGAATCTGATCCACCCATACATAAAGAAACAACTGCAATTTTTGTTAATATGCATCATTTTTATCGTCCTAAATTATTAGGTAGGTCTAATAAAATGCTAATTATGCAAAAACGAACATTTATTTAATGCGACAATTAATTTTTAACAATGAATATAATCATAAAGGACTTTATAATAAGCATAATAATATGTTTTAATCGAAATAATAAAAGAAATATGATGTCATAAGGTTCTTAATGATGGATGTATGATCCTCTGCATGAAAGAATGTCTCTGACGCGTTTATCCATTGAATTCGTCAAGGTAACTATTTTATCTGGGGTAATACTGTCAGCAGCATCCACAATAGCTTCCCAGAGCGCATCTTTCGTTGAAAACTGCCGTCCATCTTGATAAATCTTCCTCTTCAGAACACTCCATAGATTTTCAATTGGGTTTAAGTCGGGTAAACACGCTGGCTACTTCATTAAACGGTGTCCAGAGAAGCAAAATTGCTGTAGGTATTTCAGAGATTTCTTAGCTGCATGGGAAGGCGCATTATCTTGCATGAATAACAGAGTTTCCTTCAATGAAACTTTCTGCTTCTTCGACCATGGCTTAAAATTGTCTTTCAAAAAGGCAACATAAGCCCTGGATGTCATCTTAACTCCGTCTGGAACTTCCAAGGATCAACCAACTTGTCTCCAATGATGTCAGCCCAAAACATGACCCTACCTCCCCCCTTGTTGGCTTCTCAAACGATCAGGACGATTTCCACTATTTGCAACCCATCCTTTACTCCACCCATCTAGTCCGTCTAGGGTAGCACGGCCTTCGTCAGTAAAGAGGACTTTTGAAAAATCGATATTCATGTAGTCTCTTCTGCACATTTGACTCTATTTTGCTTATGAACAGCCTTCAACACTTCTCGACTAGTCAGATCCCGGTTCTTCACTAATTCCCTCGTTATAGGTGACTGGTACGCCTGGAAATAACCCTCAAAGTACCCTTTTCAGCACTCGAACGAACAGCAGAAGACTCCACAAATTTCTTCACAGTTTGATGATGTCTTCCCAGGATCTTTGATATTTCCAGTGCCGTTTTTCTTTTTCCAAGCTCTGAGACAATGTGGGTTTCTCATTTGATGTTAAATCACGTTTTTGACCCATAATACTTTTATTCGGCACTTGCCTAATAATTTAGGACAGTAAAATTGTTACCGTTTCACGAAAATGGACGACATTTGTTTACATCTGCGCAGATCTAATTTATTTTACTACAGTATGCGCAGGCAGCTGTTGCCATTATTCAGTGGGAAAATATTTTAATTTGAATGAATAAATACTCTGTTATTACGAAAAACAAAGCTGCCTAATAATTTGACACACATTGTAGTATAGCATCTCACCCAGTCATATTTCAGCCCAGAGCAGAAAGCCCCAATGTTAGTACCACTCGCAGTGGCGGCATTCCTGAGTGGTGCCCAGGTTTGACTGAAAAGACCTCCCTCCCCAGGGGCCACAAATTTAGTTCTATACTCAAACTGAGAGTATTCACTAATGCTCCTCCAATCACACCGAAGAGGTCCCTACCATTTTAAAACGTTGAGGTTGTAATGTGCACCATCTGTACCACTATAATGGATCCGAGATACCTAAAACTTTGCACTTGTCAACAGATCACACCACAAACTCTAATATTACACCTCACCCCTCCCTTTTTTTCACTGGCCATCTGGTGACTGCCTAGAAAGGCATAAGTTCCTGTCAAACCTCACCAACAAAGTACATCGCCTTACTCTTTTCTGTAAGCACTTTTACCCACTGCCGCCTCACACACACCATGTTAAATGCTTCGATCAACATTTCTAAATCCTTCTTCCAGTCAGCCATTAACATTAGGTGATCAACACATATTAACATCCCACACCGGTACTCTAAATTTCATACCATTTTCTCTCACTACTCCAGCCATTAAGATATCAAACAACCACAAGAAAATCAGAAGCTCTCTTAACACCCCTCACATATATCAAGCTATTGAATCCAGCTATACTCCACCCTAATGCACACCGTACTTTCAACATAATAAACCACACCATCCAATACTTTAACACTTACTCCAAACATTCTTAGCACTTGCTTTACTGCTTCTCTATTTACACGATCACACGCTTGTTCCAGATGCATGAGCCCACTTCACACCTTGCTTTTCCACATCGCTCAGTGCAACTATTTCGGCCACACAGGCAACACACCCTACCCGCTCTAAATATACCATGTTCATCCCCAATCAATCCCTCATCATTCCATATTTCGACCCAATCATACTTTTCCAGACCCCTTTGCCTGCACCTAGAAATTTATGCCCCTGCAGGCATTGGGGCAGGGAGGGCACAACCCTCCAGATGTCAGGTGCAGCATTATTGCCCATGTTACCCCTTACATCTTGCGGGAGTAGATAAGGATAATAATGATGGGGCACTAGAGGGGGGAAAGGGGGGGTGCAAGTGTATTACCCCCCCCAAGCCCCCTAAATGGATCCATGAGAGAATTGTGAACCTCTGTGCTCCGCGAGGGATGAGTGGATGGAAGCTGGTCGGCGATTAGCCTGCAAAAAAAATTAACAACCGACCCCCCCAAAAAGAGGTAAAGAAGAGATGTCAAGGAATAAAACTCAGGTAGATTCAATCTAGTTTTAGATTACCAGGAGCACTGGTGCCAGGAAGGCGTGATGCTCCACCAGGTACCAGAGGACTTCCCCTTATGGGGCGCTGGACAACGGTACGAGTATACTCCCTTCCCCACATACACTAAACTAATAGTTTTCATCCTATAACTTAATTGGGCGCTTGGTTGCCCCCTCCCCCCCTCTGGCTGGTCATCGAAGGGCACCCATATCCGGGTGCCCTTCCTTTACACCACCTCGGATGGTCGAACTCTGACCTACGATGTTTGCATCATTTCCTGTGTGGTTCATGGTTTGGGTATGTTGTCATTCGATCAGTGTTTTCAGAGCTGCAGTCAAAGCATGAACAGTTTGGGATATCTGTTTTATGAGGCGTTCGTTGTATTACAGTTTAGGCATGATCTGGATCTTGAGAGACGACTCTAGTATTTGGGCAGTTGAGAGGGAAGATTCTTCCTTTGCCATGTCTGTTGAAGGCGAGTAGAGTATGGGATTGATTGGCAGGTTGTATAAGAATCAATGTAGATTCTGATGAAATGTGCTGAAGGTGTTAATCCTTGAGAGTTGGGGAAAGGGGCTGTGGGTATGGCATGAGTGGGATTGGGTGCAAGCCCTAGTGTAAAAATGTTTACTGTCATGCTTAATTGTGTAATGAGAAAATTTGGTTTCTGAGTGTAGGTTGGTCAAGAGAGTGGTTTGAGTACAGCCAGTAATTGTTCTAGAGGCTTTATTTTAAGCCATTTCTGTTGGAGTTAGCAATATGGAGGTGTCAGGAAGGTGATGCGTATTTCAGTGTGATTGAAATAAATCATTTGTATGGGGTGGTCATGGTTTCTTTTTGGTGTCCAAAGGTGGTGCCTGTAAGAGCAAGTAAGTATTGAGTTTTCTGTTTGCTTTGCTGCAGATTTTCATGACGTGTGCGAAGGTTGTGAGTATACCTTGGTACAGCTCAATATTATGGGCATTATATTTAATGGGATGCGGTGATTTTGTAGGGTGCTGTTTTGGTTGTGCCTCGGTTAGGTGAATAATGCTATTTTGGAGTTTTGAGGGAAAACTGTCATTTTATTTTGGAGACAAAGCTCTAATTGTGTGATCTGCATATGATGTACTCTTAAAATAGATGTATTGGGGACAGGTATGTTGTGCATGAATAGGTTTGAGAGAATTGTACCTTGTGGTACACCATTGCAAGGTGAGACAATATATGAGCTTGACTGGCTGGTTATACATGTCCCTGGCTTGTCTGTTTGGGAGGAGATTGGTGGGTCATTTCTTGACGTTTTAGTGGATTTGTGATTTAACATTTTTTTGTATAAGGATGTACTATCGATGTGTATAACTATTAGTATGGTTCTTTGTGATGGTGGGTTTGGTTGGGGCTGAAGCCTTTCAGTATGTGTGTGATTAAAGTTGTGAAGTGATTTTTATGGCAGACGTGTTGTGAGGGGTGGAGTGGGATTAGTGTTAAGATTGTTTTTTTGTATACATTTTTATCTAATGTTATGGATGGTTTTGAGATGAGGGAAATTGGTTGGTCTGATGATAGTTCGCTAAAGGGTTTGAGTCATCCTATAGGAAGGAGCTCCAGCTGGATGAGGAATTGGATTTCTAGTGTGGAGAAATAGGTTCAATTCCACTGACAGAAGAGGCAGACAAAGTTTTGTCGCCCATTGGCGGATAAGCTGAACTTATAACCGCAGGGAAAGTTCCAGAACCCTGCAAATGAAGTACTTTTCTCCCCTGTGGGAGCACTCATATCCATATAGCTCTAACCCGGAATCATGAAAGGTTTTATAATCGGTGCTCAGTGTCACAAGCAATACATAGTAACTCCCCCTCCCTCAAACAAGGACCCGGCCCCTGGTGCCTTTGGGCTAGACATCGATTTGTCATTCTGATCTTTATATGCATTTTGTTATTCGGTTGGGGAATATCACCCATGAAGCGAGGAGGGATGAAAATTGCAATTTACTAAACAATGGCATTGATGACTGCCTCCAAGGGCACAAGTCGGTGCAATCAATTGTTAGCCTAATACGAGGCTAGATTAAAAACAAAAACTGACCTATAAAAAAACAACACTAAACAAAAGCAAACCTAAGTACAACCAAAACAAACAACACTCAAAACAAAAGCAAGAAGCAGGAGTATGATGAGACCAACCCTCTTCTGTGGTCATGAACCGGTCCCGAGTACAAGCAATCGATGGCAACCCCAGATAATGTGCACAATCACCCAGGCTGGAACATTCAATAAGAATGTGCTGAACAGTCTGGGGGACAACGCAGTCATTGTGCAGGCGAGCGCTCCATCAAATGGCGGTGCATCCCATGAGTGCACACAATTCGGACAGAGAAAGCAAACTGAAGAGCACAGGCATTGGGAGGTAGGTCCGCGGAAACGGTGACGGCGCGATAGCAAACTCCTACCCTAAGTGACCAAATAGTATGCACAGTTTGTGTGTGGAATGTGAGATATGGATGAGCAGCAAAAGTGTGGCAGAGATGTTAATAAGCTTTGCCCTATGATAGACTGCCCTTAAGATCTGTAGCAGACAGATTAAGGCATGGATAATTTCCAGATTCTCTCTTCTACAAAGCTTTTTCCCTTCTATCGGAAGGACGGAAGCATACTGACGCTATCCTATTAATTTTCTGGTAATTTTATTCACTAGTGACAAGTCTAAGTAAATAATGAATGTCTTAAGCCTCTTTTGCACGGCACACCATTTAAGGAAGGATTGTATTTTAAAATACGCTACTCATTCTTTAACAACCAAGAGAGCAATTAATATGCTTAGAATGCAAGAGTTTCACTTAAGGAAATACCAAGGAATGGTGACACGAAGCTTAATTATCTAATATATACACTACACGTTATTTACACCACAAACCTCTAAATGAGGAAAGTACATTGCTGTTTATGTAGGAGAAATCGAAGTGGAATTATAGTTAAACAAACGAGCAAACAGAACAGGGTTGTGCTTCTGACAGTAACAAACTATGGAATGACATTGGAGCAAAATGAACGGGCGAGAACAACTAGTTTTGTGCGAAACACTTTGACATTTGAGATATATTATGACAAAAAAAGGGATACATAACATAACATAATTACACGGATGACAAAAGCCACAAGGGCCTATCAAAGGTCATCCGCCTCCGTCAAAACCCACACACAAAAAGCACCATCACCAGGGGAAGACAAAATCAAAGTCCCCCACAATATAATATAACAGATGACAAAAGCCACAAGGGCTCATCATAGGTCATCCGAGTCAAACGGCCTCTTTTATAAGGCACCCAAACTCCCAGGAAAACTAAATCCAGAGGATTGCATCCAGAAACAAGGGTATCACCAATCAAGGCTTGTCAAGAACTAAATCATGCAGCTATAGATATATACAAACAATATTAATATATACAAAACTTAGGAACCATCACACCCTTTCCTTCCCATAAACTCATCCAACCTACTCGTAAATACATTTAGATTTGGACTACCTACTACCCTCTGCGGCAATTTGTTCCAGAAGTCTACCACTCTATTGGTGAAAAAATATTTTCTTAAATCCAACCTACACCCTTGCTTTTTAATTTTCAAGTGGTGACCTCTAGTCCCATTTCCATCATCTAACTCAAAAAACTTGCTAACATCCAATTTATCTATCCTGGAAAAAAATTTAAAGAGCTCAATCAAATCCCCTCTCACACACCTCCTTTCGAACGAGAACATATTTAATACCCTCAGTCTATCTACATATTCAAGGTGCCTCAGGGAAGGAATAATCTTTGTTGCCCTCCGTTGCACTGACTCAAGAAGGTTAATATCGTGTCTAAAATGTGGGGACCATGCCTGTATACAGTACTCTAGATGTGGCCTAACATAAGAGTTATAGAGTTTAAGAATAACCTCCTTACTTTTGTAACTGACATTTCTCTTAATAAAACCCAGCACTCTATTTGCCCTATTTCTTGCTTCAATACACTGCTTAGAAAACCTTAATGACTTATCTATTACTACTCCTAGATCTTTCTCATCCTCTACTGAGCTCAGCCAATGCCCATCCATTTCATAGTTAAATTCTCTATTATCTTTTCCCATGTTAATAACTTTGCACTTATCAAGGTTGAAAGTCATTTGCACTTATGTGCCCAGGATAACAATTTATTTAAATCCCCCTGCACTTTAAAATTATCATCAATATCTTTAACTACAGCTGCTAATTTGGTATCATCCGCAAAAATTGACACTTTATTATTAACTGCCTCCCCAAGATCGTTTATATAGATGACAAATAATAATGGACCGAGAACTGATCCCTGAGGAACCCCACTGATAACATCCCTCCACTCTGACTTTACACCATTTAGCACTACCCTTTGCTTCCTGTCTTTCAGCCACTCAGCTATCCAATTTGAAACACCCCTACATATCCCAATCATTTTTAATTTATGAACTAGTCTCCTGTGTGGTACCTTATCAAATGCTTTACTAAAATCTAAGTAAATTATATCTACATTCTCTTCCTTATCTACTTGATCTGTTACAAACTCCAGAAAGTCTAGTAAGTTAGTCAAACATGATCTACCTGATCTAAACCCATGCTGAGCATCGCTGATTAACCCCTCCCTCTCTAGATGTTGGCAAATCCCTTTTTTAACTATTTTCTCAAGAATTTTACAGACTACAGGTGTTAGGCTAACCGGTCTTAAGTTATTTGGATCCTCTTTACTACCCTTCTTGAAAATGGGGACTACATTCGCTCTCTTCCAATCATCGGGTATTTCTCCATATTCCAATGACCTAGTATATAACTTGTCCAGAGCTATTGAGATACTTTCTACCCCTTCTTTAAGTATCCTAGAATGAATATTATCAGGGCCGGAGGCCTTGGTAGTATCTAAATCACCTATTAGTCCTTTTATCATCCTCCGATCCACACTAATGTTAGTAAACACCTCTTTTCCTGACCCATGAGTACTATACATAGGCCTATTTAGTTTCTCCTTTGTAAATACTGATGCAAAATGACCATTTAGTACCTCAACTATTTCCTCATCAGTTTCTCTCACAACCCCTTCATATTTGATAGGTCCTATTTTAACTCTGCCAGACTTGTTATTAATTTTTTAGTAACTAAAAAACTTTCTAGGGTCTTTGTTGCTATCCTGAGCTAATTTAATTTCTGACACCCTTTTGTTCTTCTTTATAATCTTATTTAACTCATTCCTAGCCATTCTATAATCACTTAAATTTTGAATATTATTTTGTACCTGTAATTTTTTGTATGCCCTTTTCTTCTCTGAAATTTTTCTAGCTATCTCCTGATTCCACCATAATGGTTTCCTACTTTTGTTCCTAATGGCCTTCATTGGGATACATTGTTCTTGGACTACATTTATTATATGCTTGAAAGTATCCCACATCCCATAAGCATTTTTACCTCTGAATTCTATATCCCAGTCTACCAAATTTAGCAAGCTTCGAAGTTTTACATAATCTCCCTTATGAAAATTTGGAACTTTTTCAGCATTCTCAGTTATTTTACCCTTCTCAATTCCCAAGTTAAAACGAACTATCTGATGGTCACTATTTCCCAATGCTTCCCCAACAGTCAATTCTTGAACTAAATGATCACTGTTAGAAAGTACTAAATCTAATATATTGTCCCCCCTCGTTGAATCGTTAACAAATTGATTCAAAAAATTATCCTCAAAGCATTCTATGAACCTGCCACTTGTTCTATCCCTACCTATCATATTTTCCCAGTCCACAGAGTTTAAGTTGAAGTCCCCAATAATAACTGCATCTGTTTCACATCCCTTACTTATTTCCCTTATCATTAGTTCATCTATATCATCAGTCTGCCCAGGTGGCCTGTAAAAAGCTCCCAAATGCACCATTCTATTTTTACTGAACCTAATATCTATCCAAAGTGACTCAACTCCATCCTGCTTTATTGAAGTATTTAAACTTGAAACAATGTTGTTTTTTATATAGATAATTATTCCTCCACCAATCCTACCTGTCCTTTGACTAATGTACATATTATAGCCCTGTAAATCAAATTCACTTAGAGTGTCACTATAGAAACAATAATTGAGAATATTTTACATAGAAATATATGTTAATTATGCTGTATGCGGGTACACGAATAAACGAGGACGCAGGCATTACACGCACCGTGATAGGATTTATTCCCTCTCTCCCAATCCTACCTTCATAAGAGGGTCGTCTTGCTTGGGGGCCTCATCCTCCACTGTGGAAGGCTCCTTCTCCCGCTCTTTGCGGAGGGCAAGGATGTTCCTCGTGTGCTTGGCGAGGGCGCGGAGCTCCTTTGGGTATGGCGTCGGGACACGGGTCAGGCCCCGGGGAGACTTGGGGTCTCCATCCGCGGCGAAGTGGATCAGGCTTCGAGCCCGCCGGGCCTCGATCTCCGCCTCTGTTAGAGGGCGATCATCGTCCTTGGCATGGTCAGACGGGGCGGGTGCTGGAAGGGTGGCGGAAAAATGCTAATTTAGGGAAGGGGGAAGAAACCAATCTTAAGATTCAGGTGTTCCCAAATTCAAATTTACAGGTGAAAAATGGGTTGATTATGTGAATTGGATATTTGAGATAGGAAGAGGATATTATTGTACAGGAGGGGTGAGCATTGGAGGGAAGGGGGCTTGGGGCCTTCTGAGCAGAAATGAACCTTGGTTGGCCGGATGTTACAGTACAAAGCACCACACCACATTGAAGGGCCAATTTTACATCGACAAAATCATGGGTGGACTTGTGCTTAATAGGGCACAAAAGGGGTGGGAAGGGCATATAGCTTTAAGGTGTCTGCGCGCCGACACCCCCTTGTGAGAAACTGGCAGATATCAAAGTCATGGAAGTCTTTCATGTTTCTTTTTAGGAGTGGATGTTCTGCCATGGAGTGTAGTGGGTATTCTGGGTTTGCGGAGACTGAGGCTAGCATTAGTGTGCCCCCCCCCCCCCATGTCAGGGTGATCCTTAACCCCGAGGATTGGTTTAAGAATGTAGGTGGTCTGAGTGTTGTAGCTGTGCAACATGCGATTGTTTTGTATGGTCTGGAGAGTATTGAGGAATCTTTGGGAGAGGCTAAGGACCCACGCAGGACTTGAGTAGTCCATTAGTGAGCGCATGAGTTACTTATAAACTGTGGACTCTGTTAGAATAGTAGTTTGAAACCATGTTGTGTAGGATGAGGCACTATGACTTTGGAGGGAGCACAGAGAGTAATGGGACAGTGTATGAAGGTAGGGTATGTTGGTTTTACCGATCGTAATGATTGTACCATACTTCCAGATATTGCGAATTGCCTTACTAGTAGCTCTAGTTTGCAATGTTGTTAAGAGCTTGTTTGTATTCCATGTGCTACAAGATGTTTGTTACTGATGTCTGGACCAATGGTAATGAGTGCTTGAGGTTGTGGATGTAGTTTGTCTGGCGGTTTGTTAAAGGTAGTTAGTCTGGGTAGCTTGGGAAGAATGCTTTACATCAGGTGACTCGTTGATTGTCAGGGTGGAGGTTTAAGTAACTAAAGGGGGAGAAGTGTTTGATGAGTGTGTTTGCTTCTAATTTGTTAGGAGTGTCTGCTGTAGTGATTGTATAGTGATACAGTTTAATGCTTTGTAGAGTTTGGAGTTTGTTGTGGTTGTGTTTTGACAAAACTTTGCCAGAGTAGTGTTTTCTGTTCAAATATTTTTGCTTTTTTGTGTTTAGAGGATGTATTTAGTGAGCCGTCTTGTCTGAATGGGTGTTAGAAAGTTGTGTTTTAGTGTGTTGTGTTGTCTGATGAGGCCTCGAATTTCTGGTGTAATATTGGAGTTATGTTTTTTTTCCTGTTTGCTCTGGGGCTCTGTTCTTTGTCAGTATTTCATGAGTATGTTGGTGTGTACAGTGCTGTTGATGTTTGTGATGGGTGTACCACTTAGTATTTCAGTTTTGTGAACACTTCCCAGTTGGCACTGTTGTAATTTGTGGTGTGCTCGCGCTTCACTGGGTTCATTCCCTTTTTATATATAATGAGGTTGGGTGGGATAGTGATGCAGTAGAGTTGTGGGAAGAAATTTGCTAGAAAAGTGGGGGAATTGGGGGGAGGATATAAGCATTTACTATTTGTTTTCTGTAATCTGTTGTCAATGGGCACTTTGAGTGATTGCAGTTTTGTAGTGGCGTCTGGTGGGGAGAGATGGGGGCCGAGTGTGTGCACTGGATTTATTTATCAGGTTGATAAGTCCACCACCAATGCCATCAGCCCGGCCCTGCCTGATGGTGGTGAAGTTTAGAAAGACATGTGGCCTTTGTGTTGTCAGATTTGTTTCTTGTAGTATTGCAATGTGTATGTGGCATTGTTATGAGAAGTTTGTGAGTTCATATTTTGTAGTTTCAATATCATCTATATTCAGTTGTAGTATGTTAAGATTATGTGTAGAGTGTGTGTGCGGTGAGGAAGTGGGGGGAGGATGGAAAGGGAAGGGAGGTAATGATGGTAGAGGGGGAGAGGGATTTGCAAATGCTTTTAGGGCATTGAGTTTCTTTGTGACTTTGTTATGCATGTGGTGTGTAGTGAGTCATGTTGACTGCAATTTTCAAGCGTGTGGGGTGTATAAAGTATGATTCTTGGGTGCCTCTGTTCAATTCACATTTGTCTAGTGTTAATTATGATTTAGGGCGGAGGCTGTGATCTATTTTGTGTATGCTGTTGTGCTAATGTGTTTATGGTTTGATGTGAGTCATGTTGACTGCAATTTTCAAGCGTGTGGGGTGTATAAAGTATGATTCTTGGGTGCCTCTGTTCAATTCACATTTGTCTAGTGTTAATTATGATTTAGGGCGGAGGCTGTGATCTATTTTGTGTATGCTGTTGTGCTAATGTGTTTATGGTTTGATGTGTTGATGTTATCGAAAAAGTCATCCACGTAGGTGTTTGTGTGGATATTTGGTGATTGTGGTTGCGGAAGGTTGTGTATAAACAAGTTGAAAAGTAAGGAGAATATGGCTCAAATGGGGATGCGGTTTTGGAGTGGTAGTAAGTGTGATTAGTGTGCTGTGTGCATGACTTTTCCTAGTCTGGGAAGATGAAGATTGTTAGCCATTATTTTTGTTGTGGTTAGTGAGGTTTGTATTTAACCCCTTCCGCACGAGTCTGTGGCACCCGCGTAAGGTGCTGTATATGACATTTTATTTAAATTCAAATTTTGCATGTATTGCATTATTCATGTTGTTATGTTAAATTTTGCCTATTCTTATGATGTTTGTTCATGTTGAGAATATCTTTCAAATAATTAAATAAAAAAATTACATATTGCTTACTCAGCTAAATGCAATGTTTATTTAGTAGGCCTACTATGAAACATTTTTCATCACTGATTGAAATATAAGTGTCACTATCACTACTATCATTTATCGCTTGAAGACATCGTTAAAATATATATTTTATGCAATCAATCACAAGTAATTTCCAACTGGCATAGAACATGGTTTTGCCTTGAGGGGATAAACAAACCCTGCCCACAAAGTGTTTTTATTGGTCAGTTGAGAATGACGTCATTATAAGACAAACACTTCGAGTAATGCTCAGGAATGTTCATAGCGTACTCGGACAAAATTACAGAACAGAAAAACAATCATTTTTTTCATGACGATAACCCTTTCGTCATCGGAGACAGCAGGCGTGACGAAAGCAGTTTCGTCATCGTAGGGCAAGGGTTAAAATTATACATACAAAGCAAATTGTTTCTTTGAGAAACCTCAGGCTAGGCAGAAGCTGTGTAGCAGCTGCAATTAATTTTAAGACCACTTTTATAAAGTAAATGCCAGAAAAAAGCAAATATAGGAATTGTTAAAATTTCTCACAGCAGCTTCTGCCTCCCCTTGCATGCCTTGTGCAGGAATATGTTTAGGAGTACTGCATCATTAGGAGTACTGCAGTAGAAATTGTGTTCATTGAAGCAGTCTAGAATGTGTGGGGTGAAAATGATTAAAAGTGTTACAGTGTGAGCGATGAGAATGTTTTAAGTAGATAACAAGAGTATTTTGATGAGCAGAATAATGTGGATATGCATTCAGAAGAGAATGTGAATATGATTTACATCGAGGATGAAAATGGTGAGTTATATAATGAATGGTATGGAACAGTCATTAGCAGTAGGAAAGGTTCTAAAAATGAGAATACAGCCGAGATGTTGAAATAGGATAATTGGATAAGGATCCCCTTAGAACCCATTTAGGGGAGAGTGAAATATAACCAAACTTAAAAGGAGAATTTCTCACTTTGAGCGAGGCGCTGGGGCAGCATAAAGCAGGTGAGGACTTTCTGACCAATGGCATCGTTGACACACTGCAGAGGCACATGTGGTTTGGCCTGGTTCTCCGACAACCACAGGGCCGCTAACTGTTGACAGAACAGTCAATTAGTTGAGGGACAGCACTAAGGTATAATACTTCAGGACCAAGAAGGTGAAGAACCAATCCAGTTGTATGAGGTATCTTGATTTTACTTGATAGTAGCCCTGGGTACAGAATTGTTTGGCTAGGTGTAAGAGATTTACCAGTCTCACAGACTACCTCATACATCTCTGTTTTAAAATAGGATCTAAATCCAGTCACTAGAACATAGAGTAGCTGCCAGGAAGTGAATCTAAATTGGGTCACCTATCAGGCAACTAACAACAACTAAGGCGGCTTAACTTTATTGGTTGTAGGAGTGTGTTTCCACTCAGCTAAGTTATAACCAGTGACCACAATATAACTTGACTTCTTATTTACAGGCACATTAACAAGGTAATAGGGTGATCTTCAGTAGCTTTAAGGTATGAACAAAGATTATCCAATACTTGATATTCTTACTGTTAATATTTTGATAATTAAAAGAATTATAGAGCACAAAAGAAGCACAAGTTGCAACCAAAGCAGACAGCTATTCATATCGTCCAGGCTACAACCCTAGCTAAACACACTTGTTTCACCAGGATTACATTGGAATACCAATACACGGCTTCACCTAACAATAAACAACACCCCTAACACAGTTGATGTAACATACGATACATCAATGACATTCAAACATCCTATAAAAAATACAAAAGCACAATGAGACAATGATAAATCATTTGCACAATTGGACAAAACAATTCATACACTCAGTGAGGGATTGTGCAAGCCATATTTGTTGCCATAACCAATTTCAAATCTAAAACACCTTGGAGCTCACAGACATATCCTCACTGACAAACATCTTCAACCATTCTTGGCTGCACAACATTATCTCCCACACCTGAAAACATGCATCTCCACTCTCAAACCAAAGAAGCCCCAAAACTTCCTTCATACACCCATCTTACTCCTCTCAACCATCTCAAAAAAACACAAAAAAACTAATCAACAGAATCAAACCAATCACACCACTCTCACACACCTAACGAGTCTTCAGAGAACATCACTCCACAACCACATTACTGATCTCCCTAACAAATCACATCCTGGAAGGCTTCAACTGAAACCGTACCCTGGAAGGCTTCAACCGAAACTGTACCCCATTACACGCATTGATGGCAGCAATCAACATCAGCAAAGCCTTTAACACAGTACCCCACCACATCCTCATACAAAACATACTCTACATTTCATACCACACAAAGGACAAAAAGGATAGCTAACCTCCTCTCCAACAAACATGGCCAAGTACTACAACACAGCTCAGTCCAGGAGCCAAAGATCACAAGTGTGTCCCCAAGGGCACCCTCCTCTTCTCCTCCCACTTTAACCTCTCTCTCCCCATAACCGAATCAGTCTGGATGAATATATATGCTGATGACCTAACATCACATCCCAAGCCACCATCACACACAGATCCTACAAAAAACTAAACAAATACAGTTGCGCACATATCTACCTGTAACATCTCAAATTTTGTAATTTACGAATTTTTATTGGTTACTAGTACAAAATGTACATATTTATATTATATTTAATTATATTAGCCTAAAAGTAATATATTATAATGTATAAATGATAATAAAACATAGGATTAACATTAAACATGGTGTTTATTAGAACACAGGAAGCAAAAGTATTGGCAACATTTATAATTATTAAAAATATATTATTGGCAACTATAAATTAATACTTGGTATGACCTCCTTTAGTAGCAATCAGATGTTTCTTGAAGGTTTATTCAAGTTTTAGTAGGAATTTTACTCCACTTTTCACTGCAAAAGCTTTCAACTGTGCGATGCTGCTTGGTGACCCTTATGAATACGTGACTTCAGTTCTTTCCATAAATTTTCAATCAGATTTAAATCTGGACTTTGAGAAGGCCATTTCATCACTTTCAAGTGTTCATTGGAAAAATATTTGTGCGTTCATTTGCTTGTGTCCTTTGGATCACTATCCTGTTGAAAGACGAACCCTCTGCCAAGACTAAGCTTCCTCGCCGATTGTTTCACATGTTCATCCAAAGTTCGCTGATATCCCTCGGAATTCATAGTGACTTCTATCACACAAATTGAACCAGTACCTGGAGCAGCAAAACACCCCCACAACATGATGGAACCACTTCTGTGTTTCACAGTAGGTATGATGTTCTTTTCCAGCAGAGCTTCTCCAGATTTTCTCCAAACGTAATGGTGGTCGTTTATGCCAAACAGCTCGAGTCTAGTCTCGTCTGACCATAATATTTTACTAAGTTCTGCTTCAGTGTCATCAAGATGTTCTCTGGCAAACTCTAAACGTCTCTGTTTGTGAACCGTCTTCAACAGTGGTTTCCTCCTTGGTACACGTCCATGGAGACCGTCACGGTTCAAGTAACGTCGCACTGTTGACACGTCCACGATTGTTCCAGTGCTAGCCAGATTTGCTTTCAATTCCATTGAAGTGACTTTTGGATTCTTGTTGACATTTCGAACACAGGGACGCACATCTCGGTCAGTATATTTTCTTGGTCGCCCTTTCCACACACGATTAACAGTAGTCCCATCAGCCCTAAATTTTACAATAATATTCCTTATAGGTGAAATTGGGATATTCAAACTTGCCGAAATTTTTCTATATTCATTTGCTTGGTTGTGCAGCTCAATTATACGCTTCCTATATGCTTCTGAGTGTTCAGATGTCTTCACCATGTTGCTATTTCAAAATTAGTGTAGAAATGATTCTTCAGCCATTTCTAATACCATAATGAACACCCCAAAAAGTTAGCCATGCAAGTAACTTGCTGTCCTGTATTAGTCTAGAATATTCCATCAGCCATTCTCGAGCCTTCTTTACCACTAATTTTAATATTTAGATTTTTTTAAATCAGTATTATGTAAACGTTGCCAATACTTTTGCTTCTTGTTTTTTTTATAATAAACACCATGTTTAATGTCAATAATTGTTTTATTATCATTTATACATTATAATATATTGCTTTTAGTCTAAATTTGAGATGTGTTGCCAATGGATATGCACGTAACTGTACCTCCAAAATTGGTTAACATTAAACAGAATGTCCAACTCTTCCACAGAATTAACAACCACTCTCTTCACTCCCCACATGCATGAATACAACATGCTCTAATTCCAACCCCTCCCACCCAACTGGGTATTACCCTCGACCCAGGAATGACATTTTCCACACACACACACACACAACTTCCAAGGCCACCTCAAAACCAAATGTTCGCAAGCACCAATTCCTGACAGGAGAAAGAAAGACTTAGCATACCATACATACAATTCGTTTGCACCACCCTAAAATTACGAATCCCCGACCTGGGCGCAACTAGGTTATCCAACAATAACTTGGAGGCGATACAAGTAACACAAAACACAGTCCCTGCATCGCGACTGGCTGCACAAAAAGCACCCTGATACCCCACCTCAACATGAAAAAGAAAAAATTATGCCCATCAGTGACCACGTAGACATGGTGGGCACACAATTCTTCAGCAAGTTTTGACACCCCACCCAACGACTACACACCCTCTCCATTCCCATGCTCACCCCATAGACCTTAGGATTACCCTTGCTTGCCACTACCAACTATTGGGAAGAGTCCCTCCCAACCATACTGAATCAGAACACAATAAAACACCTACACACCCACTTCCCCAGCAAGGCACTTGGACATCAGGGAAACACAGCCTACACCAGCGTCTCTCTGGCCAGCTACGATTAGGAAACCACCCGACTACATGAATACTAAAAAGACTAAATAGATCCTGACATCCCCCCCCACCTTATTGCCCCCACTGCAACTGCCAAACTGAGACAACACCACTCATCTCATCCTCACCTTCCATTCCCTCAAAGACCACCGAGTTGACTATTATGTCACATCGACGGAGACCTCTGGAGAAAACTACTCACCCTGGCAGTCTTCCTGACTGCTACCAGGTTTGACTGAAGAGAAGCAACCCCGAGGAATACAAAGAAAGAAGAGGAGGATTCCTCAACATTCTACAGAGTACACAAAACAAAGCCATAAGAACAATCAGGTTGCACAGACCAGGCACTCAGAAACCAAAGGACACAAGGTCAAGGATCACCTTGACATGACATCCACAATTACTAGCTGCAGTCTACACAAACCCAGACCACCCGGCTACATTATGTGGAACAACTAATCTTGCAAAGAAACATTAAAACACCTAATTTATAAATTAGAGATAAACTGTAAAATCTCACCCCAAACCAGCTTACAAAAATATATCTACACCCACTTCACTCACTGCTCTATCCATTCACTTTCACACAACACCCTGCTGCATGCGAAAGCCCTCTGAATCTTCCCTCCCTTGTGAGGATAGTCCAGCTGGCTAGCTAGGTTCAGGTGTAGACAACCACCTAGCTCTCTTGAGCTACCCAAAGAGGCTGGATGTGACCTTGACAGATGCCTGTTGAGAATGCAAAATGTCTTAATCCCTTTCTTCTCTTCCAAGGTGCTTGGGACAAAGATGAAGAGAGAGGGCGATCTGGGTGAGGGACTCGATAGACTTCTAGCATGCCCCCATTCATCTTTGTCTTGCCTACACAGGCATATTTTTCAGCAAGTACGAGGGTTATCCCAAAAGTAAGGTCTCCAGTATATTTAGAAATCACAGAAACGTTTATTGTCCAAAATGTTTACAGCATTTTAAAGTTTGAACATTTATCTATTTTTTTTTCTGTGTGTCATACCCGCTCGCTGCCATGTCATTGAGGAAGCATTGAACCTCATTTTTCACCTTGGTTGAACTATTTAATTATTTAGAACTGTTTTCATGTTTTGTGATCTTATTGGAAGTGAAAAAAAGAGAGAGCTGGACAGTCAGCTAGGTAAGAGTCAGTGTGAATGGGTGTGTGTGTATGTATGTTGGCATTTATGATGTCTAAGTGTGGCAGTGAATCTGTGACTGAACATGCCTTCTCCTTTCCAGCTCCTTGGTACTGGTGGTCTATCAACATCTGGCTTGAGAGGCAGCGGTAGCCAGCCTTGACCCTCACTAACATTCCTGTGACTGTGAAAGGACCATCCCAAAGCGTGGGTCATGAGAGCAGCTCCCAGGCCCCAACTAGTGGCTGGAACTCACACATCCTAGTCCCTTAAGAAGGAATAAGGTGGGAATTCCTCAAAGAAAGTGGGCCAAGCTCCCTTTCCCTCCCCCCCCCTCCTTCCCAATTTATGCGTATTGTATCTGGTTTGGGGGTGCACCAAATAATTTATTGTGTATGCGTATATAGATATTTGTGTGATTTCTCTTTAAGTTGCCAATATCCATATTTGTAAGGCCCTATATATATCTTGGGTGACTTGTTTATACCTTTGTATTGGCCAATATATTTGTAAGGCCCTATATATATTAGCTAAGTATTCCAGTAGTGTGTATATATGCATTTATTTATTTCTGGGTGATCTATATTTTGGCATTGGCCAATATTAAGATTCATTTATAAGGCTCTATATATTTTGCATTTGGTATATATATATATAAATATACTTGCGAATGTTTGGGGTTGTCATTTTTCCGGTTATCTTTTTGGAAATAAAGTAAATATTAGACTAGCCCCCTCATTACGCTCCCCTCAAACACCCAGGCAGCTCTGTTGGAGCAGCAGGGATTGTAATGTGGGGTCTAGAGCCTGACACCACAATCCCACACAAACATATAATGGAGGGTTGCATTGCACACAATCACGCACACCAACAACACATTCCTTGAGGAGTCAGAGAGAAACCCCTGTATAAGCCATATGCTTCCTCATGATCTCTGGGCTGCTCAGCTACAGCTTGAAGATCAACAACAACTAAGCAGACTGGGCAGGCTTCTTTCTCCCAGAGATTCAGCTCTCTGCACTTTCTGGTTTACCTTAATTGTGTGTCAGGAATTTGTGAATGCCTTGTTCATCTGTGTCTGGTGGCAACAGAAGGAAATGCCTTTAGGTCTTTAAAAAACTAATGTCTGCCTTTCATTCATTGTAGAAAAAGGTGAAGCGGCATCAAACCAACATAGGAACTCTTTAACCCTGTTACCTGGAGCTTGGAGAAGGAGACGGGGAGGCTACTGATGAAATTGCCGCAAAGGTTGAGAACCCTTAGGGAAGAAAGACTGCCCATTTCAGCAGGAAGCACTTCGATGCGATTCCTGGTAGCCGTCAGAACCCTCAGCCCGCTACAAGAGCCCAGTTCACCGGGAAGCGACGTCAAGGCATTGTCGTCCACGTGGAGGAATTGCAGACTGCGGAGGAGGCCCACAGAGGGAGGGAGGTGGCTGAGCTCGTTCTGAGGGGCCTTCAGCTCTACGAGGCGCTCCAGGGCGCCTAGGTCGTCGGGTAACTGCTCCAGCTGGTTGTCATCGACGTGCAGGGAAACGAGGCGGACACAGCGGCACAGGGAGTTGGGCAGCTCCTGAGGGTCAGTTTTGGGTGATTGCAGATTGACGCAAATGAAGAAGATCAGACTACTTGGGTGATTATGGAGGGGGAAAGAGGAGGTGGAGGATAGAGGCTTAATAACGGTGCTTTGCGGAAACTCAAAATAAAAAAGGGAGAATGAGGCTCTTTTTTTATTTATAATAAAAAAGTTAAAGGGTGTGCGGCAACAACGTTTTTTAATTTTAAGATACCATCATGCCGGCTACTAACAAGGGCATAGCCAGCCTGGCTACGAAAGACAGGCATACTGGAAACAGATAAAGGACAACTGCAATAGCGCAACCTCATCAACGGGAGGCGTAATATAAACCCCAAGGAAAAGCAATCGCACAAAGGGATAAAGGACCCCGAAAGTACGAACTTGGTATTGAGAAAGCGAGTGTGTAGCCCAACGAGGCCACATTCGATCAACGGGGTAAAACATGAAAAGTGAACAAACAAAGAGCGAGAGATGGAGGCTGAAAAGGGTTACAAAAGCAAAACCTCCACAACCCTTTTAAAAAGGGTTGGAAAAACTTAACAATCAGGAAGAGGAAGAACTTGGTAAAAAGAAAGAGCGAACAAGGACACAAGCCGAGGAAAAAGCTCAGCCTACTGAGCACTTCTCAGCGGGGCCATACGGTCAAAGACGAAGGAAGCGAAGGAAGGAAAGGGAGGGAGGGTGACGGGGGGAGGGGGACGGGGGGAGGGGGACGGGGGGAGGGGGGCGGAGAGAGGAAGGGGAGGGAGGGCGGGCGACAGAGAGAGGAAGAGGAGGGAGGGCAGGCGGCGGAGAAAGGAAAGGGAGGGGGGGTGACGGAGTGAGGATGGGGGGGGTGACGGAGGGGGGGGGACGGAGGGGGAGGGGACGGAGGGAGGGCAGCGGGCGGCGGAGAAAGAAAAGGGAAGGAGGGCGGGGGAGAAACGAAAGGGAAGGAGGGCGAGGGAGAAAAGAAAGGGAAGGAGGGCGGGGTTTTTTTAATTTTATAGAGCCCATCTGGCAACTGCCCACTTGGGCATAAGTCGCCGAAAAACACGACAGTGTAGAACTAGGCTACTTTAAAATAAAAATATAAAAACTTAACAATGAAATAAATTGGAAAAACTTAACAATCAGGAAGCAATCTCCGGCAGCGGGGGGAGGTCCCCCTCACCCCGGTGCAGGAGAGTGCAACCTACAAACAAAACAATAACAAAAAAAAGAACTTTAAATAAAGGGGAGAAGCCCGGCCTCCCCCAAAAAGTCAACAAGTCCACAAGTTAATGTGCACGAATCTGTCCCGAGCACAAGGAACAGGCGGTAGCGACCCCGCCCATCCCGGTACCGGGACAGGTATCGTGCGCGAAGATCACTCAGACTGGGACATTCGACAAGAATGTGCCGAACAGTCAGGGGGACGACGCAGTCGTTGCAATAGGGCGCAGGCGAGCGCTCCATCAAATAGCGATGCGTCACACGAGTGTGTCCGATTCGGAGACGACAGAAAGCAACCTGAAGCCGCCGCGGCATTGGGGGATAGGTCCATGGGAACAGTCGCGGCGCAATGGCATGCAACTTTAAGTTCCCTTCGACCATCTCCCATCTTCTTTGCCAAGCAGTCCGAAGAGCTGCCCGTATTCCTGCCATGTAGTCGGTGTGAGGAAGAGCGAAACGCTGGTCCGGTCGCAGAGTCCTCGCGGACTCTTTGGCGCCCTCATCGGCGCGCTCATTCCCCGCAATTCCTACATGTCCAGGAACCCAGAAGATAATCTCAACATCTGCCCGGCTCGCCAAAACCGTGGCGTCACGGATATCGCGAACCAGGGGATGCGGAGATTCCAATCCCCCGAGAGCACTCAGGGCGCTTTGTGAGTCGCTAAAGATCACAATCCGGTCTCCGAACCGGGCACGTCGCGTAATCTCCCGTACCGAGTGGTGTATTGCCACCAGCTCGGCCGTGAAGACAGACGCAGCGCCTGGTAGAGCCCCGCTGACTTCAAACAGAGGGGATACGGCGTGGAAGCCGACCCCCTCTTGGGACTTGGAGCCATCCGTATACACTGGCACGGTTCCAGCGTGACACGATGTGTGCTCAAAAAAGGTCAAACGCAATACTCCCGGCGCAGTATAAGCTTTGGGAGCAGAGGCGTGGCGACAAATAGCCAAATGTGGTATCCTCCAGGGTGGCGTCCTGGGCATAACCAGGGGCGCCACCAGCCCGAGAGTTATATCTACCTCTCGAAGGAGTTTCCTGGCCCTAAACCCCTTTGGGTTTAGGGTATGACTGGCGTCTCTCGGCGGCATAGGTACCATCGAGATCAGCTGCGGATGCAGTGAGAGCTGTTGGCGACTGAGGGAGGCGCCGGGCTCGCGCGTACAGGCGAGTGATGCACTGCACGCGGCGCAGAGCGAGTGGCATCTCCCCAGCATCGACCAACAGGCTCTCAATGGGGGAAGTGCAGAAGGCACCGGTCGCAAGGAGAAGGCCGGTGTGGTGGATCGAATCCACCTTCCGCAATAAACGCTTAGCGGCGGATGCATAAAACTCGCATCCGTAGTCGAGCTTCTAGCGAACAAAGGATCGATAAAAAAGTAAGGCAGTAGCCCTATCAGCGGCCCAAGCGCTGAACGTCACGGAACGGAGAATGTCCATGGCGCGGGTACCAGAGACCCTAAGGCTGCGAATATGAGCCTCCCAGGTGAGGCGTCGGTCGAATACAAGACCAAGGAAACGGTGCGACTCAACCACATCTAGGCGCACCCCATTAAGAAACAAATCTGGGTCGGGGTGAAGCCGTGGATGGCGGCAGAAGTGCACCACCTTAGTCTTGGCCAAAGAAAACCGAAACCTGTGCGCTTGGGCATAGCGAGAGACGCGGTTCAATGCCTGTTCGAGTCGACGCTCCAGAGTTGGCATCTGGGCCGCGCCAAAAGAGATCGAAAGGTCGTCCACGTAGAGCGTAGCGAGAACATCTTCCGGCAGCACCGAGGTGATGCCGTTGATGCTCAGGGCAAAGAGTGTGACACTGAGGACACTTTCCTGCGGGACACCCTCTTCCTGCTCCTTTGGGCCGGAGAGGGCTCCCCCCACCCGTACGCGGAATCGACGATCTCGCAAAAATTCAGATATAAATATTGGGAGGCGTCCCCTCGCCCCCATCGTGTGGAGAGTCTCCATGATACCGTATCGCCATGCGGTATCATAGGCCTTCTCCAGATCGAAAAACACCGTGGCGTAGTGCTGTCTACGAAGGAAAGCCTCGCAGACGGCATTTTCCAGTCGGAGCAGAGACCCCGACGTGGAGTGGAACTTGCGGAAGCCGCACTGTGCAGAAGACAGATGGCCTCCGCTGTCCAGGAAAAAGGCTAATCTAACATTTACCAATTTCTCCATCAACTTGCACACGCAAGAGGTTAGAGAGATTGGGCGGAAACCGGTCGGAGTAGAGTGATCTCTCCCCGGTTTGCGAAAGGCGAGCACAGTAGCGATTCGCCAGGAGTCTGGGAGAAGACCTTCCACCCAGATCCTGTTGAACAAATCTAACAGAAAGGCCATGCCTCGTTCACCCAGGTGTCGAAGCATGGCGTACGGGACATCGTCCGGACCATGGACGGTGTCCGCGCACGAAGCGAGAGCGGAACGCAACTCACTCACAGTAAACTTGTCGTTGAAGGGTTCTCCGCCTCTGGAGGTAAAGTCCAGCCGGCGGCCTTCCGCGACATCACGACGTGCATTGAATGCTGGCGGAGCAGCATCACGGCTAGAGAATGCGGAAAAAGCGGTCGCTAAGGATTCCGCCACGGACGCGGGGTCCGAGATTGCGGTCCCATTGTCCTGGAGAACGGGAGGGGAGGTCCTGCGAGAACTTGCCCCGAATCCTTTTGACTCTCTTCCACACCTCACCTAAATGGGTCTTCCCGTTAAGTGAAGAAACGTATGCCCGTCAAGAAGAGCGGGGGGCGTGCTTCGAAATATACCGGAACCTAGCCCTAGCCCAATGAAATTCAGCGACAGTGAAATCGTTCGGGCGGCGCTTATAGCGCATATAGGCATAACGCTTCTGTTTGAGGGCCGTCTCACACTCGGCCGACCACCATGGGAGTGGTCTGCGTACAAAACGGCCAGACGTCCTAGGAATAGTAGTCAGGCCCACGGCGATGAGGTTGCCGGAGAAGAACTCAACGGCCTCATCTACCGACCTAAACTCCTCGACTGAGATAGAGAATTCAGTCATTTCCTGAAATGCAGACCACCGCGCCCGCGCCAAGCACCACCGAGGTGGTCTCTCAGGCGGCAGTTGCCCTGAAAATGATATTTGAATGGGAAAGTGATCACTACCATGGAGGTCATCGACCACCCCCCAATCAAAATCAGGCTATGCATCCGAATAGCACAAAGATAGGTCAAGGCAATAAAATGAAGCGGTTCTCGGACAGTGATGCGTAAACTCATCCACATTTGGGACACCCATCTCAAGCTCTTCGATCAGATCGGCAAGGACTTGTTCCCTGGGATTTATGGAGTAATCTCCCCAGAGAGGATGCCTGCCGTTCAGATCTCCAAGCAAGAGATAGGGCCTCGGCAACCGTGCCACGACGCGGCGGAAGTCCCCCGCGTCGAAGTCAGCTGACGGTGGAATGTACGCAGAAATGATAGTATACCTCCTATCCAGGTGCAGCTGCGCAGCCACTGCCTGAAAGGAGGTATCTAAAGAGAAAGGAAGAACGGAGACATCATGCCGGGTGTAAATCGCGCATCCCCCAGCCCGGCCATCCCGCGGTGGTGGGGTCGCAAGACCCTTATACCCCGGTAGGTCGGGCAGGGGGCACGCGCCTAGCATGGTCTCCTGCAAAAAGATAGCTAACGGGGAACGGGACGAGACGAGCCTCCACAGCTCCTTCCAGTTGGCCCGGAGTCCACGGCAATTCCATTGAAGGAATATGCCCTCCAGGCCTAGCTCGGAGGAGACGCGGGGCCCTCCTCGAACTGAAGACCCTCACGGGAATGGCCGTACGCTTCCCGGGGGCAGAACCCCGGGCGCTGTTGGCCGGACAAAGCGCTTAAGGCGCTGTCGCCTTCGAGGACTTATTGGGGGAGGTTGGGCTCGCCATGCGAGTCTTTTCCTCCCTCCGCCTCGAAACCTTTGGCGGGCGTTGCGCCTTCGGAGGCGGGGGGCCCTCTTTTCGAGGAAACACCGTCTCCGAGCCACTCGCTCCACCTCGGGGCGTGGGCGAAGGAGCAGAAGCTCCATTGTTGCTGTCCTCCTTTCGGGGGACAGCTTTAGGAACCCCCGAAGATGGCCTAGCAACCATCTTCAGGGGTGTTGCCTCCTGTGAGTCTAACGAATCGGTGGAGGCGCGTGGCCGTTTCGCCTTGCGGGAAACGGTCACGCTGGGGGAAGAGGGGGAAGCCCTGGTTTTAGCCGGGGCTGGGTATGAACCGTTTTTGCCGCCAGCTTTACCAGGGGAGCGCCCGGGTTGGGTAGAGCCTGCAGAAGGGCTCCGAATGGGCGCGGAAACAACCGTGCTCGTTGGCCTGGATGGGCCAGGAGCAGAGGGTGCCTTTCTAACTATTGAGGCATATGACGTCCCAGGCAGAGCCGGGCGCGCCAGGACCAAGTCCTTAGCCTCGCGGAATGAGAGTCTATCCTGGGCCTGAACGGCCAGGATTTCTTTCTCAAGGAGATATGCACCACATTGCTTCGAAGAAGCAGGGTGCGGCTCTCCGCAATTGACACACTTGGCCACACACGATTTGGATTTATCGTGTGCGACCTTGGAGTAATTTACACAGACTTCGGGTGACCCCGACTTTGCACGTCTACATGAGGGATTCGTATGGCCGAAGCGGTGACAGTAATAGCACCGCCGCGGCAGTGGCACGAATGCCTTCATGCGGTAGCGGTACCAACCGGCACGCACCGACTCAGGGAGCTTGTCACAGTCGAACGTGACGAAGAGTGTAGGGGTGGGTCTCGAGGCCCTTCCCTGTTTTATCATCACAAGTTCGACCTTGACCGCCCCATGGTCGGCCAGCTCTAGGGTGATTTCCTCAATGGAGTAGTCAACGAGTTCCCTCGCATAAACTACTCCTTTCACAAAGTTCATGGTAGGTAGAGTGCGGTGTCACACTCATCGGGGTGCCATGAAGTGTCCGAAGAGCACTATCTTGGCCGCCTCGGAGGGATTCACTGTATTCGCCAGAAGGTTCCCATCCAAGAAAGGGGTCACCTTCGGCTCTCTACCAATTGCACTAGCTAATCCTCTCCTCTGATGGATCATGTTGCCCTTGGACAACAAGCTGCCATCAGTGGAGCGAATAACGAGGAAGCTCTTGAAGCCAGTGGGCTCGAAAACGCCAGGTAACCTTTGAAAAGGGCCCCCGATTTCATCGAGGCTCTGCCCAGTGCACTCTTGGTCTTAGTCAGGGGCTCCGCACACGAAGGGGTAGAGGGGCCAGATGTGCCGATTTGGCTTGGTCGCCTACCAAAGTGGCAGCAGACCCATCCGTCCCCGCAGCCTCCGCGGATGGAGCCCGGAGTCTTCTTTGTCTTTCTTGTCTTTTTATACTTCTTTTTAGGAAAGGAGGGCGGGGAATGAACCCGCTTCTCACCTACACCGGCAGAAGCCCCCATGCCAGATGGAACGGCTTCAGCCAGGTCCCTCTCCGAAATGGAGAAGGTCCTGGTAGTCGTAAGGGCACCTGTCGGAGGAGATCCCTTCCCTCCTTGTACTGCCTTGGAGCCCTCAGCCGTTTGAGGAGGACCTTGCATAGAGACTTCTGTACCTCGATCTCGTTGGCGGTGAGGTAGAGATCGGTGAGAGCGGAGCAGTGGCCGATCTGCTCATCCACCTCATTGATGCGGTTCTTGGACGCGTCCAGGAAGGAGAGACGGGAGAGGCGGCCGATCTCGGCTGAAATCCGCTTCACGCGATTTCGGTCAACCCACAAGTCAGTGAGGTTGGTCAGATGACCTACCACCTCAGGCTGAAAGGGAATGCATAGGTATTGGTCTCAATCGGGTCATCGTAAGGTACCTTTATAAAAATGTTAAAAATCAGGTGTCTGGCAGTAAAAAGCACAAAAACAACTCCTTTTTCGGGCCTTAACGTGAAGGGGAGAGCAGACATGAAATAGGATTGAAAAAGGGAAAGAGAAGGATAGTTATATTAAATCGCTTAACACAATGTTGAGAGTGACAGTGCACATTTCGAACCCTATAGTAACAATTTTAAAGGGATGCATGTCCAGTCCTTTGGGCACGATAGTCATGTTCCTGCTGTAATATATTTGAAGGCAAAACCCAATGAAGGCATTTCTCCCATAGAAGACCGAGGGAAAGGGAAAGTAAAGATAAGGATCTAAAACAATACTGAACACCTTTTTAATTATACACAAATTTGGGGCATTTGAGCTGCAGGTAATCATCATTCATAAGGGTCATTATGACTGATCCTTAGTCTGAAGCACATACACTAGAGGGTATCCATAATTCCCTAACCTTGCACACTTTACAGGATAAAAATGCCATCGAATAACCATTGCCCAGGAGGAGGAGGCTGTGCTCATTGATACAGGTTTGGAACATCTCAAAATGGAGACTTTCACACCATAAATTAAGAAGAGAACTTGCCAAAACAGAAATGTGATGGTAAGAAAGACTAGAAAATCAAAGTAATCATTATTTCCATGTAATGGAATAAGAACCAACATTGTAATGCCAGATCATTGTAATGCAGACATTGGCGACCATGGAATGCCATACCTCTCTGTCTCTTGTCATTTGTAGCATCTGTCCAGCCGTGTTTCCCTCTCTCACTGTCCTTACTATTGCATCCATATACTTCTCTCTTTGTCTGCCTCTAGCTCTTCTTCCAGTTAGACTCGAATTTTCTATTTTTTCTCTTCGCATAACATGTCCTAAAAATCTCGTTTTAACTTCCCCTTAGATTTTTCAGTAATTCTCTTCCAGTTCCCATTTGCCTTAGTACCTCTTCATTTGGTTATTCTCTCCATCCACAAGATCTTCAACATTATCCGCTAACACTACACCTTGAATGCCTCCAACTTTTTCTCTATTTGCTTATTGTTCGTCCAAGCTTCTGATCCATACATCAGCACAGACCAGACATAAGTTTTAACAGTTCTTTTTCTTGTTTGTCTTGATGGGTGTCTATTAGAAAAAGATATTCCTCATCTGAAATGCCTTCTTTGCTTCACAGATTCTTCTCTTAATTTCCCTGTTACATCTTCCGTAATATAACTTCCCAGGTAACAAAATCTTCTTACCTGCTTAATAGCTTTGTCATTCACTCTTACCATGCACCTAAGGACCTGTGCCTTTTTACAAATTACCATAACTTATGTTTTATCCACACTTATTGAGGCCTTTTTCTTCACTCCTTTCCTTTACCACTGTTAAATGTCTTGAAGTTTTTTCCTGGGTGTCAGCAATCAGTACTGTGACATCAGCATACCTTAATGTTGTTTATATTTTGGCCTCCCATGTTGAAGCCTTCTATATCTTCAATTGATCTCATTATCATCTCGCTGTACAGGGAGAACAGATCTGAAGAGAGAACGCACCCCTGTCTTATTCCTCTTCTTATATCTATCCAATCACTCAAATCTGCCCCCATTCTTACTGCTTCCTTCTGATTCCAATAGTTTGTTATAATTCTCGAGTCTTTTCCGTCTACTCCCACGGCCTTCAAAACGTCAATTAGGTCTTCATGTTTGCCTCGATCGAATGCTTTTTCATAATCTATAAAGCACCGGTACAAATCCTTCTGCATCTAAATACTTCTCTCACTTAACATCCTTAGTATAAATATAGTATTTCTTGTTCCTTTTCCTTCTGCTATTTCATTCCCTATCTTAGCTGTTATTCTCTCTAGAGCTACCCTTAGGATTACTTTAACTAATTGACTCATTATACTTATAGTTCTGTGTTTATTGCAGTCTTAAGTGTTCCTGCCTTCTCTGGTATAGTTAAAAAATATTGATTTACACATATTGTCACATAGTTCTCCACTACTGTATATTTTATTTGCAATGCTGGTTATTTTTCTAATACTAAAGTCATTCAGAGCATGCAACATTTTCACTGCCACTCCATCTTCTCCAACTGCCTTTCCTGTCTTCATTTTACTAATTACTTTTTCTACTTCATCTTCTCCAATAGCAGATACAGTCATTTCCACATTAAGCTACCAATTGCTCTGTTCTATCATCTTTAAACAATTCTTCGATATACTCTTTCCATCTATCAAGGACTTCTTTCTTTTCCATTGCTACTTCACCATTTTTCTTCATTATTGTTTCGCCTGTACATAATCTTCCTTTACCAGTAAGTTTTACCACTCTTTCATACGAGTGGCGGTCAATAAGTTTTGCAATTCGGATATAAGGAAACGAGATATGAGGAAAAGTGTTTTATTTTTTTTTAATATAACTAACCTCGACTTCAATGCACTTGCGCCACTTGTCCCTGAGGCTTCGAATTTCCGACAACCAGATATCTCCCGAGTGCTGTTCAATCCACTCCTGGACGGCGAGGTGGACATCTTCATCGTCCCCAAACCGACGTCCACGCAGTGCAGCATTGAGTCGGCGGAATAGTCGCTAGGGGCCAGATCTGGAGTGTAGGGAGATGGTTGAGTTCCTCGAATCCGCACTCGCGCAGGGCAGCTTGTGCAACTCTGGCCTTGTGGACAAGGGCATTGTCGTGGAGGAGCAGGACACTGCGTGTCAACTTGCCGCGCCGCTTCTGACGAAAGCACTTCTTTAACCCAGCCAGTTCCTCGGCGTAATATTGGCCTGCGATGGTCCTTCCACAAGGCGCATAGTCCACCATCAACACTCCCTAGGAATCCCAGAAGATGGTGGCCATGATCTTCCCGGCTGAGGGTTGGGTCCGGAACTCGATGGGGGTTGGAGAGCCCCTGTGCTTCCAGGCCATGCTTTCGAGCTTGGTCTCGGGATCCCAGTGATGGGCCAACGTTTCATCACGTGTCACTATGCGTGACTCGAATCCCGCCGGGTCTTGGTTGTACAGGAGCAGCAGCTCCTCCGAACTTTGACGACGTTGAAGTCGATCATGGGGCGTGAGGTTTCGTGAGGTTTCTAGGGACCCAACGGGCAGAGACCTTAGTCATCGCTAAATTGTTTTGGATGATGTTGATAACACTTCCATGTGATATTCCAAGTTCTCGCTCGATTTCTTCGACCTTCACCCGTCGATTTTCAAGGATCATCCTCTCCACACGGGCCACATGTCCTCGTTGGTCACGTCTGACGGGCGTCCTGGAAAGGGGTCATCTTCAAGGGACTCACGACCATGGCGGAACTCCCTATTCCAGCGAGCAATGGTTGCATAGGAAGGGGCGGTGTCGGTGTACACTGCAACCATGCGTTCATGGATCTCTTTTGCATTCTTGCCTTCCTTGGTAAAAAATTTGATCACTGCACAGTGCTCAACCTTCTCCATTGTTGAAAAATTTGTGACTGGCGATCTGCGAGGCAGGAGCGTGTGGCTGCAGGTCCTGACTTGTCATAACTTGTCCTAACACTCCCACAAACAGCCATCCCCCTTCCTCTATTTTGGCCTACCGATTCGCAAAACTTATTGACCGCCCCTCGTACATCATCTGTGTATCCATCCCTCTTTGATAAATTTCACATAATAACAGTCAACTAAATGATTTGTGCAGATAAATAAAATGGCTAGAAATACTAAGGTGTGAACTCGCTTTCCTATAATTCCATAAATGCATTAAATAACTTATGATTGGATTGGGAGACTGCCCTGTTTCAAGTTGCTTTAACAACATTGTGAATCCTTTATTTTTTCAGCCATGGATGCATGTCATTACAACAATCCTGATGAATTATAATAATAAATTCCAAGACCAAACAGATGAAATGGTATACACAATGCCATAAGATGGTAAAATACCCTTACTACAATGATGTGTCATCCATCCTTGCATGTGGGCAAGATCCCTCGACTGGATAATGAAACTTTGAGTAGGGGACTTAGTCCACATCAGGGCTATTTGGATACAACTATGCATCAGCAGGATTTCTTGGAACAACAGAGGAGAAAAGAAAGTATGTGGCATGCTGTGAAGATGGGAGAAGAAAGATAGGTATTGTAATTGGCATGTGTGATGGCCTGTATAAGCTCTACCCAACTCCAGGGGGTTAAGCACAGTGCATTCACCAATCGGTGGCCAAATCTCTATGTGCACAAACATTTGTGTCCACTCCCTAGAATTGAACCAGGAATCTTGACGTTAGAAGACTAATGCCGTATCGACTATACCAACAAGAGCTCCTGGAAGATAGAATAGGACGCCATAACAAAGGTCAGAGCCAAGAATGCTTGATGTGACCCAAGCGTAGTCTTCTTCAAATTCTTCTAGAAAGAGGATGTTCCCAAATTGGCATCTCCACACATTCCATGCATCGGTGCCTAGTCTTAAATGCAATATGCAGGTGAAGTAGTACACTAACCAATTCAGTAAATTCATTCTGGCCCAGGTCAAGTCTTCTAAGAGCAATTAATCTCGTCATGGAACGTGGCAAAGTGTTCAGCTGATTCTCCCGAAGCTCCAGTACCTCCAATCCAGACAAGCGACCAAAATTGGCTGGTAAATATTCCTGAAAGGAGACAGGCATCGGTTATCAAATACAAATTCTCTAAGCATGATAAAAAGAGGAATACACAGATGACTTAGAGCAGAAAAATACATCATTCCTAGAGTAGCAAAGTTTTCAAAGAGTAAGAAAGCTTTCAGGGAAAAGTGAGTTACTCTTTTGTTGCCATACTCCCCTTACTGGCAACAATCTGACAACCACTGGAAATTCCTTGCAGAGGACTCTCTATTCAAGTAATGATGGGCTTCCCAAGCACCTCTTCCAAATCAGTTTTAACCGAAACAGAGTCATGGCTACAAAATGCTTGTGCCATTCCTTAAAGCTACCCTCTTCATGCATGCCCTACCCCTTCACAATAGCCACTCAGTCTGTCTGAACATCTACACAGTTGACTTATCCATCATCTCCCAATCCACCTCTGTATGCACAGCCTCCATAACCTAAACAAGTACCTACAAACCCTACAAATCTTATTCAGAATGTCTACCAACCACAAAAAATAATCACCTTTTTTAGCTATTACAAGTCAACATAAGACATACACAACTTGCTGTATGGTCAAGCTTTCCCATAACTCTGCTTCAGCAGATGTCTCTCTAAACACATACATGAACAACAAAGAAAAAACATTACTTTGAAGGAAATTGCAAAACTCAACACCTTTAGAGCACTCAAACAGTGTTCATCCATACAACACTAGACTATGCATGCCCAGCCTGGGCACCAACCATAACCAATATAACCTAGAAAAGATACTGCTTAAAAGAGTCCCTCCGCATCCCAACCAGCTGCACAAAAACCACCACAATTAATCACTTCCATGCTGAAACTAAATTCTCCCAACCGAAGACCACCTAAACATGATACTCAAACAATACTAGAGCAAGCTGTGATGCCCCTTGCCCCCCCCCCTCTCCATTCACACCCAGAGAACCACAAAACCAAGCCATAACACCCACTATACTTAAGTATCAGCTAACTTTCCTCTAATATCCTAAATCAGAGCCAATACACACATCTATTTTACTGACATAACACTTCCAATCCAGCCATAAAATGCTGTATTCCAAAGAGCCTCTCTACATTCACGCAATCCTAAATCACTCTAGATTACCAAACAAGAGTTTCTCTGATGCACTTGTGATCAGGATATCTGCCCTGCCATCATCAATGCAAAAATATAATATATCACTACCCCCCTCTGACTGCAACCTAAAATGATGCCCATCTCATTCTACCCTGCCCCCACAACCCCAAAAAACATCTTTAAAATAACCTCTGGATTATATTTAAAGTCACTGTAATTAAAATTCTAGCCTAGTACTAGGCCCGTTCCAGCATAGGGGCAGGCCCGCCTACCCCCGGTGCAGAAACATATATGCAACCTACAGCAAAGAGCCAAATAATATGGAGGAGGCCAACCTCCTCCAAAAAGTCAGATAGTCCACAAGTCTGTATACACAAACCCATAAGGAATTAGTAGTAGCAACCCTGTTCATACCCGATACTGAGACAAGTAAGGTACGCAGAGATCACCCAGACTGGAACATTCAACAAGAATGTGGCGAACAGTATGGGGGACAACACAGTCATAGCAATAAAATGCAGGTGAGCGCTCCATTAAATCGAAGTGTATCCAATCAAAGATGACCAAAAGCAACCTGAAGCCATTGTGCTATTGGGGGTAGGTCCATGGGAACAGTTGCGGCGCAATGGCATGCAACTTTAAGTTCTTCTTTGCTGTCTCCAAATTTTTGCCAAAGCAGCCTGTAGGGCTGATCTGATTCCTGCACATGTAGTCAGTGTGAGGAAGAGTGAAATGCTGGTTTGGTCATACAGTCCTAGCGGAGACTCTGGTGTCCTAATCAGCACTCTCACTCCTCACAGACAGCATTTTCAAGTCAAAGCAGAGCATCTGATGTGGAGTGTAACTTGCAGAAGCTGCACTCTATGAGACAGTTGGCCTCCGTTGTCCAGGAAAAAGGTTAGTCTAACACTTATCAATTAATCCATCAACTTGCACACGCAAGAGGCTGAGAGTTGGGTGGAAACTGACTGGGGTAGAATGATCTCTTCCCAGTTTATGAAAAGTGAGCAAAGTAGCCATTTGCGAGGATACCCTCTGTTCAGATCCTGTTGAACAAATCTAACAGAAAAGCCATACCACGCTCAAGGAGGTGTTGAAGCATGGCATACAGGACATTGTCTAGACCATGGGCAGTGTCTGTGCACAAAGTGAGAGCAGAATGCAACTCAGTCAATGTAAACATGTTGTTGAAGGGTTCTCTGCCTCAGGAGGTAAAGTGCAGTCAGTGGCCTTCAGCAAAATCACAATATGCATTGAATACCTGCAGAGCAGTACCCCGGTTAGAGAATGTAGTTACGAAGGAATCCACCATGGATGCGGGTCTGAGATTGCAGCCCCATTCTCCTTGAGAACAGAAAGGGGGTCCTGCAAGAACTTACCCTAAATCCTCTTGACTCACTTCCACACCTCTGTTAGAGGGGTCTTCCCTTTAAGTCAAGACAAGTATGCCCGCCAGGAAGAGCAGAGAGCATGCTTTGAAACATACCAGAACGTAGCCCTAACTCACCGAAATTCACTGAAAATAAAATTATTCAGGCAGCGCATGTAGCGTATGTAGGCATAATGCATCTGTTTGAGGGTAGTCTCACACTCAGCTGACCATCAAGGAAACAGTCAGCTTGCAAAACAGCCAGACGTTCTAGGAAGAGTAGAGGCCCAAGGCTATGAGGTTGCACGAGAACTCAACAGACTCATCCACCAACCTAAACTCCTTGACAGGAACAGAGATTTGCCAAAGTCTCATGGGTACCTTCAGAAGATCAACTGGCGAATTGCCTAACCAAAAAAGAACTAGTACCAGCAAGTTGATTAGATTTATCCATATGCGATAAAATAAACAAAGGAAAGAGTTATGGTGAGAAAAACATTAATTTCTCATATCAACAAATTAACCCCCTTTTCTCTTTCTTTCCTTTCTTTATTTTATCCCATATTGATAAATCTCATCAACTTGCTGGTGCTAGTTCTTTTTTGGTTAGGCAATTCACCAGTTGATCTTCTGAAGGTATCCATGAGAATTTTTTTTTAATGCTTTGTATATAAGTACAAAGGCTTTTCTCACTTATCACCTTCATACTCTTCAGATTTCTTTCTAGCGATTTACAATCGACAAAACATTTCATTTTTATGCTTACTCCAGTTAGTTCCTTGATCAGATCCTTCAAGAATATTACATCATCCGCAGCATCCACCATAGCCAATGTCAAGAATAAAACATCATCCACCATAGCCAATGTCTCAGCGGCTAACGTGGACCAAGCTCCTTGACTCAAGGTTTTCTCAGTCTTCTGGATTGCCAGCTCAATCAGCTAGCATTACCCTCCTCGTTCATCCAGAATATGATATGACCTCCCTGGCAACCTCCATCTTTGAGGTTACCCAATGAGGCATCAGAGAAACACCATATTTAGCTCTTATTAATATCTTCAATCTTCTTAAGTAGTATTTCTCCCTTTCATTATTTCACCTTCTTGACAACTGTGTTTGCTTTCTTTGTATCTTCCATAGTAGGGTTCTTGCCGTATGCACTCCTTTCACATACATCAAATGAGATGTCTGGCCTTATTTGGGTTGACACCTAATTTAAGTGTTCCAAAATCCTTCTATAATGTCTTCTCTCTGTTACAATCAAAGCTCTTTCTTCATTTTTGCCATCTATCAGAATGTATTCCAATTCCTCAATGTATTTATTTTGTTACATGTAGATACTTTCTCCTCTTTCACTTTTTATGTTTACTCCAAGAAATCTAAAATTTTCATTTTCTTCTTTTCCCACATTAATATTGATTTTTAGGCTTCTAATTATCTTCTCAAAATTATCACTGCCTCCCCACAATATATCATCTACATGTATGAATAAAATCCCTTCTATATTATCACTTTGCTTCCAGAAAAATAATGAAGGTTCTCCCTTGGTCTATTGTAAACCTATTTTTTCAGTACTTCTTTAAGGGACAGGAACTATTCTTTCAGAGAATCTTTTAAACCATACACCATTTTCTTTAATTTCTATAGGTTTCCCTTATTGTACTCTTCAGGTGGTTGTAGGAATACTTGTCTTTTCATTTCCTTTCCTTGGAGGTATGTCGTACTTATGTCTATACTTCTACAGGTCCACTTCCTGTATTGCATAATCAGTACTGCAGTCCTTAATGCTTCCTTTCAACATGTTGGGGAGTCGGTCTCTAGATCATTTCCTCTTCAAATCCTCTAGCTACAAGTCTCACTTTTATCTTCTTTTTCTGTTATTATCCATCTTACCCAACTGGGTTTTTGTCCTGTGTCTTCCACATCTTCAAATACCTCTTTTTCTCCAATTTACAAGCTCTTGTTCTTTCGCTTCAGCTATTTTTGAGCCATCCCATGTTAGTAAGGATGCTTCTGTATCTGCCAGCATTTGCCATCTTGCTAAAGATTCAACGTTCACACTCCTTTCTTCTTCTTGTACATCTAATTTTACATTGTACTAATGGTGATATTTACCTTGTTAATTCTTGCCAATTTTGCCTGCTCCACTCAACATTCTACCTGTTATTCTTTCTCCTCTCTGGGCGTGTATAGCTTCAAATCTTCCACCAATTATAGGTGCTCTCATTCTTGCTTATATACTTGGCTCTGCAATATCTTGTTAAAGTATCCATCATGACCATAATATATCCCTTCTTCAATTTCTTCAGATCCATTGGTATTACTTCATTAAATTCACTCGCTAGCTTCAAAGATACTACAGGTCTTGGGTTTGTTCTTTTATATCTTTTACAGCTTTCACATTCTTCATTTACTATATTAATTTCTCTATATCAGCACTTTTTCTTTGAGATCTCTTCAAAATTTCTTTTAATTTTTCCTTAGATAGGTGTCCAAATTGTCTATGTAATTTTAATATGTCCTCTTTATCATTTACCTTTCTAGTCCTAAGAGCTTCTTCTTGATCTAGTCATCTTTTCAATTTGATACATAGATGGCCTACTTTTGTTTCAATCATCTTTATCCTATCTTCTCCCACCTGTAAATACTTTCCATCACAATTAATTATTGCTTTTAATCTTCCCAGAGATGCAATACTCATCAAAAGACAAACATCTTTATCTACCACATTAGCTTCTAATCCATATCTTTTATCTCCTATATTCATTTCAACAATCACTTTCTTCTTTGCTACCACAATATTACCATCTCCAAATCTATAGTTTACTTCATCTACTTTCTTCCAATCCACTTCTTCACCCATCTTCTGAAAATCAGATAACCATCTCTTGCCACACACAGAACTTGTACATCCTGTGTCTATTATTGCAATTCCTTTTGATCTATCTGCTATTTTATGATTATAACATAACACAGATTCAAATAAACCTGTTTATTCTTCTTTCTTCTATAATGTCTTTCTCTCATATTTTCTGAATGATTTTCTTTGTTTCTCTAAGGTGGTTACCTACCTGCGCTAGACTCCTCTGGCAACCATGCTCTGCTACCAATGTTAATTATATAGTCTATTTGCGCAGAGTGATATAAAGGGCAGAAGGGTATTTACCTTAGATTAATATGTTGCCTTCTATGTTATCCTTTTATTTCTTATTCTTTCTTTATTATCTTGTTCTTTATGTTCATGGGGCCCCCAACTTATTTTCTTACAATTGTTTCTCTCAATAACAATGTAGACTATTTACAGAATCTTTAAATATTTACAGAACTTACTTTTATCATTATATTTAATCATCAATCTGATTTAATAAAAGGAGGCTCATCTGTCCTCCGAAAAGAAAAGTTATGATGAGAAAATCGTTAATTTTCATATCAACTAAAGGGGCATCAGCCAGGGGATGAGATCCCTCCTCTCCTTGTCAATTCTCGGGGGCCTGAGCCATCTGAGGAGAAGCTTGCACAGGGGCTGACTCAGGTCGGTGTCTCAAGAGATGGGCCTCCATTGACCTTCCCTCCACAAGGCCCCATGGATCCCAATCTAGGTACTTTTTGTAAATGTTCTCTCTGGCTGGAGATCAACCCCCATTGGGAAAGAGAGGGGAGCAGGCAGGCCGCTCCCCTGCAACGTGTAAATGCAGGGCAGCAGGAGTGTAGGGGGCACAGACCATCAGGCCAAGCCTTCCCTTGCCCCTTGGCTCTATTGAGCCACTCTCATCAGCAGGAGCTATCAATTTTGGGCTACCTGCCTGCTCTCTTGGCAGTCCCTTGTGATATTAAAGGAGGAACTGCCACTGGTAGGAAATGGCTGAGGGGGAATCCATCCACCAACCTGTATGCCTGAGAGGAGTAAGCCTCGCCTCCGGTACAAGATAGTTGGATGGTTTGAGGGGCCCCTGAGAAAGTGTGCAGGGGGCGGGGGGTGAACACCTCCATTTCAGAAGTGGAGCTGCTCCAAGGATGGCAAAGGGAAAGCCACTTTGCCGCATATGAATGGTGAGACATGACCCTCCCCCTCCATATGATCAAACACTTGAGAATGTGATCATTTACACAATCAGTTCCGGTCCAGCATTGATGAGCTTTCTGAACCAGGCCTGCCATTCAGACGACATTGTTCTGTACCTTTAAAAATAAAGAATAATGCTGAGGGAGCCACCGTATATGTGTACTGGAGTTGACAGCCCAACACACCCCATACCTATTACTTGCCCTAGCAGCACGTAGGGACCTCACAGTATACACTGCCACTTGACTAATGCTCATAAGAGGATGAAAGTGCACTGGGTAACCGGAACCTCTGCATATACAAGAGCAAGTTTGTAAAGGGGTAAGAGGGTATATAATAAAGAGAATGAGATAGGTGGGTCCACTAATGAGTAGGGTGGGTGATCACCTATTATCATTACACCTTGGTACTAGGTGATCCCAGGATGACATGCAGTCCACCAAGGCACCATGACAACCAGACTGAACTCTATCTAGGTGGGAACACACCCCCCAGTACAAAATGTGGGTAGAAAAGGTTGACGGGATAGTCATAATAATAATAATATTAAATAATACTAGTAATAATAATACACTAATAATAATAAATACTAATAATAATATATAAAAATAATACTAATATTCAAAAATAATAATAAATAATACTACCAAGGAATAATGCTAATAATAATAATAATAGTGCTGAGATGGGTTGAGAGTAATACCCACTAAAAACTTTCTCAGACCCCATCAATGAGTTTACATCAACCCAGTGTCAGCAGGGCTTCCCTAATTTGTATTCAGGCCAGGAAGACAGGCAGCTCCTCCTCCAGGTACAAAGGGACCCCCTGCTGGTTCTCTAGAACTCATTCCAGAGCATCATTCCTAAGCACTGCCAAATTTGAATAAAGGGAAACTAAGGGGCAACAAAGTTCAACCCCTTACACTAAACATTGGGCAACAAAATTAATTCTCCCCAAATCCTGACCCATAAACAAAGGCTTTATTACCAAGAAAGTATCACTGAGGGATAACTCCTTGAGAGCAACCAGCTGAGTAAACCCTTCAGGAAGGCGACACAGAGGATTTGTACTTGCATTGACCACACGCAGTCGCTTACAGCCCTTGATACTGTCTGGGATATCACTGATACCTGAATGAAGAAAAATAAGGGTATTTTAAGATGATCCTATATTAATACTAACCTTAGTAAAATAGTTTATGCTGATATCACTGTCAAAGGATACATTTTGAGACAAAAAAATAAAGACATGGGTAAGAATGAAACCATTTTTTTATACAAAAGGAAAATCCTTGAGGGGCAACTCTGCCAAAAGGTTTCCTGAAATGGAATGATACAGAAATTGATGAAGTGACAGGAAGTGAAAATGGGTGGAGGTCACATAGCTGTATTAGACTAAATAGAAACATGAGTACAAAATTCAAGGAGAGTGCGCAACAATCTTGGCTCACACTCCCTACATACAAGAAACGAACTAAAATTGCCAAAAAATTGATATCCAAGAGCACACATGCACTAAAGAGGAGGATATCAGATGTTAACAAATAAACATTGACTGTAAATACTTATAATACATTTCAACACTAATAACAAACCCATGCAAGAGAATTTCAAATTCAAAGGTTATGTAGAGGAACCACATGAACTCCCAAACAGCATGTTGGAGGATTCTCATGAGAAACAATCTGGGAGCCCAACGGAAAACATAATGCAACTGGTTAAACAAACCTCTGATAACGGCGAAACATCAGCTACCTTCTCCAGTCAGGTGAATACTTCCCCCTTGGCAAACAACCCTACATTGATAGCAAGGTTGCTATCCAAAAGGAAGTCTACTTTTTTTATTGGGTATATAATCACATCTAGCGCCATCCTACAGAGGCATAGCCCCTTAAAGTACATACCTATGCCATTTTTTAGGCTAACTTAAAAAAGGAACAGGAACTAACAACAAAAAACAAAAACAAAATGGAAAACAGACAAACAAGCAAGCGGTAGAGTCCTGCCTCCTTTCAGGGACCTAGGCAATAGAACTCTCCAGTCAAAGCAGAGCATCTGACATGAAGTGGAACTTATTAAAGTCTCAAGGGGCTGAAGAGAGATGAGCAATGCTGTCCACAGTTGGGTAAAATTAAGCAATTTGCAATGAATCTGGGAAGATAACCCGTAACCAGATGCTGTTATACAATGCCAGAAGAAAAGGATTTTTTTTTTTTATGGAGGCCATCTGGCAACTACCCACTTGGGCATAAGTCGCCGAAAAACACGACAGCCTAGAACTAGGCTACTTTGAAGTAAAAATATGAAAACTTAACAATGATATAAATTGGAAAAACTTAACAATCGAAGCAATCTCCGGAAGCGGGGGGAGGTCCCCCTCACCCCAGTGCAGGAGAGTGCAACCTACAAACAAAACAATAACAAAAAAAGGAACCTTAAATAAAGGGGAGAAGCCCGGCCTCCCCCAAAAAGTCAACAAGTCCACAAGTCAATGAGCACGAATCTGTCCCGAGCACAAGGGACAGGCGGTAGCGACCCCGCCCATCCCGGTACCAGGACAGGTATCGTGTGCGAAGATCACCCAGACTGGGACATTCGACAAGAATGTGCCGAACAGCCTGGGGGACGACGCAGTCGTTGCAATAGGGCGCAGGCGAGCGCTCCATCAAATAGTGATGCGTCACTCGAGTGTGTCCGATTCAGAGAGGACAGAAAGCAACCTGAAGCCTTCGCGGCATTCGGGGGGTAGGTCCATGGGAACAGTCGCGGCGCAATGGCACGCAACTTTAAGTTCCCTTCGACCGTCTCCTATCTTCTTTGCTAAGCAGTCCGAAGAGCTGCCCGTATTCCTGCCATGTAGTCGGTGTGAGGAAGAGCGAAACGCTGGTCCGGTCGCAGAATCCTCGCGGACTCTTTGGCGGCCTCATCGGCGCGCTCATTCCACGCAATTCCTACATGTCCAGGAACCCAGCAGAAGATAATCTCGACATCCGCCCGGCTCGCCAATACCGTGGCGTCACGGATATCGCGAACAAGGGGATGCGGAGATTCCAATGCCCCGAGAGCACTCAGGGCGCTTTGTGAGTCGCTATAGATCACAATCCGGTCTCCAAACCGGGCACGTCGCGTAATCTCCCGTACCGAGTGGTGTATTGCCACCAGCTCGGCCGTGAAGACAGACGCAGCGCCTGGTAGAGCCCCGCTGACTTCAAACAGAGGGGATACGGCGTGGAAGCCGACCCCCTCTTGGGACTTGGAGCCATCCGTATACACTGGCACGGTTCCAGCGTGACACGATGTGTGCTCCAAAAAGGTCGAACGCAATACTCCCGGCGTGGTACATGCTTTGGGAGCAGAGGCGTGGCGACAAATAGCCAAATGTGATACCCTCCAGGGTGGCGTCCTGGACAGAACCAGGGGCGCCACCGGCCCGAGAGCTATATCTATCTCTCGAAGGAGTTTCTTGGCCCTAAACACAAAGGGCTTAGGGTATGACTGGCGTCTCTCGGCGGCATAGGCACCATCGAGATCAGCTGCGGAAGCAGTGAGAGCTGTTGGTGACTGAGGGAGGCGCCAGGCTCACGCGTACAGGCGGGTGATGCACTGCACGCGGCGCAGAGCGAGTGGCATCTCCCCAGCATCGACCAACAGGCTCTCAATGGGGGAAGTGCGGAAGACACCGGTCGCAAGGCGAAGGCCGGTGTGGTGGATCGAATCCACCTTCCGCAATAAACGCTCGGCTGCGGATGCATAAAACTCGCATCCGTAGTCGAGCTTCGAGCGAACAAAGGATCGATAAAAAAGTAAGGCAGTAGACCTATCAGCGCCCCAAGCGCTGAACGTCACGGAACGGAGAATGTCCATGGCGCAGGTACAAGAGACCCTAAGGCTGCAAATATGAGCCTCCCAGGTCAGGCGTCGGTCGAATACAAGACCAAGGAAACGGTGCGACTCAACCACATCCAGGCGCACCCAATTAAGAAACAAATCTGGGTCGGGGTGAAGCCGTGGATGGCGGAAGAAGTGCACCACCTTAGTCTTGGCCAAAGAAAACCGAAACCTGTGCGCTTGGGCATAGCGAGAGACGCGGTTCAATGCCTGTTCGAGTCGACGCTCCAGAGTTGGCATCTGGGCCGCGCCAAAAGAGATCGAAAGGTCGTCCACGTAGAGCGTAGCGAGAACATCTTCCGGCAGCACCGAGGTGATGCCGTTGATGCTCAGGGTAAAGAGTGTGACACTGAGGACACTTCCCTGCGGGACACCCTCTTCCTGCTCCTTTGGGCCGGAGAGGGCTCCCCCCACCAGTACGCGGAATCGATGATCTCGCAAAAATTCAGATATAAACATTGGGAGGCGTCCCCTCGCCCCCATCGTGTGGAGAGTATCCATGATACCGTATCGTCATGCGGTATCATAGGCCTTCTCCAGATCGAAAAACACCGTGGCGTAGTGCTGTCTACGAAGGAAAGCCTCGCAGACGGCATTTTCCAGTCGGAGCAGAGCATCCGACGTGGAGTGGAACTTGCGGAAGCCGCACTGTGCGGAAGACAGATGGCCTCCGCTGTCCAGGAAAAAGGCTAATCTAACATTTACCAATTTCTCCATCAACTTGCACACGCAAGAGGTTAGAGAGATTGGGCGGAAACCGGTCGGAGTAGAGTGATCTCTCCCCGGTTTGCGAAAGGCGAGCACAGTAGCGATTCGCCAGGAGTCTGGGAGAAGACCTTCCACCCAGATCCTGTTGAACAAATCTAACAGAAAGGCCATGCCTCGCTCACCCAAGTGTCGAAGCATGGCGTATGGGACATCGTCCGGACCATGGGTGGTGTCCGCGCAAGAAGCGAGAGCGGAACGCAACTCACTCACAGTAAACTTGTCGTTGAAGGGTTCTCCGCCTCTGGAGGTAAAGTCCAGCCGGCGGCCTTCCGCGACATCACGACGTGCATTGAATGCTGGCGGAGCAGCATCAGGGCTAGAGAATGCGGAAAAAGCGGTCGCTAAGGATTCCGCCACGGACGCGGGGTCCGAGATTGCGGTCCCATTCTCCTGGAGAACGGGAGGGGGGTCCTGCGAGAACTTGCCCCGAATCCTTTTGACTCGCTTCCACACCTCAGCTAAAGGGATCTTCCCGTTAAGTGAAGACACGTATGCCCGCCAAGAAGAGCGGCGGGCGTGCTTCGAAATATACCGGAACCTAGCCCTAGCCCGACGAAATTCAGCGACGGTGAAATCGTTCGGGCGGCGCTTATAGCGCATGTAGGCATAACGCTTCTGTTTGAGGGCCGTCTCACACTCGGCCGACCACCATGGGAGTGGTCGGCGTGCCAAACGGCCAGACGTCCTAGGAATAGTAGTCAGGCCCACGGCGATGAGGTTGCCGGAGAACTCAACGGCCTCATCTACCGACCTAAACTCCTCGACTGAGATAGAGAATTCAGTCATTTCCTGAAATGCAGGCCACCGCGCCCGCGCCAAGCACCACCGAGGTGGTCTCTCTGGCGGCAGTTGCCCTGAAAATGATATTTGAATGGGAAAGTGATCACTACCATGGAGGTCATCGACCACCCCCCAATCAAAATCAGGCTGTGCATCCGAAGAGCACAAAGATAGGTCAAGGCAAGAAAATGAAGCGGTTCTCGGACAGTGATGCGTAAACTCATCCACGTTTAGGACACCCATCTCAAGCTCTTCGATCAGATCGGCAAGAACTTGTCCCCTGGGATTTATGGAGTAATCTCCCCAGAGAGGATGCCTGCCGTTCAGATCTCCAAGCAAGAGATAGGGCCTCGGCAACTGTGCCACGACGCGGCGGAAGTCCCCCGCGTCGAAGTCAGTTGACGGTGGAATGTACGCAGAAATGATAGTATACCTCCTATCCAGGTGCAGCTGCACAGCCACTGCCTGAAAGGAGGTATCTAAAGAGAAAGGAAGAACGGAGACATCATGCCGGGTGTAAACCACGCATCCCCCAGCCCAGCCATCCAGCCCAGCCTTAGGGTTCAAGAGACCCTAAGGCTATTAATATGTGCCTCCCAGGTGAGACATCAGACAAAAAAAGACTAAGGAAACAGTGTGAATCCATCACTTCCAGGCAAACCCTGTTTAGGAACAAGTTTGGGTCAGGGTGAAGCTGTGAGTGGTGACCAAATTTCACTACATTAATCTTGGCCAAGAGAAACTGAAACCTGTGCGCTTCAGCATAACAAGAGTTGTGGTTCAATGTCTATTGGATTTAACACTCCAGAGTTGGCATCTGGCTGCACCAAATGAGATTGAAAGGTTGTCCACATAGAACATAGCAAGACCATCTTCTGGCAGCACCAAGGCAATACCATTGAAGCTCAGGTCAGTGCAACACTGAGGAGACTTTCATGCAGGATATTCTCTTCCTGCCCTATGGTACTGGAGAGGGGTCTACCCAATTGTACTCAGAATCAACAATCTCTAGAAATTCTTATATGAAATTTTCGAAGTCCCCTTGCCATCATCATCTAGAGGGTCTCCATGTTAATGTATTGCCATGTGGTATCATAGTACAAGGGGCGGTCAATAAGTTTTGCAAATCAGTAGGGCAAAACAGAGGAAGGGGAATGGCTGTTTGTGGGGGTCTTAGGACAAGTTATGACAAGTCAGGACCTGCAGCTGCACGCTCCTGCCTTGTCTATTTAAGAAGCAGTAGCTGATCGCAGATTGTCAATCACAATTTTTTCAACAATGGAGAAGGTTGAGCACGGCGCAGTGATCAAATTTTTGACCAAGGAAAGCAAGAATGCAAAAGAGATCCATGAACGCATGGTTGCAGTGTACACTGACACCGCCCCTTCCTATGCAACCATTGCTCGCTGGAATAGGAAGTTCCGCCATGGTCGTGACTCCCTTGAAGATGACTGCCATCCAGGAAGCCCATCAGTCATGACCAACGAGGACAATGGGGCCCATGTGGAGAGGATGATCCTCGAAAATCGACGGGTGAAGGTCGAAGAAATGGAGCAAGAATTTGGAATATCACATGGAAGTGTTATCAACATCATCCACAACAATTTGGCCATGACCAAGGTCTCTGCCCGTGAGGTCCCTAGAAACCTCACAAAACCTCACGCCCCATGATCGACTTTAATGTCGTCTAAGTTTGGAGGAGCTGCTGCTCCTGTACAACCAAGACACGGCGAGATTCGAGTCACGCATAGTGACAGGTGATGAAACGTGGGTCCATCATGGGATCCCGAGACCAAACTCGAAAGCATGGCCTGGAAGCACAGGGGCTCTCCGACCCCCATCAAGTTCCAGACCCAACCCTCAGCCAGGAAAATCATGGCCACTATCTTCTGGGATTCTGAGAGAGTGTTGATGGTGGACTATGCGCCTCGTGGGAGGACCATCGCAGGCCAATATTATGCTGAGTAACTGGCTGGGTTGAAGAAGTGCATCCGTCAGAAGCGGCGAGGCAAGTCTGACACGCAGTGTCCTGCTCCTCCACGACAATGCCCATGTCCACAAGGCTAGAGTTGCACAAGCTGCCCTGCTCGAGTGCGGATTTGACAAGCTCAACCATTCCCCTACAGTCCAGATCTGGACCCTAGCGAATACTTTTTATTCCGCCAGCTGAAGGCTGCACTGCGTGGACGCCGGTTTGGGGACGATGAAGATGTCCAACTCACCTTCCAGGAGTGGAGATTGAACAGCAGTCGGGAGATTTCTGGTTGTTGGGAATTCGAAGCCTCATGGACAAGTGGCGCAAGGGCATTCAAGTCGAGGGTACTTATATTGAAAAATAATAAAATATTTTTCCTCATATCTCGTTTTCTTATATCCAAATTGCAAAACTTATTGACCTCCCCTCGTATCATAGGCTTTTGCTAGATTAAAAAACACTGGCATAATTCTGCTTATGAAGGAAGACCTCACAGACAGCATTTTCCAGCCAGAGCAGAACATTAAACATGGAATGAAACTTGTGAAAGCCACAGTGCAGAAGACAGGTGGACTCTGCTGTCCAGGAAATAAGCTAATCTAATATTAACCAATTTCTCCATCAACTTGCTGATGCAAGAGATTAGAGAAATTGGGGGGAAACAGGGCAGGGTAAGGTGATTTCTCTCCTGTTTGGTGCAAAGCATGCACAGTAGCCAATTGCCATGAGTCTGGGAGAATGCCCTCTGTCAAGATGCTGTTGAATAAATCTACCAGAGAGGTGATGCCTTGCTAACCTAAATCTAAGCATGGCATACAAGCCATTATCCAGACAAGGAGGGGTCAGTCTCCATATGTGAATCAAGAGCAGCATGCACTCAGCATAAAACTGTCTTTGAAGAGTTCTCCGCCCCTGGAAATAAAGTCCAATCAGTGGCCTTCAGCGACTGCTGGAGCAGCATTCAATCAATGACTCACTTCACACTTCTGCAAAAGGGAGTCTAAATTCTAAATGAAGCCACACATATGCTCCCCCCCCCGCACAAGAAGAGGTAGGGTGCTTTGAGACATACCGGAACCTAGCACTAGCTCAACAAACTTTGCCAATGGCACTTATAGTGCATTTAAGTATATCACTTCTGTTTGGGATTTTTTTTAGTTTGGTTTATATGACAATTCTATTGGGGCTGGTTATCACTAAGGAGGAAAGGTGTTGATGTTCACATAGTAGAATTGCATGCTCAACGCCAACTGAAGATTGTGGAACCCTTTGTGACCCACAGGATAGGGGGGTGGGGGATCCATTCCAGAAGAGAGTGGATATGATGCACTGTGAAGAGAGGAAGGAAAATTTGAAGTGCTCTGCTTGGTTATGTGCTGATGATGTATGCCCCCCCCCCCTGCGGATAGGTCCACCACTTTTATCCAATCAGCAGCATCCTTCACATACACTGGTGTGATATTCACATTCGCTGGGATTGAACCTGGCAACTACTGATGTATGTATTGGGTTAAAGAGCACTCCAGTAAATTAGTAGTAGTTTTTAATACTAATATTTATTTTGAATAGTTAAATTTGCTCTATAATTATAAGCTAAAAAAATTATCATGTCTATAATTTCATTGAAATTTTTTAAACAAAGCAGGAGTGGTTGCGTAACTCTAATCCTTCTCAGTTTGGATTCAGCCTGTGAGACCCTCAGTTTTTTTCCCCTTTTGTTAGTGTAATTTCCACAACAGAGTGAGGATGAGAAATGCATCCTTTATCATATAGTTAAGCACCATCATCAGAGTCTTACTCTGGGTGATAAATCTGCCTAGCATGTGAGAAGGGAGCTGCATTGAAAGAACTATGATTAATAAACTATCTCAGCTGGGATTTACTGCCAACAACTTTGCAGTTTGAAAACATCTTTTAACAAAAAAAGAAAAGCAAATCTTTAGCTAAAGCAAAAGGGTTCATTACAGGGGGCACCCTCTTGTAAGGTTGGAATGATTTGCATTAGAATTAAACCTATATTAACTAAACCTAACAATAAAAAAAAATCTCCACCCTTGTAACTTACTTGACACACTTAAAATCACACATGCAAAGCTTATAAGCTCAAACCAATATGTATATATATATATATATATATATATATATATATGTAGAGAGAGAGAGAGAGAGAGAGAGAGAGAGAGAGAGAGAGAGAGAGAGAGAGAGAGAGAGAGAGAGAGAGAGAGAGAGAGAGAGAGAGAGAGAGAGAGAGAGAGAGAGGAGAGAGAGAGAGAGAGAGAGAGAGAGAGAGAGAGAGAGAGAGAGAGAGAGAGAGAGAGAGAGAGAGAGAGAGAGAGAGAGAGAGAGAGAGAGAGAGAGAGAGAGAGAGAGTTACAAGGAGAGTTACAAGGAAAGAAGGTACCCTAGGAGACCTTACGGTCCATTCAAAGAGGGTACCTTGGGACTAGCAATCGAGCGGGGCACATGGCTGCTCAATTGTTTTGCGTCCCTAAACGGCCACTTTTCAAGACTTTGTCTAGTCTTGACTTGAACTGGTCAACAGATTCACTGTTGACAACTTCCACTGGAAGTGCGTTCCACTTACCGCAGATACTGTAGGTGAAAAAGTTTCCACACAGATTGCGGTTGTAACGCTTCAGTTCAAGTTTGAAGCCGTGATTGCGCGTTCTGTTCTCACTCAGTGTGAAAATATCCCGGTAGTCAACATTGTCGAACCCTCGAAGTATTTTGAAAACTTCGATGAGCTGACCACGCAGTCTACGGGTTTCCAACGAGAACAGATCTAATTCCCTTAGTCTATCCTCATAACTTTTATGTCGGATAGAGGGAATCAGTTTGGTTGCCCTGGCTTGTACGCGTTCCAACCTTGCGATGTCCTTTCGAAACGAAGGACTCCAAAATTGTACGGCATACTCCAGGTGCGGCCGAACTAGGGAGTTGTACAGACAAAGTACTATCTCCCTGTTACGGTATCCAAACTGGCGCTTTATGTAGCCTAACATCCTTTGGGCTTTCTTCTCTGCCTCAATGCACTGTTTCGAGAACTTGAGGTCGCTAGTGATAGTAACACCCAAGTCCTTCTTCAGTGTCACTCGATTCGAGAGCAGTGCCCTTAAGGATATAATGAGATTGGGGATTTCTGTGGCCGATATGCATTACTTTGCACTTGTTCACGTTGAACGGCATTTGCCACGTGTCCGACCACTCCCCAATCTTCCCAAGGTCTTCCTGCAGGGCGGGCAGTATTTCCATCCTTTGCAACGTTCATACCAAGCTTGGTATCGTCGGCAA